>CM076572.1:704047054-704489585 GCA_034641835.2 Pinus albicaulis | reverse complement strand
AAATGAAGTCGCCTTCACCAAGTGGGCCCGCAGGCGAATTATGGCGCAAAGTCTATTTTTAGACTATGTCTATTTTTAGACATATGGAGCATGGTTCGGGGATTCCAGTTTGAGATTCTTGGAGCATTGGTCATGTTGGTAAAAATAGATGGGACTCTATTTTTTAGGTCAAATAGGTCGAAGTCTATTTTTAGACTGCCTCTCCTAAAAATAGGGAAGTCAAATATTATTTACCCTTAATAATATTTAGACTATAAACTTCAGTTTACTCTCTTGGAGCACTTCAGTTCGAGCCTTGGAAGTGGCTCATGCATCTGATAGAGGAATTACGCTATTCCCAAGGGTTTGGTGAGCACATGCATGGTTGACTTCAGTTAGGACTTCAGTGGCAGAAGTTTGGTGGAGTTAATGAGACAGCTAGTGGAGTTGTGTTCGGTTTAATTTAGTTGAACCGGTTGAGATTAGTTTAACTAGCTAATCAACTAGTTATGAGTGGAGTGAATTAAATATTATTTAATTCATTAATTATTAACTCATTATTCAACTCAAGAACACATCAGTTCACTACAGTGCATGATCAGTTCAGTGGAGACCAGTGAAAGAAGTAGATGAAAGGGTGGAGTTAGCTATCAGTGGCGACATCAGTTGTGCATGAGATTTGCACCACACTTGGAGGAATTGCCCATGATGATTGCGCTGTCAAGCCAAGGAGATTCAAACCTTGGATATCTATATAGACAGGCCATGATTGCGCAATAGAGGCAAGGCAATTGGCGGTGAGTTTTGAACCAGTAACCTGTTCAAAACCGAGCTAGTTTGTGTGTAACTTCATGAGAAAGTACTGAGTACTTGTGAGGAGTATTGTACTGAGTTTGTTACATGATTTCTCCATTATAATATACACAATAGCTGCGGGGTTTTCAGCTATAAGCTTTCCCCATACATACCGTGTTAATGTGTATGATGATTTGATGTGTTATCGCTTGATTTTATTTCCGCATGTTTGATGATCTGAGTGGAAGAGATTATGTGTTGCATATAAATTCAAATTGTATGTGATTAGGATAGTCTCGGTGGATAATTAATCAATATTCAACAAATTTCTACACATCAATGGGACATAGTGGCTGGAATCCCAAGCCCACCTAAAAGGGGTTGTGGCTGGTTGAGTTGTGGAGAGCCTGGTTATAACTGTGTTGTACATAGGGAAGGCTCTCATCCCATGTGCGTGGATGCTTTGAATTGTACATGCATAGAATGTTTACAATGATCCTGTTGACAACCTCTGTCTAGCCATTAGTTTGGGGATGGAAAGCTGTGGACTTGGTGAGCTTGGTGTCCAACATTGACCAGAGGCTAGACCAAAACGTGTTGAGGAACCTGCTGTCGCAATATAATATGATAGACTGTGGGATCTAAAAGTGCACCCACACTCATTCAAAGAAGAGTTTAGCAGTGGCTTCTGCTGTGATATTCTTCTTGCAGGCCGCCATAATGGCCATCTTTGAGAATATGTCGATGAGCACGAAAACATAGTCATTTCCATGCTTAGTAGAAGGAAGGCCTGACATGTAATCCATGGAGATGTATTCCCAAGGTCGACTAGGGGTAGGTAGTGAAGTATAGAGCCCTTGATTCTTGATGGCCGGTTTGGCAATGGCACAAGCAGTGCAAGATATGATGTACTTCCCGAAATCCTGTCGAAGGTTTGGCCAATAGAAATACTTCTGCAGTACTACCACTATTTTCTCGACCCCAAAATTCCCAACGACTTGAATGTAGTGTGCTTCCAATATCATCTTGGCATGCTTGCTTGAAGGAACACAAAGGTGTCCCAGGTGACATAATAGTGCATCTTGGAGGTGAAAATTTGGAACTTGCATACCCCCCAAGAGTGCATTGTATGTGTAGCTGAATTCTAGATCACTCTTGTAGAGAAGTGGCCAATCATAAGTCTCATGCCCACAAGAGTTGAGAACAGTGGTTATGGCCATGATTGGTGGTTGGCTGAGGCAATCTACAACATTATTGGTGCTACCCTTCTTGTACTTGATTTTCAAATGAAATTTTTGTAGATATGTGGACCACTTCTGATGGCGATTGTTCTGCAACTTCCCTTATGTATATATGAACTACAAGGGTCGATGGTCTGTGTGAATGATTATCTCCTTCCCCAAAATGTAATGCTTCCATTTTTGACAAGCCTGCACAATGGAATACATTTCTTTGTCATAAGTGGGATACTTTTGGACTATGTTGGACAATGTCTCACTATGATATGCCACTGGATGCCCATGTTGAGTAAGAACTGCCCCAATAGCATAGTCAGAGGCATCTGTCTCAATCTCAAATGGTTGTTGCAAGTCTGGTAATGTGAGCACTGGGGTAGAACATAGGCGATGTTTCAATTCTACGAACGCCTTCTGTTGAGATTCTGACCAACAGAATTTTTCTTTCGCTCCTCCCTTGGTGACTTGACTTAAGGGCCAAGTGATATGAGAGAATCCCAACACGAACTTGCGGTAGAAATTAGCAAGACCCAGAAAGCTGCGAAGCTCTATTAGGGTGGTTGGGGCCGGCCAATCCTGAATGACTTGGATCTTGGCTGGATCCACATGCACCCCGCTTTCATCAATAATGTATCCTAGATATTGAACCTGGGTCATGTCAAAAGTGCACTTATCCAAATTGGCACACAACGTTTGTTGCCGCAATGTTTGGAGGACTTCTCGGATGTGGTGGAGGTGCTCTTCCCAAGTCCGGCTGAAGATAAGAATGTCATCCAAGTATACCACTACAAATGAGTTGGTGAATGGACACAAGATGTCATCCATCAACCTCATGAAGGTTGCAGGAGCATTTGTCAATCCAAAAGGCATAACAAGCCATTCAAAAAGGCCCTCCTTGGCTTTGAAGGTAGTCTTCCACAGATCAGAGGGTTCGATTGGTACCTGGTGATACCCAGACTTCAAGTCAATATTGCTGAAATATTTTTCCCCTTTGAGTTGGTCCAGAAGGTCATAAATTTGTGGGATCGGGTACCTATTCCGGACAGTGATCTTGTTCAGCGCCCAATATTCAATACAGAATCTCCAAGTCCCATCCTTCTTCTGTACCAACACGATCGGGCTCCCATAGGGCGATGAACTTGGCCAGATGTGATCTTTCTGTAGAAGCTCTTGAATTCTCCTCTTGATTTCATAATTCTCTAGAATAGAGCACTTATATATCGGTCCATTGGGTAGCGGCAAACCTGGGGTTAGGTCGATGGGGTGCTTGACTTGACAATGTAGAGGCACCCCTGTGGGTGAGGTGAAGATGTCCCCGTACTCCTCCACAACCTTGTCCATTTTTTGTTGTCGTGCAGAGGAGCCATGTCTGGAGGTCGTGGCCATAGTATTCTTCTTGTCTTGGGGGGGGATCATCAGGAAAACAAATTTCTTGGTTTGGGAAATGAGATTTTTGCATTGTTTTGCAGTAACAAAAGAGATAGTGGGAGGCGGTGGTACCTCTGGTATCCTGTACAATTTATTTCCCAAAGTAACAATAAAAACGCGAGGCTAGGACTCATACACAACATGTCGCTTCCACAAGTATGGTTGGCCTAATAATAAATCAGAAACATCAACAGGAGCAATGTCACACAATACCTCATCCGTGAAGGGCTTGATGCTATAGGGAAGGTGGCACTGCTGGCTGACGCGGAGATCCCGTCCTTAGTGAAGCCACCCGATGGTGTATGGCTGTGGGTGCGGTGTGGTCAGTAAACCCAAATGCTTCACAACATCTGCTGAAATGAGGTTCTTTTAGCTCCCATTGTCGACAATGAACCATAGCGGGGAACCATTTACCCACATCTGGGAGTGGAAGAGACGCTCTGCCTCCTCTGGATCTTCTGGTTCCTCCTTCTGGATCTTCGTAGTGGCAACAGTGGCATTGGGCTCCGCATCAATAATATGCTTCCCTTTGTCATTCATATTGTGAGGTTCTGATTCAGATTCGGAGCATGCATCTGATTCAGAAGCCCTCATCTTGGCCACCAGCGACTGCTTGGCCTGACACTCACTTGTGTTGTGAGTGGAACTCTTATGAAACTCACACCACTTTCCCGTGTCCTTCTTTCGCTTCGCGGTTTTGTTCTTTGCTTGTGTCTTTGGCAGGTTGTCTTGGGATGCCATGCCTTGGCTTTGTCCTTTGTTCTGCGATTTGGAGGCACCTTTCCCTTGCTTTTGATTTGCAGATCCAAAGTATCGCTTCTTCTATTTGAATTTCTGCTCAATCTTGGCAGCATACCGGTATGCCGTACCAAGCGAGGAGATGTCGAGGAACTCCATTTCCTCCTGAATGTATTTGTGCAGACAATCGCGATACTTTAGCACCAAATGTTTCTCTGAATATTTGATACCCAAATTTTTGCGCAGGGTATGGAACAGATTTGTTAGCTCATGCACATCTTGATCCCTTTGTTGTTGTAGCATGGTCCATTGTATGTACTTGTCCTCATAGCTCCCCACGGGATAGTGTTGTTCCTTGATGGCATCTCGGAAAGAATTCCAAGTGGGTACGGTAGAGAATAGAGAGGGTTCTGTCTCGTCCATTTTCTCATAGTAGGTTTCCCACCAGTCCTTGACATGGGGGGTAGCTTTGAGGAGTGCAAAAATAATATTCTCCCGGTCGGAAAAATCATGAATTGAGAAATATCCTTCTAATAGATTCAAACATTTATATATGACATCTGCATCTATTTGACCCTCAAATATAGGAATTTCAAAGTTTACTTGTACCTTAAAGGGAGTCGCGCCTCCAGAGTGGTTGTTGGATGCAGATGCGGCATCGGTGGGCAGTCATTGAAGGATCTGGGCAAATTTATCCATCATCGTGTTCCTTTGTTTTTCAAGGGCCTCCTCTAGCAATATTTTGATAGGATCTCCTGCTTTCTCATCTTTATTTTCGTTCTCCATGGGCGTCCATCGGGGTTTGCGAGGCCGATCCTGCAAAGGTTCCACCAGATCGAGCCCTAAATCATTATACCCCGACCTCTTTGGAGACATGCAAAGAAGGATCAAGAAAAAGCAGACCGCTTTGATACCACTAATCCGGATTTATGCAGGAATGCAACAAAATACAAAAATAACCATAAACATAGAAATACAACGGAAATAAGGCTTCATTTCATTAATATCAAATCACAGAAATATGCTTACAAACATGATGGAAATAAAATAGCTAGGGTGCTGGTAGTGAATCTCTGAGAAGAGATGTGGTTACTACAGACCTCTGAACTGTATCACAATGAGGCTCGAGGGCCTATTTATTATGGAGAAACAATGGATAATTCTAAACATCCAAAAACCTAAACCTAGGAGATGAAACGCCAAAAATATGGGCCCCGTTTGGATAAATTGGTGTTTCAACTTCCTAGGGACATAACTTCGGCATATTATCTCTGTTTAGGGCTTCAAAACAAGACCAGAAGTTCAGGACTCGAAAAAACTGCTAAAAATAGTAAGTTGTGAAAAAAACTGAAAGAGACAATGGTGGAGCCCCAAGTGGAATAGGCAGGTGGCCACCAATATCCACTTGGATCATTTACACTCAAGAAAGGGCCCCAAAATGTTGTTATTAATTGTCTTAAATCACTAGTACAAAATGGCTAATTAGTTACTAAAAAAATGACTAAATTTTGCATATAAACGACTATTTTTCGGTCGGTGACCAATAATAGCTAATTTACAGTATCTTATAACGCGGCCAACTTTTGGTCATTTTTAGCTTAGTCATTAATTGGTTATCTCAATTTTGTTGTCTAGTTGTATATTTGATTATTAATTTGGTCATTAATTTAGTCACTGATTTAGTCATTAATTTAGTCATTGATTTAATCATTAATTTAGTCATTGATTTGGTCATTGATTTAGCCATTGATTTAATCTTTGATTTAGTCATTAATTGTCACAATTAATGAATTAATGACCAAATATATTACTATATGATCACCCGATAAAACCAATTAATGACCAAAGAAATATGACCAAAATGTTGGTTGTGTTATAAGATACTGTAAATTAGCTACTAATAGTCATATATATGCAAATTTTAGTCATCATTTGAAACCAATTAATGACTAAAGAAATATGACTAATTTTAGTCATGTTATAAGATGTTGTAAATTAGCTACTAATAGTCGTATATATGCAAAATTTAGTTGTCATTTGTAGTCACAAAATTATCATTTGCAGTAGTCATTTATTCATTATATAAATGACTAATTTAGTAGTTTATATTCATTTCATTTACTTTCATTAATAATCATTATAAATGAATAATTTAGTCATATATTCATTTTATTTATGTTCATCATTAATCAATATAAACTATTAATTTAGCAATTTTAAATTGATTTTGTGTTCATTATTAATCAACATAAATTAATTTGTATGATTTTAAAAATGTCATACAATGTGCATGTTCATCAAATATGAAAACACAAAGTTTCATATTTTAATTACAATACTAAACAATATCAAGTGAAACTATAAATAATTTCAACCACATAAATTATATTATATGAAATGTTAAAGTATTACAATATGATTTTCCAACTTAATATTGGTTGGACTACAATTTACACATGAAATGATGTTTCATCACTTCAAACATTATCGTTGTGTTTTCAAGGCATTGCAGGTGAATTCACCAACTCTGAAGACTTAACCATCAGTCTTGATATGTGTGTATTATGCAAGATATTGGCTCTAAGAGTATCACCAAACCAGTTCTCCTCTCTCTCTCTTTTTGCATTTGTCGCTCCAATGTTATTGCTCCTCTCTTTTTTCAATTCATGCTTCTTACCATCAATACTAAGTTCATTCTTTGAAAACAAAAAAAGATACAATGCAGAGTGTAAAACATGAAAGACAATAACACTAGAATATAAACTAAATTAGAATATAAATAATTTATACAATATATGCCTCAACATCAACAGTGTCAAAGCCATTTTTCTCCATACAAGTAAGAAAATCGAACAAATTATCTTCATAATTAGGGCGATAATTACCACTATAATGTGGCCAGATAACCTGTATAAACAAAGAAAATAAAATATCACCATATATAGAAAAGAACACCTTAGTGAATTAGTATTCAACTTTCAAGGAAAGCTTAGAAACAATCATGTCAACTAAGTTATATGCTAAAAAGCTCAAGCTGTAGATAACTTGTGAAAACAAATAATTTGAGGTTTGATGTTTAATCCCTGTCATTTTATTCACAACCTTTCATTTTCTAACAAATGAACTTAGTCAGGTATATAAACAACATGTACTAAAATAACAACATGAAAGTAGCTTTTTCTGATAGTCATGAAAATATTTTAACACAAAGTAGCTATAAGGATTCCAATCAATATAGTGTAATACTAATTTCATCTTCAAGCTTTGGTTTTTGTTTAAATGGACATGGTACTAAGTATTTTCAATTTCATAGTTAAAGGACAAAAGAAAATCAAAATAAACGTCCTAAATACAATCAAACAATAAAGAGAGGATATCATGGAATGGAAATTTCAATTATAAAAAAATTGTTTACCTGTCTACCGATGTCATGTCTGGAATTCCTAAATAATTTGCTTGCCCAAAATAACCATGAAGTGAAATAATCACAACATTAAAAACCATAGGGATTCCTACTAGAAACATTTCCAAATTCGATGGCTTAGGTGTCTAAGCGATCTCTAACAACGAATGAACCATATCCAAGACGTGTTATGCATCGTCTCCCTGTCCTTTTTCCAATCACATTTCTTGTAACCTGCCCACTGCAGAGTCAAGTAATAATCAAACAAATACATTGACATTTGTTTTTATCTTTTATATCTATAAAATTTGAATCTGATATGTTTCAAGAACATATTAATTCATATTTAAAGCCTTCCTGACATATGAGAAAGTATCAATCAAATAGGAAATTAGAAAAATCAACCTCAATGACGTCCTCAAACAATTTCTACAATATCAATATTTTTCTTGTTGTGATATCTTGGGTAGAAAAAAGAACATATCTACAAAAGAAAAATGCATATATTGCTTATGGTCAAACTTTGTATATGGTGTATTCTTAAGCAGTGTTTTAATATGTTCCTCCACCTTTACCAAAGTGAATTGTAGCTTGGTTAAACTGTGTATCCTTTCATTGAGCATCAATTTCTACAAGATAAATGTCACACATTATTCTTTCCCATTTCTCAACATGCTACATATGATAAATTGAAAGTTGCATAAAACCAAGAACAAACCCTATTCTAACCAAAACAAATAAACAAACGGTGTCTCTAATAAAACTTCATTATAATATTAGAAAATGAAAAGAGAGTGGACCATTTTTGTTGTTTGACTTTTCCTATTTTTATTATGAAAGTGCTCGAGCCTCAAGAACCAACAAATGTGAGGGAAGTTGTAAATGTGAAAAAAAATATGTTGACTTAATTTGTAGAATTCTTCAAAATGATGTGAATGATGCCATTTTCAGATATGGTAAATCTCATAATAAGAAATGGCATGTATTCTAATAAATTACATCGAAATGACTACCATGTACCTCCACGGGTTATAGGTCCTCAGTAGGTTAATCTTGATGATGAAAGAGAGAAAGCAACGATAAGTATGGGTGGTCCTAGTTTGTATGGTGGATATCTTCAAACCAAGGTCGTCATCTCAATGAACCTATGTTTTGACATGGTAAACATGGATCTAGTCTTCACCCCATTTCATTCCATCATAATTTTCCAAGACTCAAGAGGACATAATGGTCCTTCAGCTTATAATAGGGTTTCTTTTGAGGTTATAAATAAAGCTTATCCAAATCAAATGGATTTTTAGGCTCCAAGAGATATGGATAATTTAAATGATAGAAATTACATGTTTTTTCCCAAGATTCAAATGTAGGGATACATTCTGTGGATTTTACTAATAAATAGAATGAGAGAAATAATCCATGATGAGAATCTACTAGTCATTGTGATTAGGGAAATGCACAGAGATAATAATACTATTTAGGCTCAAATCAAAGATGGTGTTGATTCTTGTAGCTCCTTAGTTGTTGGTAGTTTTTAAGGTAGGAATTTTAGTTCTTCAAGGGTGGGGTCCTTCAGCATAATTGTATCTACCTTGGTCATATCACCCAAAAGAAAAACATAATCAACAAAGTGTAAATATGTCAAGTTTAGGGCAAATCCTATTTGTATAGTTGCCAAGCTTATAGTTCTTTTTGACTAAGTTATAACTCTGTTGAGACCACCTACTCTACAGTAAAAAATGGCAAAGGAGCCTTTAGTCATACCTACCCATAGTCATACCTACCCATGGTCTCCTATAGGCATGATAGAAGAATAGATTGAGCCATTAATTATAATTTCACATATATTGAGGAAAGACAATTCATTATCTAGTTAACCAATTGCACATTGAACCCTATATGGATGAGTAGCCCTAAATAAAGCCAGTTTTCTCTATCATATGCCTTGGAAAGATAAAATAACATTTCTTGTAATTTTTTTGGTTTCATGTTATAAATTCATTCTCGAGAAACTCCTATTCCGTAATGGATTTGTTTCCTAGGAAGGATGCAAAATTTTTCTAATGACATGGAATCAGTTTAGTGAATTTTGACCCTACATGACCAAGGAACTCAAGAGCCTTGGTCGCATCAACAATAGCATCCTCCAATGAAAATAGTACAGTCTCCAACCTAGAAACATCAAAATTATATGTAGTTATAGTTCATAATTGCGAATGACCATAGATTTTAGTAGTCCTTAAATAAATTCAAACTTGAATAAGAAAAAACACAAAATTTCACATTACCCTTCATTAATATGTCCTTGATTTAGCAAGAAAGGCTAAAACTTGCATAAATGTGTAAGTGGATTCCCCAGAAGATCAATTTCAACATCTTTCCTAAAAAAAAATACAACATCCAAAGCGAAACCATAGTTGAATGGAACAATGGTGCTTTAAGGTCATCTACACAAAAAGTTGCCTCCTTCAAATCTCTCACACTGGATGGTATGTCATGCAAAATTAAGAAAAGGTCAGGGAAACTTGTCGAATTCTCTAAAAGACATAATAAAAATGCATAGAAGCTTTGTAAAGGAATGCACTTGTAATATTCTTTGATTGCCATTTCATCCTTTTTCTTAAGTTGAACCTTAATGAGTTGTCAACTCAAATTTCTTTGAGAAGAATGTTCTTACAGTTGAAATTCAACATTTGTAGTCTTCCCACCTCTATCACCTTATGAGTATGAATTATTAAACTCTCTTATGTCATTATCCCAAACATTTCTTTCCTAGACACGTGATTTTGCAAATAAAGGCTTTTATGCAGCATAAGTCCTTGTGAAAATTTCATCTCTCATACCAACTGGCATCCAGTTAGAACTGAAACTTGAAATCGGACTTGCACCTCTTTGTCTATTACTCAGGATGTGAATGGTGGAATATCTTCTAGAGCACTCTTAGAATATGGCAGAGGTTGAGCCCTCCTTCTTATTCCCTTGCCAAGACCTCCCTTAGGACCAAGATTCAAGTGGCCATCATCAAAAGCTATGAGTGTTGAAGGGCTTTGCATAGAATGATTTTCAAATTGATCACTATCCACAATTCGAGCATATTGACTGGTGAATCCACGGTTACATGATACCATATGGGGTTGTGGCCCTTTAATCCCACCCATATGTGGAAGTGAACCCGTCTATGCACCTACCATGTAAGTTGGCATCACAGGTCCTCTCCCACCATGAAAAAGTGGTGTCACAAGTCTCCAACCTGAATGTCCCATATTGGTACCTCGAGAGTGGCCTCCCTATCCATGTATTTCTTGCACAACATCCTGATGCACTTCCTCTATTTTCTTGGGGCCCTCAACTTTCTTCCTTTTTTGCCATCCATTCCTCCCCGGATCAATCAGATCCTTCAACATGAACCTCAGCCTAGAGGGAAGCCCTTGGTTATTGGAAATTTTTGTCATCTTATCAAAGTAAGCATCAATATGTTCCTTGGCCTTTGAATGGTAAATCATATGACCAATAGTGCTCATCAGTTTGCACAAAGCTTCATTATTTTCCTCCTCTAGATGTTGAAATTCACCAATTAATTTCTTGATGCATGCATGCATAATTCTTTCAATCAACATAATTTCTTTATAAAGCTCACCAATAAACCATATATTTCCTAGCATTCGTTATCGTGCTGCAACCTTCTTCTCCCGTCTTTCTTCTGCTGAAAGGATTTTTGCACCATGCTCTTCTGCTTTCTCAGCCTCAGCCTCTTCTATTTCATCCTTTTCAAACTATTCTTGACATTTGTTCAAAAGAACTTGCTTGAAAGCAACCTTCTCATTATCTTCATATAATTCTGGTATTTCTGCAGGAAGCTAAAAATTGAATTTTGCATACATTTCACAAAAATCCAGCTCCATCAAGGCTTTGTCAAATATTTGAATATTATACCATGAATACATGATGCAAAGTCAATGTTCACTTCTTTGAACTGTTCAAAAATTTTCTCAAAGTTTTGGGGCATTAATTTATTAAGGATGGATTTAATTTGTCTTTGTTTCAACTGATCCTCATCAGAAACCTTTCCCACTTCATATCGATTCTCTGATATATGAACTGTGGGCAGAGAAGGCTTTGGAGGAGGAATCAAACCCTTCTTCAAACCAAAATCATGCTGCCACATATCAACATCAGAATTATTTCTCCCAAGTCCAACTTGTGGTAGTGGTGCTTGCACATAAGGCCCTCCAGGAAGGATAATGTCCATAATCATTTGTGTTGCACAGGTATTTCTTGCAAAGCTAGTATTATAACCTTGGCCAGGTCGAAACATAGCAGAGGAACCACTAAGATCCGCATCCATCTACATATCACAACCATCAACAAAAGCATCCACCGGCTTGGCCCATCTATCATCATCCAAAATGGCCATGAATGGATTGTAGCTAGTTTATTTTGTCCTATTAATGGGCGTGAATCATTTGATATGCCGGTTTTTGTCTTTAAATGTTGATGAAAAGTAGATGAAATTTTACCATATGACCCAGCTAGCATTGATGAGTAGAAATTCATTGGATGTGAACCACTTAAAGAAACAAAACCTGAAAGTGGAGATCTGTATGTAGGCAGTCTTGCTAATGGAGAAATGGAATCTTTAATGGATGATACAAAATCAAAGATCAAAGCAATGAAATAAAATCATCATGGAAAGAAATATGAAAAACTTGCTCATTTTTTGGATATCAAATATGCTCCAAGTATGGGCACAAACATGAGAGTTGAATTCTCAACTCTCTAGGATCTTGTCAATTTGGTCAACCAAAAAGATGTCAAAAAACTAAATATTTTAGGGGATTCAAACTTGTTGTGGATTGAGTCTGTGACAAAGTTAGCATAGTGGCCCCTCATTTGGCTCACATTTTTCAAGGTATCAAACAAGTCAACAAGAATTTGGATTGGTTCTCTTGTGGCCATATATACCATGAACTCAATACCCTAGAAAATAAGCTCTCCAACTTATTCCACAAGTGCTAGAATACCAAGATTATACGAATAATAATTTTGTGAGGGTTGTTGAATTCCATATCTAGTTTTTTGTCTTGCTTATTACAATATTTTGTGATGATATATGTAAACGATCCAATGATATTATCTGAAAAGTGATAGAGATTTTTTTTCCTTTTAAAAGCTTGCACAATATATAATTTGAGAAAAAATTTATTACTAGAAATCAATCAATCAATTACTTATACATACCATTAAAAGTGGCAAAAGCTCCATAACCTTTGATCACCTTAAACATCAAGCACACTGAGAACCTTGACAATGGGGTTCTAATAACATCGCCAAAGATCCAAAATTGACAAAGCACAATTTAATGAGTATTGATTAGTCAAAATTACCATGTGGATAAACTACTCATGTCGAAATGATGGTATATTGGATTAGGTGTGGGTTGCACTTGCATTTGAAAGAGTGAACACAACATGGATAAAGAACATTGAATACACTAGGAACCTCGAAAATGGGGTTCTAACAACATGGCCAAAAATCCAAAATTGACAAAGTACAATTTAATGAGCATTGATTAGTCAAAAGTACAATGTGGATCAAAAATTCGTGTCGAAATGATGGTATATTGGACTAGGCAAGGGTTGCAATGACATTGGAAAGAGTGAACACAACGTGAATAAAGAGTCACTTGGAGAAGGAATACAAGGAATCATAGTCTTCGTTACACATATAGGGATGGTCAAACAAGCAAGTAGAAGCATTTGCGACACCATAAAAATTGGCAACTCATTTTTTCTAAGAGACATCCAAAAGAGTCATCCAAAAGCACATTTTTTTATAGGGAAAATGCTTAAAATCCTCCTTTTGGAAAATGCATCCTTCAAATTTGGGAAAATTTTCCATCTACATTTCCCATAGAGATATGTAGAGAAATGTTTCTTCAATCGTCCCAAAAAATGGGAAAAATAAAAAACCCTTTTGGGAAAATGCATTTCCCTCTATGTTTCACCGCATTTCCCAAAAGAGATATGTGGAAAAATGTTTCTTGGAGCATCCTAAAATAAAAATACATCTTGGGAACATGGGAAACATGGAGGTGCCCCCTCCCACCCTAAGGGACACATCCCCATAGAACAATGGTTTTTTTCATTCATTTAGTGGCATTTCTGAGTCATCATTGCTCATTTGTTTATGAATACAAATTTTATCATATACTGCTATGTTGAATGGTAAGCATGTGTCAAAGCCCTATAAAAAGAGGAGCTGCTTCAAATAGAATAAAGGCCAAGGCCTCACAATTGGGACTAAACTTTCATAGTTACAATATAAGCATGTGGACAACAACACAATGGAAATTAATTATAATACATAGACCTTACAAAACCATATTTTCTTGATGATCAGAGAGGCTTTGGTATTTCACCAAGCATAGCATATATTTTCATCTATCGGTAAGGTACATCTATAAGACCTCATTTACAGATACTTCCAAAAGTTTGCCTTGGAAATATTACTTTTATTTTAACAATCAAAGAACTTCTATAACAATTATTGTTGAATAGTGTAAAATCATAGCTATGAAAGAATGGAAAGGTGTTGTGGGCTATATCTAACATGAAAAAATCAAGAATTGAATAAGTAGGAAGTGATGATCCCAAATGATGGTGTAAACTGACCAGTAATAAATTTTTTCCACTTCATACCGTCACACTAATGTGTTTGTAGCAAAAAATTGGTAATGTTGAAGGTATAACTATGGAAATGTAAAAGAAAATATCCACAGTGCAAATTTTTCAGTTTGAACCATAGATATGAACTTAAAACACATTTTGGATAAGAAGTACATACTTGTTCAAATGCTGAAAAAAATTCCAGAAACTGCAATGCTGATCCAACATTATTTGACGAAAATTCTATGCCTGCAATCAACTGCATTGGCTTCCCTTGGGGCAAAATTATTTCATCCATCTCTTTCTTCTCTTTGCATTTCTTCTTCTTCAAATTAACTTTTTATTCATTGAAAATCAGATACAGAAATATATTGATCATTGATCCCCTTGATATCTTGATCCATGTCAGACTGGTTTTTGGTGGTTTGCACCATACACCATGGAATGCCACATATGCATTTAACACCAAATTTAACTTTTTTTACTAACTCCACTTTTACTCCAGAAAATATAGCACCAATTGAGTATCCCACATTATCCCCACATTATCACCACTTTTACACTACTATTTAAAAAATAAAGATGTTTCAAATCATTTACAAATAGTGGTGCTAATGTGAGGCTAAATGACCCTTCTTCTTGTAGTGTTACATGCATGAAACTACATGCATGAAGAGAAGATGAATTTATTTATTACGGAAAAAATATATATGTGGAAAAAATTATTGCATTAGCAATGGTAGTATGCATATTTTGATATATGTGCTAGAATCAATACGTGAACATATTTCCTAACAATTTTCACTAGCGTGCTGGTATGTATAAATGTTACCTAGCTATTTCCAGAGATAAATTCAATGAGGATACTTTATTTTATAGGACTATATACTCAATGAATATGAAATAAATATATATATTCTGGCTTATCAAGAGTTTGACTCCTAGAAAAAAGGACATGCAATTTTAAATAAACGAGAACATGTTTCATAATGAACAATAATAGAATATTGGCCAAAACGTTTCTTTACTTTCAGGCCGAGGGATGAGACTGAAGTCTATAAAAAGTAGGCATGTTTGTTTTTTAAATAAGCTAAACGAAAAAAAACCCAAAGTTTTATTATATTTTTCCACTTCCATTTCTTAAATAGATGTTATGTTCTTAAAACCATCAACAACCTTTGCTTACAGACTTGATTTAGGATCAATGAAAGAGGACCCTTACTAATTTCTTGCAAAGCTTACCATACCTCAAATGATAGTGATAAAGTCTAATGTTACTGTTGCACATCATATAGCGTACACACCATTGTTTGATGTTGTGACAATGGTTACTGTACAATCAACATTGTCTTAACTATCATTGACACTACATTATCACTGTATGTCACTATGTTGAATCTAATACATCATCCCATCATAGATTATAGACAGATAGAAGGTAATTACAGTCACCTTCCTGATTCATTTTCTTACCAATTTTTTTCCGCTACTATCAGCCAATTGTCAATTTCAAGAATTGATTGCAACAACTTTCAATAAATATACAAGGTTAGTTAATTAAGCTTTTTCCCATATTCAATGGCGATGAAATTGTTGCACATATTCAAAACATCTTCAAACACTGAATGTTATTACTCTTCAAATCCTGAACTTCGGATTAGGTCTGAAACTTTAAGGTATCTCAAAATGTCTTCTCCAATGTGTGTCACAACAAAAACACTATCAGATCATTGTCTTATATAAGACTACTGTTATTTCTATGTCACATATCTACTCAAGCCTACAAGGTATCTTGGTGTGAGGGATTCTGACATCAACATATGTGGTTGTCAAGTATAGTCTTTGTTGCTTATTAAGGTCAAGACTGCCATCAATCCAAAACCTTGCAAGGCCTTTTATATGCTAATTCTGTCTAATATAGATAAAAGGCTTGCAGCATGAGAAATATGAATAGTAGTCCTCTGTCTATTCATACTGCTGCATACAGATGATGCCTTTGACAAAATTATTATATTCCCAATAATGATGCTATATTGAAGCCAACTTAAGCACAAAATTTTGCTTCAATACCTTGCATATTGCAGAGTTTTAATGTTTCAGAAACTATAATACGTATGAATAGACCTTTAAATATTTAGATTCAAATTCCAGAATTCTGAATCAATTGTTTGAATTATTCATCTTTATAATGGTGTTGGGTCGTAGATGACTTAATTGATGACAAAAAAAGTGCAGAAAAATCGTGATCTAAAAGGGGTTGCAAACATATCAGTAAAACAATTATCCACAAATCTGAAATACGTCATATGCCCTTGCCCTAACCAGAGATGACTGAAATGCTTTGAAGGAGTTGTAAACAATATTTTGGGGAATGTTCAAATAGTCCGCAAGATAAAAGGATCATTGGTGTAAGTTTTAAATACAAGCCAATACAAAAGCAACTTCAAGACTTTCAATTCTTAACAACTCATCCTTGTTGATTGATTTGTAGCCCCAAGAGGATTGAAATATCCTCACTTCACAAGATAGAAAATATGCTGAAATTTAAGGATTAGAGTGATATTCCACAAAGACGAGGGCTTATGCTACAATTCTGGAAACGTCATCAACTGTTCATGCAATTTCTTTTAGAGCCAAAATTTTAGTGAAATTTGATACCGCCAAACCTTTCATGCTTAGTAATATAGTCCTAATGAGGGTTGAAATTATATAAAGAAATTTTTTTCAAACAAGCCTGAATGGATAATTGACAACCCTTACTGTTCACCGATTTATATTAATCACAGAGACAAGGGTGTTGCTCAGAAATTATGCCGAAGGGAGTTATTTGAATTTGCATGGACAAGTCTTTTATATCACTCTTGCTATTTTCTGTAGCCCTAGTTCTTACGCACTGTTCAACAATGAACCTATTGGCTGCAGAGGAAATCCTTGAATAAAAGAGGATACCCTTAAGGGGACGAAAGTCTACTCCTTGGAATTATGAAACCAAACTAGATACTAAGAAATACACAAGAAATGAATGCAGAGATAAAGAAGTTGCTTCAAAAATATTAAAGAGGTTGTTAATGCTCGAAACTTACACAGATCAAGACCCTTCCTGCCGTAGATGGAAGAAGAAATTACTGCATGTGCAGAGAGAGACAAAATTGTTTCCATGTTGTTCACTGATAGCTTTCCCTTGAGCCTGATAGTTTTCTCTCTGACTTGGGCTTGCCCTCACCTGTGCTTCGATACCATATTAAAATTAACATGTTCTTTGCATAATATAGTTAAATCCATATGAGCCCAAGTATCTATCCATAATTGAATCAAGCAAGTGAAGTCAACTAGACTTATCGAATGAACCAGGAAGATGTCCCTAGAAATGCAGACTAACTCATAATTCTTCGTACGAAGAAGGGGCAAGGAACGGTAAGTTGACTTCTGAATTTTGAGAAAGGCCTCAACTCATACAAGTGATGAAGAACCCCAATCAAAATTGTTGATGTTCTACCCTAATATCACTTCGATGCTCTAATTTTGTTAAGAACCCATGTTTTCATTATTGTTTGAAAGATCTTATGATGTTTACATCATTTCAGTTTATCCATTTTCACTTTCACTCGTTGGCAGCCCAAAAGGGATTGATTTGCGATAAATGAAACCAACCACTACAATTATGATTTCCCTCATAATGGTGTTGGTGACTGAAAGTGTTTAATTCATAAGAAATTAAACCAAATATTAGCATTACGGTTTAACTCGCAGCGGTGCCGATGACCGGATATGTCTTTACTGTGGAAAATGAAACCAACCGCTACAATGGACAAAGATAAAGTTTAACACTGAAAAGGAAAGGTTGGCTTGGACAAAGATGAAGTTGAACAATGAAAATAGAAGGTTGGCTTGGAATATTATACCTATTGTTTACAAAGTTTATATAATCACGTTCTATCCATTTAAATTTTGCTCACAGCAATGCTCGTGACCCTAGAATTGAACTCAATACCAACAACATGGTGGATATAGGTTTTAAACAAGAATGCAAGAACATGGCATTGGGAAAGATTTGCATGTCATTGGTAGGAATTCAACTTATACGGAATTTTAGCGAGGCACTAGCATTGCAGGATCCCACTTAAAACCAGGTAAAGGTGGGAAATGAAACAAACCACTAAAATTGGTGAAAACTAATTTTAACTTCGACAAAAGAAAATGGTGAGAATATCCTTAATCCTCCATTGCATTTTGAAAGAAAGCTAAATTCCCTGATAACTAATTAGAGGGAGTCTGTTAATGGTTACAGTGATGAATAATAAATCAAGTATCCAATTCATAGTGTGTAAGTATTAACAAGTGAAGGTTAAGAAATTACATGTTTTCAAAAGAAGGCCATATTTCAGACATGAATTGTTGGGGAGTGCAAGGAAGTTGGTAGTCATCTATAATTAGAGTTGCTACTTCGAGTGGGGATTTTCCCAAGCGCTTCTCATCTCCTCTGCCATCCCACTGCTTGCCATACTTGGCCAAAAAATCCTTCAGAACTTCATCCACAATGTTTTCTGTGTCAAGCAGCGTGCCGATAGTAAATTCAGTGGTCAAGGCATTAAAAAAAGAAAAAAAGAGTGTACTAAATATTTAGTATAAACAAAAATCTTTAGTAACTTTACATAATCCCCGAGAGGCCCTATGATTTCATGAATAGCCATAAAATTTTGTGTGTATTTACTTGCAGTCACAATCTTATCTTCAACGTTATCGTTTTCATTTTTTTGTAATGCAAGGGGATTCTGTTGTATCTGACTTTGTCTCCTTTTCATTTACAATGTTACTTGCCAATTTCCCCTCTTCACAAAGAGCCTTTATTGGAAGATTTGTCTCAGCCTTGACCTTGCTTTTTCTCTTGGAATTACTTTTGCTATTTATTGATTTTCCATTCAGAGCACGTATATCAAATATCCTCTTCCCATCATTGTCAATATTACAATCCAGATTTCCCTCATTCAAATTGACCTCCATTTTCACCATATTAATTCTCTTATGATTCTTCCCCACCCTCAGAACTGGAATAGACTCTCTATGTGAATCAAGACCTTTGTCACTTATGGTTTTAGAGCTAGTACTTAAGTTTTTTTCTTTTTTTATGCCATGAAACAACTCTCGGAAGAGTAGAGGATTCATCTAATGTCTTTTGTAACTTGCAAACTTTTGAAGGAGTGGAAGACTTGACCAATGGCTTTTCAGATTTCCAAGCCTTTGATGGAGACACTAGAGGTGAACTATTTTTCTCCTTTAGAGGAGAACTTTCAGTGGCTTCTACAAAAGCCATGGAACTCTGAACAGGCTTCAATTTCTTGACAAGGTCTTTCACATCGACATTTTCAGAACGAATATATTCCAATAGACTATTTAATGTGGAAAAATTCAAATAATTGACATGTTCCTGTGTCAGGGCAGAAGAAACTATCAGAAATAAAACACTTGTATGCGACGAGAGGACAGAAACTAAGCAATAGCATTGTAATGGACGGGTTTATGGATGTAAACCACTACGCAGCAGGTGGTATAGTAAACTAAACTATTAAGCAAACACTTAGGGAAATATTTTGTGTGCATGATTTCTTGCCAACAATATTCTTGCAAGATGCCATGAATTCCAGAGTCTTTTGTCGGCACTGTTACAATATCAAGTGATGTGATTGGAATAAAAAATCATTGTGAATGTGCTTCTTACGTCTGGAATTTGTTATTATTTAAAAAATATGGATAGGTACACGTGTCTACATCATATTGGAGAGTTTTTTAGCAACAATTCTACTTCAAATTGTTATCAAGATTTGGGTGGAAGAAATGAAGCGTAACATATTTGGATTGTCTCTTTTGTGTTTGTTTGGTAAATTTGGTTGGAAAGGATAAATTTTCATCAACTTTGTATATATTATTTTTAGAATTGAGTTGAATTTCCCACCCAATTTTTTTTTGGAAATATCAAACCACAAAATTAATATCAATCCTTTCATTCGACCGTAGGTTGCGTCGTTGGAGGAGCTACACTACTATTGGTACTGTCCCTAATTTATTATCATCTGAAGAACAAAAAACCTGCGCGTTGTTGGAGGAGTTGGGCTTCTAGCACTACTGTCCCTAATTTATTATCATCTGAAGAACAGAAAACCTCCTCATGACGGGGTCGTTTCTAGATATTTTCCTGGGCATGAGATGGGAAATTTTCCTATATTCTCTTACGAAGCACTTCCTCAGTCTACAAATTGCTTCCAAGAGGAGAATGAACTTGGGGTTGGAAGGTTCGGGTTGGTGCATATCGGTAAATTTTTTGATGGAAGAATTGTTGCCGTAAAGAGACTATATCATGAATACAAGGAATGGAAAATCAACTATGGTGTAGTTGCCTTTGGAGAAGTTCACAAAGACGCAACCTTTCATGGAGTTTCTTATGGAGAAATCATTAAGGAATAACACTGGTATTTTCACAGTGTGCTCAAACAATTACATATAATAGCAGATCAACTTTTCAAAGAAGCCTTTGTCTTTCAAGAAGTTCAAAGAATTGAATAAAATAGGAGATCGGTTATTTTCATTCTGTGTTCAAAGAAATAAATATAGCAGATCAACTTTCCAAAGAACCTTCAACTATGGTGTATTTCCCTTTTCATTCTTTCATGGATTTTCTTATGGAGAAATTTCCTTTTCCAGCTTGAATTGCGGGGGTTTCATCAAAGATACATTTCAGAGTGCGTAATTTTACTGAATCCCTATGCTAGCCTAAGAAAAATAGACGTGAAGGTCGAGTGTGCTTATCATGACGATGGGGAGATTAACTTGTAGACAAATGATTTTGTTCGTGATTTGGGTGACTTGTATAGAAATGACGAAATCGACCATGGATATCCGATCTTGGCTAGCTTCAAAGCGAAACATTCTGTGTTGATCGCCGAAATTAAAATGCAAATAGTTGAACTTAATATGGTCAGAATATGGCTCGGTGCCTCCAATGTAAGGGTGGTTTGATAGCAAATTCAAATAATAAAGCGACCCAGTCATGGAATGATGTAGAAAATGGAGAATCAAAGAAGAATCTACCCCAAAGATACATGTTATGGAAGTTTTTTAATATATTTCAGGAATTTCGTTCATATTCACTAGCTGCTACTAATTTTGGATGGAACCCTATTAGTCATTTTAGCTCCATGTCTGAAGAAGTAATGCTGGAAACATCTGCACCATACCCATGTTCAAGAATATTGTGGCTAGCGATATATGAACTAAATATCAAAAAATGGAAAACGATTTGAATGTAAAATTTAAATAAATTTCTTACTTGCAAGATCCTTCGGCATTTCAGTGCAAAATGGAAACATTCTTTGACAGCTACTGATATTTGAGGCTTGCAATAACTTCAACTACAAACTTGGAGAAATTTTCTGCACATCAATACAAACTCGTTAAAACCCCACTCCAGCAGTAATAAAAAAAATAAGTGTCCAAAATATCCATGTTGAAACATTTTATCGGGTCCACTATTTCTATGATGAAAAGGGTACTCTTAGAACAAACCCCACCATTTTACAGAGCCCACTATTTCTATGATGAAAAGGGTATTCTCCGAACAAACCCCACCATTCTCTCGAGCAGAAACTCTGACATAGATCTCATTTTTAGTTTCGCACTATTAAGGGTTTCAGAATGCGAAATTTCTGAAACAACTTTGGAATTGTCAGACAATGAACCTAAAGGAGGATTCAAGGGCAATGCCACCACGATATCAAGATTTGAGCAAAGTGATGGTGAATTAGGCTTTTTGTTCTCCAAATGGGTATTATCATCCGATAGCTTCTTTATGCTTTTTGCGGAAGAAGAAGGGCACCTATTCGTGAGGGGTTCGATGCCATTTCGATGTGTTTTCTTATTTCTTTGGCTAAGGGTCAGAAAATATGCCTTCCTCTTGTATCCTCCATTGCTGAGCCTTTGCAAGAGATCCGCCATTGCTAAGCCTTTGCAAGCGCAGCAGTTTTTCTCATTTCTCATAGCAG
This sequence comes from Pinus albicaulis, assembly GCA_034641835.2. NCBI lineage: Eukaryota > Viridiplantae > Streptophyta > Pinopsida > Pinales > Pinaceae > Pinus > Pinus albicaulis. The sequence goes on along the minus strand of CM076572.1, from coordinate 704,467,312 downwards.
CTTGTGAGACCCACTGTGGGTAAGCCTGGGGAGTTTTTCCATTGGTGGAAGAAGGATATGAGGGAGCGAATGAATGAATGAAGAGGGTATTTTTGTGAAGGAGACTACAGATATTGTAGGGGTGGAAATTTTTTGGAAAAAATTTGGCACCAATTACAATTCAAAAAATTCAATTCTTCTCCACCAAAGTTCAAATCGTCCCACCAACTCTTTTTATAAACGAAAATTGTGAAACCGCTCATTTCCAGCTCTTTATTTAAAATAAAATTAATGCATCCATAACAAAGTGGTGTCTCATATCCCTAATGATATGAATTTCTTTTAAATTGCTTTTAAAGTAGCCAAACATGTCTTTATAGAGTGGAAGAAAGTTAGAAATGTTATACACTCTAAATTATATAGAGTGAGTTGTCAGTATACAAACAACAAAGAATTTAATATTGTATAGGCATGATATATATTATTTAATTTGAAGTTAAATAATATATAAAATATTTTGTGTTTTCCTGCAAGGTGCATGTTGGTTTCTATCATATGGTGTGTGTGTGTGTGTGTTTTTTTTTAAATTTCCAAACTTTTTCTATTAGAAGGCTATAAGGTATATTTTTTAAACTATTCATTTTGTAAATATAATTAAGATTATCAATATTATGCCACACTTTATCATGATGTAAATATTCTTTCAATTTTATGTATTGTTGAAATTGAAGGGGGGAATCTATATGAATCTCGACATCTAGGAGAGAAACTTCATTGAGGGAAAGTTGTGAGGGGATTGGGAAAAATTTCTATTTAACTAAATTAATTAATCAAGGGATAGACTTGAGGAGTAAGGAAGGGGGAATAGAAGAAATTTTGGGAAAAAATAGAGAGAAAGTGAATATTAAAGAATAATGCAAAGGGAACAAGAGGAGAACCATGCATAATTGTTTACCGTAGAAGCATTGTAACCTGTGAATTGGGTGCACGAAACCTTTCCACACTTGAGTGTAAGGAAGTGATACGCAATAGAAGGCAGTATGAAGCCTCTTGAGTTAGGTGGACTTGGTGTGGAGGTAAACACTGAATTGAATGGGGATTGGCAATCAATGAGGGGTTTCACCAAGTTCGGGGACCTGAAATAATTTTGAAAATTTGTTTGACTAAAGAACATAAGGCATAATTGGAGAAGGGAAGAACTAAAGGTAGGGCTCCCTTTTTTTTATGCAGGTTTTACATGGCCCTATTTGTTGTGTTGTGAGGCCCCGAATTAGCATTGAAGTGTAATTATTTAACCTTGTTGAAGGGGAGTGGCCTTAACCATGAGTAGTGTAACAAAGCCTCCTACTCCCTTGGGTTATTCTTGGGTAGTGGAAGGTGTTACTTTAAAATTAACCGAATCTCCAAGGTATATTATGAAAATGGGGTCACAAAAATCATATTTTCCCAAACTCCTTGAAACCCAACACCAATGCCACCATCTTGTTCTATTAAACCAAATGTGGTGTAATCGTCTGTAATGGTGGTCGATTATACGAGGAGAGGATTTTATGAGGAGGCACTGGATTTTTAATGTGATATGCAAAAAAAAGTACCAAACCTAACCATTTCACACTCACCAATGTTCTGTCTGCATGTGCTAATTTGGTAAATTTGGAACATGGCAAAGGATTCTTGTTTTGTGATTACCTCCCACGAGGATTCACCAACACCTCATCCAATTACGCTAGTATAAAAAGTCTCAGGCTCTCGGCAGCAAAAAGGAACATAATGCATGCGCCCTCAATCTCTTCTACATACTTATAGCTCTCCTCTCAAACAAAAGCCACTAGTGTTGTGTGTTCACTTTGCCCTGAATCTTGTGCAAACATCCTGAGGTAAGGAACTGTTGCACCAAGGTATGGATCCATTATGTGTCATATCCACTGAAGGAGAACATGTTCGAAACAATAGGTAAATTCTCACAACTATCCCTTTGTGGGATGTTGAGAACTCAAAAATGCCACATGCTCATTAATGAAATCTATAAATTGAGAAATTTCATACAAGACTTGAAGTCATACTGAACTTGAACCAAAAGGCTCAGGATCTGGGTAGCGCAAAGGAACATATGCAATATGATTTGTACTATTCTCATCTAGATCATTTTGCACGGATATATTTTGGAGTTGAAATGCATATTCCAGGTTCCATAGAAAATCTCCCATGGAAGGCCTATCGAAGCCCATCTCTTCCAATAACTTTTCGGTAGTCTACCTAAACATTTTCAGAGAACAAGGGTTGATGGTCCCAACAAGGTGAGGATCAATGATTTTTTCAAGCTTTCCTTTTTCTGCCAGTGTGTTTCCCTTGCACACAAGAACTCCAGTAACGCTACTCCAAAATAATACACATCAGATTTCTCTGTCAGTTTCTTCCTTTTGAAGTATTTAGGATCAGGGTACCCAAGGGAAAAAACTACCTTTGGATCCATTCTTTGAATGTCCAAAGTCTACCACCTTTTCTCATGAGCCTGTTATTTAGATAACAACAAAGGATTCATGACAAGGGAATTATATTACATTGACCATATATTGGAGCTTCATTGGTATCTTTCCAGTCAAACAGTTTTCCAACAGGTCGAGGGAATCTAAATTGGTGTAGTTGAAAATGAAAGGAAAGAATGTTCTATCAAGGCCAAATCCCACGATGCTAAGCTTGAAAACCCTCTCATTATCACAAGCCACGCCTTCGAGCTCCAAGATGGTGATGTTGCAAGGGTTTTGATCTTGTCTCCAATTCACATTCACACCTTTGACCTCTAAGATGGTGACCTTGTAGGGGTTTTTATCTTGTCTCTGGTCCACTGCGTGAGCTTGGGTACATAAACCTGGCACCATGTCGGGTTAAGGGGAATTATGAGTACTTGACAAATAAATCTGGATAGAGAAATGGAATTCTTGAGATATTGGCTATCATACATATTTGGTTTCCTCTATCAATGTACCAAAGTCATCATTCCACCAAAAGGAGCCTTCTTCCCATCTGGTAGTGGGAGGTGTCTTTGTGCTTCCCTGTGGTGGTGGGAGACAACATTTGGCTCCTTCGCTGGTGGTGTTTTTTTTCTATAGTGGGGGGTCTGGTCTCTGGACTCTGCACATGGTAGGGTTCCTCGAACTTAGCAAATTATGAATCCCCTAGTGTGGTGTGGGTGTTCTCCCTCCCTTGTCGTCCACGGCCCTGTGGGGGTGGCATACTCACAAAATTATCATGGTGGCTCCACACCAAGGTGGAAATAATGTGGGGGCATGCGTGACTCGCTAGTGTGGGTGTGCATGGGGCCATGGAGGAGGTAAGCGGGGGGATAGAAAAGGTGGGGGTTTGAGGGTTCAAAATCAGAGTCGTCAAGGCAGAGGAGGCTGTGGTGGCAAGGGGAATTGCGGGTTTGATTGATTTGAGGTAAATGAGGGGAATGTTATCCAACATTGCTTCCTATAGAACTATCGTGCACTTATCAACAACCTGGTGGAAAGAGTGGACACAACTGAGAGATTTTGTCGTGAGGAGCATGCAAATAAGATGGAAACATTGGACCGAATGCACTATTTATAGTGCCAAGTCTCTCCGACTAGTATTGGTTTGGCGAGGCCAAAATGAACTTACTAAAAAAGTATAAAAGTTGGAGACTTGGTTGGTGCACTTTGAAGGGCATGGTCAATGTGACTTTTTTCCTCCATCACATCTAGGAAGAACCTCGGACAACCCTGCATCCATCACGTTGGATGGCTATTATGCTATTTGGTATTATGTATGTTTTATATGTGTTTTGGTGCCTTTGGCCCAGCCGTTTATGGACAATGTGTCTAGTCCCTCTTTTGTATTTTTTTTCATCTAGTGCATTTTTTTGTCAACAAACCAAGTCAAGGTGAGACCACCAGTTTTGTAACTAGCTATATGTAATCTTTTTTTCCTACATGAATATAACATTGACTTACAAAAAACCAAAGTTTCATACATCATTAAAAAATTAATTAAGTTTCATACTTAAATTAATAAATTTTCATACCTATATTCGAGGACTCTATGAACATAATTAAATGGCTCAATAGAACACAGAGATGTCAAAATTCCATTTTATCTACTTTGCTTGATGAGGTAAATATTGTAAAAGCCTATTTTAACCATATATTTGCTTGTCATATTTATAGGGAACGAAATAGTGAAGCATACCTCCTATCTAAGGAGGGTGCTCGTCAAGATATGGGGCACTGGGTCACTGCAGTGGTTGAAGGAGGTCAGATCTGAGGGATCAAACAACCTCCTTTTGCCCACTAATTTCTAGCTGCTCTTACTTCCTGCCCCTGATGTTTCTATTCATAATATACTTTCTGTTTTTGTAGATTCCTGTTTGATACTATCTTAATATGTCTATACTTTTTGTCCCTATTTCGGATTGTTTTCCTCATTAAGGAGATCTCAGAGACTGGGCTTTTCTCTGCTTAAAACGTTATTCCTTTGAAAACTTTGAAAATTGGAATGGTGTCTACCACCCAATTTTTTGTCCTTTGGATGATTTCAAATAGATACAGTCTGCTTTCATCCCTGTTTCATGTTCTTCCACAATAAAGTGGAATTCTGGGGGCTGAACGAAGATGTCATTTAAAATGTTTGTTTTTTTTGACAAAGTTGAGAGGATTGATAGATACATCTCCTCATCAGTTGCAACTCCATTTTTTCCTTTGTTTCAAAAGAAGGGAAAAATGCAGTTCTTTGAATGCTTATGCATATACTATGTAACCTTCTACTTAATCAATAGATGGGTTCGATTTTTTCTTTAGAAAAATAAATAAATTTTCATACCTATTTACTAAATAGGTCTATAAATATATATTTTAGGTTTATCTATTTAGTATTTATCAAATGTAAATATGATGATTTAATACTAGATTTAAATGAAATCACATGTTTAACATAAGAAATGTTATATTTATCTATTTATTGAATGTAAATATGAATATTTAACCTTATATTTATAACAACTCACACTTTTAACATAAATCAATGAAGTTTAAAAATTAAACTTTATGGCCAAATATTAAATATAAATATAAATATAAATATTATTTGGCTATCTAATTAATATTACCTTTACTAAAATTATAATGAAGGCGTTAATGTAAAGTTGATAGATGATACATGCAATTATGTTAATTGTAGATGAATCCGTCTGCACTGTTAAACTTTAGAGACAAAAGGGTATTCGTAATTTTAACATTGTAAATTCAGAGACCTCTTTGTCTCTAAATTTTAACACTGCAAATGGATTCAAAGACACCTATAGTGAAATGTAACACTTCGGTACCAAAAGTGAAATTTTCCATATGTGGAGTGACACTATTAAAAATTACTGACATAAATGACTAATTCATATACTTGTTGTACTTATTATTTGGGCGCCATATTTTTATTCTTGGACTGTAATAGTCATTTACATTAATCATTATTAATTTTGTCACTTATTGTCTAGTCATATATTTTAATCCTAGACTAAATTAGTCATTTAAGTTAGTCACTTTTACTTTAGTCACTTACTATCTAGTCATATATTTTATCCCTAGACTAAATTAGTCGTTTAAGTTAGTTGCTTTTAGTTTATTCACTTATTATCTAGTCGTATATTTTATTCCAAGACTAAATTAGTCATTTTTAGTTTAGTCACTTAAAATTTCTCAAATTTAGTAGTAATTCACTTGAAATCATTGCGATGACTAACATTTTTAGTCACCTAGTCATTAATTTCATCATTTTTTATTAGTGAATTGATTACATAAATTATCGACTGGAGTTGGTAGGCTTGTGAAGTGCAAGTGCACTATATGTGCCAGGAGCCTCTTTTAATTCAGTTTATTGGTGTGATGATTGAATTTTTAGAGATTGCTTCTAAGGATATTTTTATTCTGATGTTCCTAATGAAATAAATTTAAATTACAACTAAGTTCTAAAAATTAGCATACTTTCTATTTTGAAATAACTCAAACAGATCGTTCTCTATCTTATGAAGAAATCTTAACTAATTTGTTAGTTTCTAAAAATTCTACAGTTTAGTGTACGAAGATAAAATCAAATTCTAGAAAAGGGAATTTATACATTTTTATTTTTTTGAAATGAAATGTTATGGTAATTAAACTTGCAAAGAAATCAATATAGCTCTTGAAAAGAAAGCACTCATGAACTGAAAAGAACACACTCATTTGTTGAAATAAAATCATTCAACCACTAATTTTTTGAAAATAAATCTCTAATGCTCTTGAAATAAAATTATCCATAGACTGGAAAATAAATCACTCAATGCTCTTGAAATAAACCACACATGAATTTGTAAAACTACTGTCGCTCTAGAAGAAAAAATATCAATCGATTTGAAATTTAACAATTCGAAAGGGAATATTGATGAATCTACATCACATGGTAAAGGAAATCTATGTAAACATCCACATCAAATGACAAAATGGAATTCTGGAAAAAACTACAACAAATGACAAATTGGAATTCTGAAAATAACTAAATCAAATGATAAAATGAAAACATGAAATCAACAACATTAAAAACATAAAATGCAGAACCTTCAGTGTTTGCAAGGGCCCTCCACAAACATGTGGTCAAATATCTACTCCAACAATTAGCTACACATCAAGTCTTCAAGGTACTTCTTCATTAAAAAGAAATGAAAAATAGAGTTTTAAAACTTCACAATATGCTTCAAAAAATTAACCTCCTCTCTTTGTTTCAATGGAGTGTTTATATAGGGTTTGCAATGTAACTTCATGGAGATTCATATGGCTAAAGATTAGAACTGAATGGGCACCTATTTTCCATGAATTTGATGAAGCACGGTCCATTGCAACCTTTGTTTTCTTAACTAGGCGTTTATTGACACATGGGCGTAATGTTTGCTCACACAACTATAAAATATTTCTCCAAAGAACCTGAAATATCTTTGAAATGGTAACCAATTCAGGAAAAAATATCACATAGAACTTAATTTGGCTCACGTTGAACAAAACCCATGTTTTTTTTTTTGAGATATTTGCTTTTGTTTTCTCAAAAAACACGTTTAAAGTTGACTGGCCAAACATGCTGCAATTTTCCCTTGATCTTTGCCTGGAGGTCCACATGTGCGATGTGGGTGGAATTTGATCAACAAAAATCCATATTGGAGCTTCTAGAAACAATTTACATGTGTCATATTTTATTCTAGAGTGGTGCTACTACCTCAACCATGAAGACAACTACGAAAACTGTAGAAACTTGAACTGTCAGACTATCATTAGCAAAACCATGCATAATTCTCTTTAGTTCATTAAAAATAATAGAAATAATAATAATAAACCATGTAAACATGTATCCAAGAATTTTGTGCATTTATGAAGAAATATGGTTAAAAATGATGACAATGGGTGAATGGAATGATGCGAAAATGGATGGTTTCATAAAAAAATTTATGAGAAATTGGAGGTTGAACAATGAGTTTCTTACTTAAGCCAAAAAGAAATCTTAGGTACATTCCTTCATGGAAGGATCGATCATCCCTGGTTAAGATGGAGTGACAATTTTGTTTTTGTATCTCATGTGTCATGCACTAGACCATGACTAACAACTGTAAGTGTTAGTGAAGGCCATGAAGAGGAATGTAGACAGATGGTGAATGGATCTTCCCTAGTTGAGATGGAGAGATAGACACACATTATTGTCTTCATTGGGATAAAGAATGGAGTATTTTTGGATTTGGTAACCATCTGACATTTGATTCCCTTTAAGAATGTGGAAGAACATTATGATAAGAGTAGTCATGAAAGGACCAATATTATTTGAGGATGAGCTATCTCTATAATAATAGTCCTATGAGGTCATACTCGGTGAAAACTTGGGTGGGGCATGTACCTTGGAGACAATGATGAAGGTGTCTATAATAATTTGTCTCACTATCATTGTAGCTAAAGATCTCGTGGAGAGATGGAGCTGATAGTAAAGGCCTTGCATTGTGACAATGCTGGATAATATGATGCTATAACAGATGGATTACAAATAAAGTTCTTCTTATAAGATTATTCAGATTGAAAGTGACCATGTACCATTATGAATACCTCCCTAGTTAAGAGGGAGTGTTGGGAAGTGTAACTAGGATTAGCCTTCATAATGACTATGTAATTATGAATTTATGTAATGAAAGAGACAAAAAATAGAATGTATTCATTGTAATGATTGCTTCATGGGTTTCATGAGAAATAATATTTTATTATAGTTCAAAGACTCCTTCTTGATGTATTTAGGATTTTGTCACCTTGTCATAAAGATAATTAGAGTCATGTAAATGGAGTGTTACACTTGTAAAAAGACATATGTATATGTAATAGTATTCTCCAAGACCTTGTCATTGGGCCTCTCAAAGTTCAACTTAAATATAGTGAGGATCCTCTATCATTAAGTCATCTCACCTCCTAAATATCATGTCAGCTTGAAGAAAAAATATAGTCACTATATATAAGTGTGATTCACCCTCATTTTAAGACATCCAATTCAGACAAGTCTACAATCTAGTGCGAAGTGCAGTGCGTAAAAGGAAGGATAGACAGCTAAGGAAAGGGGACTGTAATAAGTGCGAAGGAGGAGGAATATTAGTGGAGGAGTAAGGGCCATATATATCTTTGTCTTACGTCTATGTATACTTCGCATATCTCAGAAAGGATGAGGTTTATTACAGTGTGAATATTAGCTCGGTCTTGGGCTTAAGAGAGTTACAGCAAGAAGACCAAGAAGTGTACTCTAGAAAAGAAGAGGCTAAGATCAAACAAAATCAAGAAGAATCACATTGTTTAGGGTTGTTGAAGTAGAGATCGAGCTTCTCTAAGGTGCAGTTCAAGACAGTACTAAAAAGAAGGACATCAATAAAAGAAGTAAAGAATAGTGACAAGGGTCTTGAAGGCATACAAAAGTAAAGGGCCTGTGTCATGGTCATGGTACTAGTCAACTAAAAATCTGTAAGAAGAATTAATTGCGGTTTTTCCTCTCTAAAAGGGAGAGGTTTTGGCCCTGGCTTGAAGAGCCAAAATCTTGTGTCTTTTATGTTCTGATATTTGACTTGATGAAAGGCATAATCAGTTAATGAAGATAATATTTAAGTAAGAAAAATAAGTTCACAAGTAATTATCAAGTAGAGAATTGAATTAAACACATCCCTACCAAATTCTCAACACCTTGATCATTTAGACATGACTTTCTATTTTTTGAAATTCATTTCCAAATTGAGACGTGACTTACTATTTTTGGAACGTCATATTAGAATTGTTAGAAATGAAATTTCATTATAGTTGGTTCAAACATAACTGAAAGATATGATTTCTTATAGGAAACAATTAATCCCTAAGCTTCCAAATTTTAACACTCCCTCTCAGATAGGGAGGAATTTCTTTCTGCATCAAAGATCTCTGCTTCCTTTGATCTCATTCTTTCATCTCAACTCAACTCTTCTCTAAAAAATTTGTAATCATGAATTCACAATCTAAAGAAGAATCATCTAGTTGACAAAAAATTGGAAAGGAAAATATCATCACATGTTACATAGACAAGGATTACACAACCAATTTTCATCTAAAAAATTAGGTGATAGAACACAAGCATCGCATAGAAAAGACTCAAACAAGTCACATAGACAAGAATGAAATACAACTAAGTTTCAAGTGGTGGATCACATGCATCGTAGATAGGTCACACATACAAGTCTCACTACACCTATTGGTGAGATAGGTGGCTCTTTCCATGTGCCAAACTGTGGGTCAAATGCATATTGAGGCCTACTATTTTGGCACACACTACACAAGAGGTACCTCATCCTCAGGAAATTTCCAACATCGTTCCCTAATCCTGTGAGATATGATAGGGAGGAAAGGAATATCCATTTTCTAGATCATCTGTGACCTCTTCTTGGAAGGGTCACGTCCATAAGTCCAAGATGGTCTCTAAAAACCAAGAAATTTCCTTTCAATAAATTCGTGGTAAGAATGCCAGCTATTTGATCATCAATGGAGATGTGATGGAGGCTCACAACTCCTCTATACACCATATCCTGGATATAGTGATACTTGATCTCAATATGCTTGGACTTATCATGAAACACAAGATTTTCTGCAAGAAAAATCCCACTCTTATTGTCACAATATATAATTGTTGTGTCTGGAACTTGCTCAAATAGTTCCCCAAAAATCTTTATCAGCCAAAATGCCTCAAAACTAGCCATGCTAGTAACAATTTACTCAAATTCAGTTGTACTCAGTGCAACAAACTTCTGATTTCTACTTGTCTATGATATCATGGAAATCCTAAGCTAAAGCAAAACCTAGAAGTTTTCTTTCTATCGGAAGAGTTTCCAACCCAATCAACATCAGTATATCCATGAAGTATTATATTTTTAGTAGTGTATTTCAATCCTAGATTAATAGTTCCATGCAAGCATCTGAGTACATGTTTTGCAACAATATAATGGGCATGAAAGGGATCAATCATATGTTTACTTAAAGTGTTTACAAAAAATCATATGCCAGGCCTATTGTTTACCAAAAACATCAAAGCACCAATTCATTTTCTATACTCTATGGGATTTTACAAACTAGGTCCTATAGCTTTGCCATAATTTCTTAAAGTTCATTTTCATATGTGTATGCATGGACTTACATTCTACCATAGAAAATATTTCAAGAAAATTAACAACATATTTTCCTTGCGAAAGATAAATTTCACCAAGAATTTTCCATACCTCTAGACATAGAAAGCAATGCATCAAACCAAGGTCTTTCATTTCAAATTTAGAAGCTAACTCCCTCTTAAATTGGAGGATAAGAGGTTCTCCTCATGTTAAGAATAAATCATCAACATACAATACCAAATTCAAAGGTATACCTTGGACTATCTTGAAGTAGAGGTTTGGGTCTACACTACTTCTTGGGAAACCAAGCTTTATCAAGTAGCTATCAATGCGAGCATACGCTCTTGATGCTTTCTTCATCCCATATAAGGATGGATTCAATATACATACATGATTTCCCATGTCAGGCTCTTCAAATCCTTCTGTTTGTTCCACAAATACCTCTTCCTTGAGGAATCCATGCAAGAAATAAGTTTTCCCATCCATTTGGTGAATAGTCCATCCTTGGCTAGCAGCTAAGGCAACAACAGATCAAATAGTAGTATATCGAGCTATAGGTTTAAAAGTCTCTTCGTAATCTATTCTATCCTTCAAAGAGAAACCTCTAGCCAAACATATAGCATTATATTTTTCAATACTATTTTTTGTACCATGTTTAATATTAAATAACCATTTGGATGTGGCAACATATTTACCTTGAGGTATAGGAACCACTTCCCAAACATCATTCTGGGCGATGGACACATATTATTCAGTCATGGCATCTTTCCAGACTTTTTATTTTTCATCTTATTCAAAGGTGCATGGTTTTTCCTGAATGATGTTGCTCATGGCAACAACCTACCCTTGAAACCAACTTGGCTTCTTACTTTCTCTGAACATTCCTCTTGGGGAAGCATGTTGTTCAACATCTTGCAAGGTATCTCACATCCATATTGGTATCTTTCTGGTAGGATGATCATGTGGTGGGGGATCTAGAGGATCCATGGAACCCATTGGATGATAAACAAGCTCATTATTAGGTTATGGTTTAGAATCAAGTGAAGTGTCTTTTTCATTAACAACTTTTCTTTCAGAAATGGCAGGAGGAGGAGAGTCTCTTACTTTTCTAAGAGTTGCATCTTCATAAAATGTTATGTCTCTTCTAAACTCTATAATTCATTGACCAGGTACATAAATTCTATAAGATGTTGAATTATCACAATAACCAACAAACACACTTTTCTTACCTAAAGATTATAGCTTGTTCCTTTTCTCTTTTGGCACATGGAATTATATAGGACAACTAAAGATTCTAAAATGACTCACCTTATCCTTTTACCAATGAAGACTTATTTAAGAGTATTATTGTTTAAGGCATGATAAGGAGTTCTATTTTTCACATAAACAATGTTATTTATAGCTTCTCCCCACATAAAATTTGGTAGATTTTGATCATCTACCATGGCTCTGACTACTTCCATAATGGTTCTGTTATTCCTCTCATCCACACCATTTTTTTTAGATTTTACAACAAAATTGTTTCATTCTTTGTTCTGGCATATTTTCAAAGATCATTAAAATCATTGGAGGTGAACTCTTTCCCATTATCAGATCTGAAAGTTTTGATCAACTTTCTAGTTTGATTTTTAATTAGAGCCTTGAAATATCTAAACATTTCAGCCTATTCCTATTTCTTTTTCAAAAATAATATCCATGTCTTGTGAGAAAAATTATAAAAAAATCATGAAATACAAGTAGCCACCATGAAAAGTAACATGCATAGGTCCACATAAATCAGAATGTATGAGTTGAAGTACCTAACTAGATTTTTTTTTGCTCAAAGGGAATGGTTCCTTTATATGATTTCCATTTGCATATCCTAGGAAAAATCCTTCATGATCCATTTTGATCTCAGGAATTCCAAGACCATCTTCCTTACATGAGGTAAGTCTTTGTAGTGTAGGTGAGAAAATATTCTATGCCATAGTTCACACTGAATATCAGTATCATGGACCAGTGCATGAATGGGTTTACCATTGACTTTGTAAATCCATTCACATATTGATCCTAGAGTGAATGATTCTCTCATACTTTAGTTTAAAGACCAGGTTTGAAATTTTCCATTAATACAAGCAAGTTTAATTACTTTATCTTCTAGAGCATATATGGATACACGATTATTTTTCAAACCAGGTACATACAAAACTTCTTGCAGAAAAATAGATTTTCCGTCATCTAATTGAAATGAAACTGAGCCATAACCATTAACTTGGTGAGTAGAATGATCTCCAAGGATAACATTTAAATTAGTCTCCCTTTCAACTAGATTAGAGAGTTCTTCTTTGTAACCATTAAAATTTTTGGAAGTGCCACTATCAACTAACCAACTATCAAATGAATCTGCAGAAGATAAAATGGAAATAACTGAAACAATAAAATATTCTAATTGAGTTTCTACTACATTATTTCTATATCTTTGATTTTTTTTTTCTTAGGATGCAATTTTATTTTATTTTTAGAAGAGTATTTTCTATAATCAGATTTATTTTTGAATCTAGGTGTTCTTCTTTCTGTAAAATCACAAACAAAGTGACCATGTTTTTGACAATTAAAGCGTCTAACTTTTGACATGTCTATATTCCATTTATTTGATTTGAAAGTAAATTTATTTTTATTATCTTTATTTCTCTTATCATAAATTGAAAATGTAGTAGTTTCTCCTTCTTCATGATGTGAAATAATCCCTTTAGAGATCATTTTGGCCTCCTCTTGGATACAATTTCCTAGGATCTCATCAAAAGTGGGAATAATGTTGATATTGCTGATGGTGGTGATAAAACTATCCCAAACATGGGAAAGCCTCCAAGAACGATCAACACCATTTATTTTTCAGATCCAACTTCAACAATTGTTGACATTTGATTCCTTATTTTGGTCATTCTCAAGAAGTATGCTTGAACCATATCTCCTTTGTTCATCTTGATGTCCTTCAGCTGATTCTTCAAGGCAATAATCCGATTCAAGTTACTAATTGAAAACATTTCAATTAGTTTGTCATACATTTCATTAGCTTTCTTCAAACTAGAAACATAAATAATGAGATGATCACTAAGAGAATCAAGGATAATTTTCCTAGTTTTTATTTCACACTTTTTATGTTTAGATTTGATAAAAACAATTGAATTCTCTGGTGGATTAGCTATTTTTTCTCCAACATATTCCAGAGCTTCATGTTTTTAAAGAGTGATATTTAGTTTTGCTTTCCATGGACCAAAGTTTGAAGCATCATTTAGCTTTTCATTTACCTTGAAGTAGGAAAAATTCATCTTGATCAAAAAAATTTGGCAGTAAGTGGGGTCTCTTCAGGTGATCCCTAGTCTCCTTGGACTTGTATTCACCAAGGCTCTGATACCATGTTGAAATTTGAAATTTCTATGCCTAAATTTAAAAATTCTTGGTAGAAAATTGAATGTACTTTGTAGAAAATTGAATAGAACTAAATGAACTTTGCAGAAAGTTGAATGTAATTTGCAGAAAACTAAATGTAATTTTCATAAAATTGAATGGAACTCAAAATTTAATTTGCATAAAGTAAATGTTATATGTTTTTTTAATTACTTAGAATTCATATTTCTTCTTCTAAAATTTTCAGATCAACAATTGTATATAGAACATAAACTTAAGGATTATATGAAGAAAATGAAGAAAAATATGACACTAAGAATTAGGTCCAATGACCAAGGAAAAACTCACAAGGTGGAAACCCAAATTATTCTTCTTATATTATATTTATTCAATTGTCCAGCAAAGTACAAAGAGAGAGAGAATGAGAATGAATAAAGTCACCAATGTCTGATCAACTTCTAGCTAAAGTGCTATTGCTCTATGCTTGAATATCTCCTTCTCTTGATCTGATCTTTCCTTCACACTTTCTCTAGCTCTTCCCTTGATCTTAATCTTTAATTTCTCTCACACTTATTGCACAAACTCAAAACTAGATCTCCTTCTTTACAATGAACATTCTACTCTCAAATCTCACTTGATACTGCTTATATATATGAGAAAGGAAAGGAGTTACAAAATGAATTCATGCCTTGAGAAAATAATAGGATAATTGAATTCCATGAGGGAGGAGTTACTTGAGAAGAAGTGAAACTCATCCCAAGAATAGAGACAGAGATACACTTGAGGAATTATAATTCGAATTATGGAGAGAGAAAGAGTTACACTTATACATGAGAGAATATTTTGTGAGAGTTACAAATTGAATTAAATGAGGGAGTTACAAGCGCATTTAATGAGGAGGAGTTAAACTTTTTCCATACATTGAATTAGTGAGGGAGAGTTACATTCTCTTAAGTGTGGACTTACTATTTTATTCCAAGAGAGAGGTTTTATTTTCCATGTAATAGATTCTCAATTTAATTTACTTATTCCATGAGAGAATTCATTTTTATTAATTCATTAAAGATGAATGACTTTAGACTATTTTATAATTAATAGTATTATCATAATAATAATAATAGTAAGGATAAATATATTAATTATTGACTTGTATAATCATGATTGATTTGATTTTAAAGTGATTTCCATATGTTGAGATCATCCTTGATCATTTAGAAATGACATTATATTTTTGGAAAGTCACTTCCAAATTTAGACATGACTTACTATTTTTGGAAAGTCATATTAGAATTTTAAGAAATGAAATTTTATTATAGGTGGTTCAAACAAAACTAAAAGGTATGATTTCTTCTAAGAAAAAAGTCATCCCTGAGCTGCCAAATTTTAATAAGAAGATATTTTATGAGATCCACAAATATATTTATCTAGTGAATGAGTGCATTTATATTCTATTTCTGAGCTTTCTTGGTTCATATTACACAAGGAATGAAAGGTTTTTGCATAGTCCTACATTGATAACGGTCTATGTCCTATTTAGTTTTGAAAAATTGTTATGAAGGACTTAGTTAAATAGTTCCCATTCTATAATTGTTATTGTATCTATTTAGAGATATGAAGTATCAAATCATTGTGTGAGATTGGAAAAGGTTTTTGTAGAGATTGTTTTGTAGAGAATTTCATTATGTCTCATTGTTTTTGTATTAGAGAAATACTTGTATTGACTTGGTTGTGCATAGGTCAACGTTTTGGTAAAGGAAGAGGTGTATGTGACAATGTATTGTCAATGGTAGATGTTGAATAAAGGGGTTAAATGAATGCACAAATTAGTACACTAGACAAAGTTTATTTACTTGGAAAAAGGCTTATCAATATAAAGTTTATAATGTTGTTGCTTGTCCTTTGAAATTTCACGCAATATTGAAGCCACTGTGCCAATGAAGTTGATGAATGTAATGTTGTTGCTTTCCTTTTGAGATTGCATTTAGTATGGCTATATGGTTGCCTATTTCAAAGTTTGAGAGATGTGATTATTTACTACAATGAACAAGAATTTAATATTGTTATTGAAACCTCATGCTTATAAATTCTCATGATGATGATGATGCTTGGTTAATAGTGTTGACTGTTTTAGGAGTTTGCAATTTGTCAGATGATTAAGTATTGACTAATGTATCACTACAATAAATTTCATGAAATCTTATATTATGTCATTAGGGTTTGGGAGAAGTATTGAAGTTAAAATTTTCAATTGAGAGAACAGTTTATTGTGGGTCCAATTTGAAATATTTCTGAAATGTGGCCTACTAAATCAGTGATAGTTATAGGTGGTCCTAGTGTGAAATATTTTGAAACATGGATCACAAGAGTTAAGAGGGAGTAGTGTTTTCCTTATATTAGTAGTTTGAGAATTTATTAGAGGTAGAAACCTCCAGCAGGTAGGATCCAACATGCTGGAAAAATCCTACACCAATGCAAAATGTAAATAATTTTCTTTAATAAAATAGAAGATGAAGCAGAAAAAACTAGCAGTGTTTTTTCCCAGTTCGGTTTTCCACCTAAAAATCAAGTGTCCCATGTGATGATGTGTTTGTTGGTTCATTGATGTGATTTGTGATTTATATGCTTTCATATATTTCTCACATTAACATCATAAAATAAAAGTAAAAATATTATTTTTATGAAATATTGATTCACCCCCCACTCAATATTTCTACTAATTGGTATCAAAGCAATGTCCTTCAAGGAGTAGCTTGATTACTAGAAAGAAGATCTAGAAAAATGAGCAGCTATAGTGAAGTTTTATCTTCCAAGCCACATTTTTTCAATGGATCAAAATTCATATTCTAGAAGATAAAAATGACTTCTTATTTGCAATATGTTGGACTTGATTTTTGGGAGCAGTAGAAATTGGGTACCAATATCCTAGATCCATCCCAACAGATGATGCAAGCAAGAAACAATATGAAAAAAATTCCAAAGAAGTTAATGCCATTCTGGGAGGTCTTGCAGAATTAACATTTGTGAAGGTAATGTAGTTCAAAACCAAAAAAGAAATGTGGGACACATTTTTCAACAACTATGAAGAGGATATCAAGGTAAAAAGTGCCAAGTTACAGTTGTATAAACTGTTGAGAAATCAATAGGGTTGTAATTAGGGTGATTTCACTTATACTTGATAACTTCTTGTGATGTATTTTTACTTGTTATTTATCATTATATTCTTCACTTATTATTATGTTGTTATTATCATCAAACAACTACCAAAAACATGAAAATAAATAGTACACAAGAACACATGATGTATCATATAAGCCAGGGGTAAAACCTCTCCTCTTGAGAGGAAAACCCACAAATCTCTTATCTTCTTATAGATTCTTCAAATGATGAATTACAAGACGTATATACCAAGACCAATACTATATCAAGACTAAGCGAAACCTTCTTGATGTTGTTCTTATTACATCCAAGTCAAACCTAGTCAAATCTCTTCCAGCTGCACAATTTCGACACCCGACTGCAAAATTTTAGCATCCACTATAGCTATGAAAATTTTGGCCCCTGTAATAGTTTATTATTCCACACGTGTGAGGGAAATTAGGGCTTCCAAGGATTCATTTCTACTTCGCTTGGGTTTCTTCTCCTTCTAGGGCTAGTAAATGACTTAAAAGTCCTTTCTTTCACCAATTTCAACCTTCTTTCTACAAATTGACAATTTTTTCCTTGTAGCTGCAAAAACCTAGCCTTATCTTCACACATGAGAGAGAGAGAGAGAGAGAGAGAGAGAGAGAGAGAGAGTAAGAGAGAGTATCAAATACGTACTTCTTCATTCTATTCTTCTTTTAGATCCTTTCTTCTTACTCTTCCTCGCTTGGATGATGGGGAATGAGTTAGAATCCATAGGAGGTTAAGTTATATCATATACATAGGATTCCAAGGGGGATGACATGCCCTAATGAGGTCGAAATATTAGCTTCCAAGACAACTTGGAATTATCTCAAGGTGCATACCCCACCCAGGTGTTCAAAGGGTATGCATTTTTAGGAAAATTCATATCTTGGAATAAGACAACCTCAATAAATTTCCTCTTCGAGTACTCTTACATATTGGATTCCCTACCTTATCCTCAAAGAGTATAAAAACCAGATGATTACCCAATCTCCATTCTTTCTTCACAAAGTGAAGCCAAGAATCATGTATCTATCTCTCCCTCTCAACTACGGAGGAGATATCAACCAATCCAAGCTTGTCTCTCAATTACATAAGCTTCTTATTAGGAAGATATTTTGTCAAAATGTCAGCTACCTGCTCATCAGTGGAGATATATTGTACCCACAATAATCCATCTTGCACCAGCTTTCATATGTAAAGATACTTGTTCTTTATATGCTTTGTCTTTCCATGGAATATTGGGTCTTCATACAATCTTATGAAAAGGTTGTTATCACAGTGTATAACAGTAGGGTCCATCAATCCTTTAAACAAGTCAGAAAACAACTTCCTCAACCACACAACTTCTCTACCAACTTCACATGTTGCAATGTATTCAGCTTTGGCACAACTCAAAGAAATTGAATATTGGTTTCTACTCATCCATGATATCATAGAGGATCCCAAGCTAAAAAAACCTGCATTAGTGCTTCTTCCATCTATCTCACTGCCTCCCTAATCAAAATTTTTATATCTAATCAATTGGAAATCATTCTTTCTATCATACTTCAGGAAATGATGGATTATCATTGAAAATATCTTAGTATATTCTTGGCTATTATGCAATGGTCATATTTAAGCTCTATTTGAAACTAGATAAGAATATTCATTGTAAAACAAATGTCTGTTTGAGTGCTCATGTTGGAAATGAGTTCATTACTTAGAGGGGGGGTGGGGGGGGGGATGAATCGATAGTTCCTATGATTATATAATTTTTAACTATTTTTACCAAAATGAAAGAACTTGTGAAACCAACATGAAATCAATGCATCAAAGCATGTAAAATCACCATATAAAAAAGCCATAAATAATCAACAAGGAAAACATGCAGGTAAGAGGACACAAAATTTTTTTGGTGGAAAACCCTCTCTAGGGAAAAAAACCACCCTTTGCTGCTATTACTCAAATCTTCTATTATTTTGAACAATTTTTTACATAGAGGAGCTAGCACCCACTAACTAAAGGAATACACTACTAAGACAAGATGCTAGCAACATCAGTTGGAATGACTCTTCTCTCACAAATCTATGAAAAACCATTTGCTGGAAGCCACCACAACCAACAAGAATCACCCAACTCTACTAGAATCTAGAGAAATTTATTCCCATACTAATTTTTTTATTAGAAGGTTCCCACCTTATCTACACATTATCTATTATGACACCTCAATGCCTTCAACACCTCCATGTGAAGCATGTTTCATGCATTTTCAAACTAGGCCCTCATTCTTTCTCAACATGAGAAACCCAACAACCTCATTGATCTGAATCTAGAAATGATAAGCTAATATACACACTCTACTCAACATAGCTACATATATCCAATATTTTGAAAAAATCATTGTAGAATACTCTCTCACACCACAAAAAATCAACAACTCAATACTCTCACAAAGGTATATGTCAAATTATTCTCATCAATCTCCAAATAAATACCTCGGGAAAGTACCATGGTTATGATAATACCTAGTACACCATGGTAATCTCCAAACCAACACCACGTGCCAATATTCTCTACACGACCAATACCACGGTAATGATAATACCAAGAGCACATGTACCATGGTATAATACACATTGTCAAATAAAATACTAAGGGAAAATAACAAGGTACTACTGCACCCATGTTCAAAACCAAGGTAATGCATTACTCCTAATTTAACCTACAACCGCATGCATAAAACATGGAAAACTCGACTACAAACACATCCTTAAGATGAAATATATGTGATTAAAGACCTATAATAGCACACATATGATTAGTTTCATGTGTTTGTGGTAGAGTATGGAGAAAAACAAAAATCCTTAACACAAAACCTTTTCAAACCTTCTTCCACAACTCTTCTAACACCTGCACAATTGTTAAAGCATATGTGGAAAGCCTTATAACCAAATTATATTCCATAGCAACCATCTACACAACATATGCACATAATAAAGTATGTCAAAATCCAAACTTCTCCATAATCATCTAACACACTTATCGTTGGGAAAAATACTGAGAGGGGGGGGGGGGGGTGCGGGTGAATCAGTATTTATTGCAGACTGAAAACTTTTGACTTTTTCTTTCTCTACAACCCATACGCTACTTTACTGAATAAAACTCGCGTATACACACGGATATCCTTCAGACAACTCACGTATGTCCATAGATATAATTATTGAATTTAATTCTTAACTTGGATCATTGTATCATTCATTCATCAGATGTAAAGTAAGCAGTAAATAGATGCAGTAAGAACATAATAAATCATCACACATAAGCAACACACATGAACACCAGGATTTAAGGTGGAAACCCAATTTGGGAGAAAACCACCGTTGTCGTTGTCTCAGTCTTCAATATTTATTATGTAAAGAAAACTTCTTACAACCATGTACTAGCCCAGACTCATACTAGCACGCAGGCACCCACCTGCAGAAGGCCACAACCTTCTCTCGTTTACTAGCCTCTCCTGGAAGGGAGCTACAACCCCCTGCTCTTGTTTACCAGCCTCTCCTTGAAGGGAGCCACTACCCCCTGCTCTCGTTTACCAGCTATCACTGGAAGGGAGCTACTACCCCCTTACTGAAGGCTTCGACCCTGAGCACCACTGCAGACCACATTTCATCAATTTTAAAACTGGATCAAACAGCTTCAACACAACCCTTCACTTATCAATAGATATACTTCGCCCAGTGCTTTAAACAGAACAGTGAAATCACTGTAACCAGAATATCAGAGATAACCCAGACTTCAGAATAGATATGCAGAAACACATTCAACCTTGAGCAATCATAAGATCAACTTCCATACGCGCTTTTATTTAATCAGACTCGCGTATACACGCGCTTTTCATTAAACGAATGCGCGTATACATCTGTGCATTTTTCCAATAAACTCTAACTTCCCACACGTGCTTTTAGTATATCAGATCCGCGTATACACGCGCTTTTTCCACAATAAACTCACGTATAGATCTGTAAATGAAGGCTTTGCAGAGCAGACCAAATCTATAAAATTACTCAAATTTCTTCATTATCTTCAGCAGACTTTGCGCCAGATTTTCACCAGTTCTTCTTCTGCAGATCATCTTATAGATTCATCATCATCAGATCTAAGGATTTTGAGACATCCATGGGTGCATCATAGATTCAGATTTATCAATCAAGAACAAAGTTCATTCATGTTGATATAATTCAAGGTGAAGTATTCATTCAATACCCAGACACATGCACACCCTTGCACAATGATCTTATTCTCCTTATATAGTTTTATCCTTTATCAATACCATGAGCCAAAACCATACCACTTCCAATGGTATTCTTGGATGGGATCAAATAGATAATCCAACGCTCAGTACAATGGGTCAATACCATGGTAAGAACCCCTGGTTTTATCAATTTAGAGTGCAATTAGGCATACGCGACTTGGTACATACTTTTCCGCGTGCATGCGCTACTTCTCATTAACAAACCCGCGTATGCTTTGTAGCATAACTTATTTATCATTATTTTGGCACTTTCTGGATTCCTTTCTTCTGCTACTTCTAAACTGATCTGTAGATACATCAGATTTACATTATTAACAACTCATCAAGTCAGTTTCCATCACGAACAACTTCATTAAGCAGGTTCCATCAAAGTCAACACATTGTATCACATTGCCAACAATCTTATTTCATCAAGTAGGTTACCATCAACTTCATCAAGTAGGTTTCCATCAAGGACAACATATTCCAAAAATCTTCCCATTTGGACTCGATGGCAACCATGATGGTGTTTGATCGTCACAACAGATAGATATATTGAATATAACCACCATGATGCTCTCCCCTTATTCAAACACCATGTTACTCTCCCCCTTTGACATCAAGGGCAAAGGGCAGATGAAAACCAAAACAAGGTTTTCTCTCCTCATGTAGAAAGAAGAGCTCTGTAGATCTGATGTGCATTGAAGTTATCATGCTCCCCCTGAGTTCATGCTGAATATTAAAACATATGTTTTCCAATAAAGTACATGACTCTATGACCTTTCCTATCACCAAGGACTCATACTTACATCAATGATCCAACCAAGTGGATTTACATATGTGACTCAAGTACCCAACCAAGTGGGTTTACATATTTTGACTCAACTACCCAACGAAGTGGGTTTACAAATTTGACTCAAGTTCTTTCATGACCGAATATTACAATTTTACATCATAGTTCTTAACATGACCTTTTCATCAAATTACAAATATGATCAAATACCAAAAGGACCTCAAGAAAGAGATCATATTTCAGAATCATCATAATGCCAACAATGCATTACATTCAGCAAGGCTAATTCCCCCCCTGAAACTGTGCATCCAATGCATCCTTTCCATATGACCAAAACTCCTCCTTAGCTTGTGCAACCTAAACACTTTCAACAGCCAATCATCAAGGTATCTTCACCCAATATCAAAGAATGAAACATAAATATAAGAGCTGAAACATCATCAGAGATATCATACAGCATCAGAGATACCAAACAGCACTGCAGCTGTGCTAAAGAATGCTAACCCCAAGTAAAATTTGTCAGCAATTAACCATACGCGGTTTTCTTTGTATAAACTCGTGTATATACGCGACTGTCTTTCAGGAAACCCGCGTATTTAAATTAATCTTCTGAATTTAAGAAGATCTGATCTTCTACATGGCAGAGATTACTCCCAGCTTCTGTCTGAGATATTCGAACGCTTCCCTGGGCAGAGGTTTGGTAAATATATCAGCCAATTGTTCTTTGGAGGGAACATACTCTAGCTTCACCTTTTGTTCAAGCACTTGTTCACGTAAGAAGTGATACTTGATCGGAATGTGCTTGGTCTTTGAATGCATAACAGGATTCTTTGAAATATTGATGGCACTTGTATTATCACACATAATGGAGATAGGAGGTGAGCACTTGATTTGAAAGTCTTGTAAGGTTTGCATCATCCAAAGAAGTTGCGTGCAACATGATGCAGCAGCCACATATTCTGCTTCTGCTGTAGATAAGGCAATAGAGTTTTGCTTCTTGCTGAACCGAGATACTAACCGAAACCCCATATAGAATGCACCACCACTGGTGCTTTTCTGATCATCAACACTTCCAACCCAATCTGCATTAGTGTAAGTATGAAGAGTAAGATCAGCATTCTTTGGATACCATAGTCCAAAGTCTTGAGTTCCTTGTAGATATTTGAATATTCTTTTGATAGCCTGAAGGTGAGACTCTTTTGGATTAGCTTGGAATCGTCCAACAATCCCAACTGCATGCATAATGTCTGGTCTAGTCCTAGTGAGATAAAGTAGACTTCCTATCATAGATCTATATTCTGGTTGATTCACCGTGGGAGAATCATCATGAGAACTGAGATTACATCCGGTTATCATTGGTGTACTTACAGGTTTGCACTCTTCCATGACATACTTCTTCAGAATTTGCTTAAGGTATTTTGCTTGTGATAAGAATATGCCATCTGTATTTTGATGCACTTGCAAGCCAAGAAAGAATGTTAGTTCCCCAAGTAAAGACATTTCAAATTCTTGCTGCATAACAGAAGCAAATTTCTGACTCATAGATTCTTCATTACTTCCAAAAATGATATCATCAACATATACAACCACAATCAATAGTTTTTCATTTTCAATTTCTGTGTACAAGTTGCTATCAGCAGATCCCTTTGAAAACCCTTGTTGATGAAGATATTTGTCAAGACGATAATTCCATGCCCTTGGAGCTTGTTTGAGACCATACAGAGTCTTTTTAAGTCTACAAACAAGTTTTTCATCATTTCCCAAAATGAACCCTTCTATTTGTTCTATATACACTTCTTCTTCTAGATCACCATTGAGAAATGTAGATTTAACATCCATTTGATAAACTTTGATTTTTTGAGAACTTGAAAAAGCAAGAAACATTCTTATGGCTTCAAGTCTAGCTACAGGAGAAAAAGTTTCTTCAAAGTCTATACCTTCTTGTTGAGTATAGCCCTTGCAAACAAGTCTAGCTTTATTTCTTACAACATCCCCATTCTCATTTAACTTGTTTTTGAATATCCATTTAGTTCCAATGACATTTTTGTTATGAGGTCTTGGTACTAATTCCCAAGTGTGATTCTTTTCAATTTGATCAAGCTCTTCATTCATGGCTTCAACCCAACATTCATCTTTGCTAGCTTGATTGACATTGTGAGGTTCAATAGTAGATAGAAATGCCAGATAGCTAGAAGATCCCACAAGAGTCCTTCTTGTTTGTACACCTGATCCCTTCTCTCCCAAAATTTGAGATTCTGGATGATTCTTTTGAACATATCTAGATGGAGCCTTTTTAGATAAATCATCTTCATGTTCTTCATTGGGTTCACTGTCTATATCACTGCTATTTGATGTAGAAGGACATAAGTCACCATCATCTTCATTTGTTGTTTGTTTTTCTTCCTTTGGGGTTGCAGGAGACTCATCAATAACAACATCAATACATTCAACAATCTTCCGAAGTCTTTTATTGCAACATTTATATGCTCTACTCGTAGAGGAGTAACCAAGAAGTATTCCTTCATCTGCTCTAGGTTCAAACTTGCCAAGTTTTTCATCATTATTTTTGATAAAGCATTTACTTCCAAAAACTCTAAAATGCTTCACAGAGGGAGAATTACCATACCAGAGTTCATATGGAGTTTTGTCACTATTTACACGAACATGTGCCTTGTTGAGAATGTTTACCGCTGTATGTGCTGCTTCTCCCCAAAATGTGTCAGGTGTTCTAGAATCATCAAGCATAGCTCTAGCCATTTGTTGAACTATTCTATTCATTCTTTCTGCTACGCCATTTTGTTGTGGAGTTCCAGCTACAGAAAATTGTCTTTTTATGCCATGTTGTTCAAAAAATTCAAAGAATTCATTTGAAGTATATTCTCCTCCTCGATCAGATCTAAGACATTTGAGTTTTAGATCTACTTCATTTTCAACTAGAGCCTTGAAGATCTGAAATTTCTCAAAAGCTTCATCTTTGTGCTTGACCAACCCAATCCAACACATTCTAGAGAAATCATCAATAAATAAGATATAGTATTGTTCACCACGAGGTGACGTTTTCCTCATAGGTCCACATATGTCAGTATGAATGAGTTCAAGAGGCCTACTTGATGATCCTTCCTTGGCATTAAATTGCACTCTGGTCTGTTTTCCGAATTGGCAAGATTTGCATATGATATTTTCAAGTAGAGTAATATTGGGAAGACCACGAACAACATTAAGTCTGCTTGATTTGTTGATTTGAGAGAAGCTTAGATGCCCCAACCTTCTATGCCATAGCCAATTTTCTGAAGATTGACTCAAGTAACATTGTTCTTTGCAGTTCTTTAATACATATAGATTGCTTGGAGTTATTTTTCCTTTTATAATTGTTTTACCTGTATCAAGATCACGAACCACACATTCTTTTGAAATAAATACAACTTCAGTTCCTTGATCACACATTTGACTTACACTTAACAGGTTATGCCTTAATTCATCCACATACATGACATCATTAGCCTTCACCTTTTCTTTTAGAAACACAAACCCTTTTCCGTTAATTACAACAGGATTATCATTTCCAAATTTAACTTTCTTTTCCTTTTCTAGAGCACTATATATAAGAAGTTTGTTTTTGTCACCTGTCATGTGTCTTGAGCATCCACTATCAATGTACCATTGATTTTCTTCACCTTTTTCGAATAATGCTATGCCACAATTTTCAACCTGTAATTCCTTCTTTTTCCATACTTTGGATCTTGAAGGAAAATGCTCTTTTGGCTGAACTTTTCTCCTGCATTCAAATTCTTCATGCCCAAAGTTATTGCAATAAGCACATTCAACTTCATTTAGAAGAGGATAAAAGTTGTTATAGGTATTCTTCTCAAATTCAATCCTTTTCTTTCTTGCTTCTCTAGTCATGATAGTTTTATATGCAACACATTGAGCTGCTTTATGACCAAAATTGTGACATGAGAAACATTGTCCATTGAAGAAGAAATTTCTGCGATCATGAAATCTTCTACTTGGATTTACCTGTTGATTGGTGTTTCTTTGAGAGATATTCCTGTTAGTGTTCTTTGAATTGAGATGATCATGCTTTACCTGCAATGATTCTTTATTCCCTTGCTGAGTGGCAGAATTTTGTAAACTAGCTGTCGCTGCTTTTCGATAATTTGGTGCTGAAGCTTGAGAGGATTCTCTGGTATATCCAAGACCTGTTTTTATAAGAGGAGAACGTTTTCCCTTGATAATCTCATCTAAGGTTTCAGATCCTTTAGCAAATCTAAGATTCAGAGTCTTTACTTTCTCAGAATCTTTTCTTAGACTTACCACTTCACATTCTATTTTCTCAATGTGTTTCTTTGCTTCTTCAACCTACTTTTCCAGAGTCTCTATGGTTATTTTCCTTTCTTCTAAGAGAATTTTACTTTCTGTTAAGCGCATTTTGAGTTGATTTTTTTCTTCAAGAAAGTCATTGTCCTCTACAGCATCCACAAAAGTATTCTTTTCTTCACTAGATTCAAATGCCATGAGAAGTATAAGATCTTGTTCACATTCTTCCTCACTATCAGATAACCCATCACTGTCTTCATGAATATAGTAACTTTTTCTAGTGTTAAACCGATTCTTATTCCTTCTTGCTACTTCCTTCCCTTTGCAGGTGTTTCTTTATGAGGACACTTAGCAGCATAATGACCAATTCTTCTACACTCAAAACATTTGAAAGGAAGCTTACCTCTGAATCGTCCTGTGCCAAGTTGGAGTTTCTTTACAAAATTTGCCTCATCTTCGTCTGAGATATATCCTGATCCTTCTGCTTCTTGTACTTATTTCCCTTTTGTAGAAGCTTTGAAGACAACCTCTTTGACTTCATATGGTCCTCCTCTTCTCATTTCATATGCGGTTAGTATGCCATGAAGTTGTACCATAGTAAGAATTTGAAGATCCTGTTTTTCTTTAAGAGTAGAAACTTTTGACTCAAATTTTGCTGTTAGCGATCTTAAAATTTTCTCAACCAAAGTGGATTCAGTTATTGTTTCTCCCATATTTCTCATACGATTTACAACATCATCAACATGTAAAAAGAAACTGGCAACACTCTCATCACTATGCATCTTCAAATTTTCATATTCAATTATGAGAGTTTGGAGTTTTGCACTTTTTACCTTTGCATCACCTTCATAACTTAGAATGATTTTGTCCCACATTTCCTTTGCTGTATTTAGCTGCATGACTTTGACACATTGATTTGATCCTTTTAGTCAAAGCATTGGCCAGCCTTTGAAATTGATTCATAATTCTTCTTTTCGGTTAGTCTGTTGGTATTGTAGGCTTGGATATTGATATCCTTGTTGAGCATTGGCCCATACATGTTCCATAGGCTTGTTGATAGGATCTCATCCTTGTTTTCCGAGAAGATTAAATTTCTTCCATTAAAGAGCGGAGGCTTGATAGATGTTGTTCCATCTTGATTTCTCATCTTGCTTGATCTTCCTTCTAGCGGCTAGCTTTTCGGAAGGAATGGGATCTATTACCAAATGTTGGGAAAAATGCGAGAGGGGGGGGGGGGGGGGGGGGGGGTGGGGGGGTGAATCGGTATTTAGTGCAGATTGAAAAATTTTGAATTTTTCTTTCTCTACAACCCATACGCTACTTTACTGAATAAAACTCGCATATACATGCGGATATCCTTCAGACAACTTGCGTATGTCCAGAGATATAATTATTGCATTTAATTCTAAACTTGGATCATTGTATCATTCATTCATCAGATGTATAGTAAGCAGTAAATAGATGCAATAAGAACATAATAAATCATCACACATAAGAAACACACATGAACACCAGGATTTAAGGTGGAAACCCAATTTGGGAGAAAACCACCGCTGCCGTCGTCTCAGTCTTCAATATTTATTATGTAAAGAAAACTTCTTACAACCATGTACTGGCGCAGACTCATACCAGCATGCAGGTACCTACCTGTAGAAGGCCACAACCTTCTCTCATTTACCAACCTCTCCTAGAAGGGAGCTACAACCCCCTGCTCTTGTTTACCAACCTCTCTTGGAAGGGAGCCACTAACCCTTGCTCTTATTTACCAGCTATCACTGGAAGGGAGCTACTACCCCCTTACTGAAGGCTTTGACTCTCAACACCACTGCAGACCATGTTTCATCAATTTTCAAACTGGATCAAACAGCTTCAACACAAACCTTCACTTATAAATAGATATACTTCGCCCAGTGCTTCAAATAGAACAGTGAAATCACTGTAACCAGAATATCAGAGATAACCTAGACTTCAGAATAGATATGCAGAAACACATTCAACCTTAAGAAATCATAAGATCAACTTCCATACGCGCTTTTATTTAATCAGACCCGCGTATACACGCACTTTTAATTAAACGAATGCGTGTATACATCTGTGCATTTTTCCAATAAACTCTAACTTTCGACACGCGCTTTTAGTATATCAGATCCACGTATACACGTTCTTTTTCCGCAATAAACTCGCGTATAGATCTGTAAATGAAGGCTTTGCAGAGAAGACCAGATCTATAAAATTACCCAAATTTCTTCATTATCTTCAGCAGACTTTGCGCCAGATTTTCACCAATTCTTCTTCTGCAGATCATCTTAGAGATTCATCATCATCAGATCTAAGGATTTTGAGACATCCATGGGTGCATCATAGATTTAGATTTATCAATCAGGAACAAATTTCATTCATGCAGATATACTTCAAGGTGAAGTATTCATTCAATACCCAGACGCATGCACACCCTTGCACAATGATCTTCTTCTCCTTATATAGGTTTAGCCTTTATCAATACCATGAGCCAAAACCATACCACTTCCAATGGTATTCCTAGACGGGATCAAATAGATAATCCAGTGCTCAATACAATGGGTCAATACCATGGTAAGAACCCCTGGTTTTATCAATTTAGAGCGAAATTAGGCATACGCGACTTGGTGCGTACTTTTCTGCGTGCATACGCTACTTCTCCTTAACAAACCCTCATATGCTTTGTAGCATAACTTATTTATCATTATTCTGGCACTTTCTGGATTCCTTTCTTCTGCTACTTCTGAACTAATCCGTAGATACATCAGATTTACATTATTAACAACTCATCAAGTCAGTTTCCATCACGAAAAACTTCATTAAGCAGGTTCCATCAAAGTCAACACATTGTATCACATTGCCAACAATCTTATTTCATCAAGTAGGTTACCATCAATTTCATCAAGTAGGTTGCCATCAAGGACAAAATATCCCAACACTTATACAAACTCAAACCACCTACAAAAAAATCATTTGTAAAACATGTCGAAGACATCAATTCCAACCATCAATCACTACAACACAAGACCTGAATCAACAATTGCATCATCAATGCCAACAATCTCCCCCTTTGGCATTGATGACAACGCCTGCTAAACCATCCACCTAATGTCTACCTTTGAAATCGATTTTCATAGACACTCCCCCTTTGATATAAATGGAAAAGGGCTAAAATAATAAATGACATCATAAATTAATAATCAATAAATCCCCCTAGAAATTATTCAAATCTAATCATAATACATCTCCAAGAAGCAAACACTCTCTCTCTTCTATGAGTGCATGACAAGGAGTAAGAATAAAAATCACAAAGCAAAGTTGATCCCCAACATAAAGTAGCAACAAAACCGGTATGCATCATCAATAGCATAATGTGGGTAGCAAAACTCTCTCTCCAAACTGAATGAGAAACAACAACATCATAAGCACCAACAACGACATCATCACTCAACTCAACAACAACAAATGGATGTATTAGAAAACTCAATCAACAACTCCAACCACATCAACCTCACTCTCAACCAAGACAACAACATGAGTATCAACAACAATATAACATGAGAAACATGACTCTCTCCATCAACATCACAAAAAAAATAGTATAATCATCAACAAAATTAGTAATAAATGAGAAACATAAAACTTTACCATATTCTGCTCATCAAATCATTGTAACAAAATATGTATCATGATAAGGCCCAAAGAAACAATATGACCATTCATATCCAACGAATAAAAAAATCTAAGAAACAATCGAATACTAGGCATTCTCCCTATGGGCATCATCTTTATCAGCAACCTAGAATCAAGTCTTCCATGTTGAAAGATCCACCTCATGGACCAAAAGTCTGACTTTGACCAAGGAATTGACCAATGGAGTATAAATTTGCATAATTCACATGAATGACACATATTACAATTCATTTATGGATGTAACAAGCTCATATGATTCTACTTACATGCCTATGACTAGAAGATTTGAAAAATTTGCTACAAGGCTTAATAAACATTTAACATGGATGAACAATTATTTTCACATCAAAAACTATTACTAGGACTCCGCGAGCTTAGTGGTGAACATTAGAGACTCTATCACCATTGAGGACTAATTTGCACTAGTGTGTGATTACATATTTTTAATGAAAAATACCAATACAAAAACAAACCACTTTCCATACACATCTTCATGACACTAACAACATATTTGGAAATCACAACCATACCAAGAAGCATGTATAACTATGAAATAAGTTACAACTATCATTGACTCTAAAACTCTCTAGGAAGCATACACCTTTCTCAACATTACATAACACATGACAAATACATAGAAACTAAAGCTATGTATATACTAGCGTCCATAAAAAAAAACCAGCCTTGCAAATATAATGTCATCCATATAGCCTTTGGCAACCAAAACAATTTTGTTATAGGTTCACACCACAAGGAGTCGTGACTTGAACACTTCAATCTCTGGTCATTTGAACCAAAAATCACATATCTAAATGCTTCATACCACTGACTCTTTCATAGGTGTGTCCAACATTGTTTTAACATCATGGTTTCTGCATTGCTTCACACATGCATTTAGGTTACATAATCAAATTGTATTTTCTTAATTTTCACAACAATGTTAATGCATTGGTTCCAATCACATAACATTGAAGAAAATTTGCAAATTCAGTATGGTTTGCACACAGGTCGTTCAAAATTGTTCAATACGAACCCTCATCAAAACTTTCACATCGTGTTTTCTTTCATAATGGCATCCAAAATTAAAGGATCCCAATAAGTCACAAATCCAAAAACCACGAGATTTCCCACTCTTTGTATGATATTCTGGCTGCACTTCTATTAAATCTCATATTCTCATAACCCCTAGAAAATTCTTACGAGCCACCTTCATATTTATTCATCAACTCTTGTTTTCTTATATTGCACAAATCAATAAAAAGGATGATTACTGTAGTTATTCAATATTCCCAACACAGGGTTTGCATAAGATATCTATGAAAAATGGTGCAGCTTCTTGTGTTTCCAGCATCCAGAAAATACCGAGGAGGAAAAAGTTGAAAAGGGCTTAGTTTTGGATCTAGATCCAAGTAAGCCTGATTTTGTAGTGTACAATGTTGTAAGATGTACAATAGAGAAGCAACCTCAAGTTGTGGAAAGTTATAATACGATAAACACAAAAACTCTTCTCTATCTTCCTCTCTCTGGCACTGAATCATATGCAACAACTAATATATTTTTTTAACATGCCAAGGAATCAACCAACTATTTTTCTTTGTAAACCCATGTTGTTATGTTATTAATGCATATTGGATTGTGAATATGAGTAAGGCAAATATCATCCTCTAATATCATAGAGTTTCACCCTGGTGGACCTTGAGCTAATAAAGCCATTCTAGGTAGTGATGTCATAGGAGCACCAGATCCATTTCAATTGTTGGACACCTAATCTGCTAAGGGCTGGTATGGAATATGAATAGTCATTGGAGTCCAAAAGATCACTTGGTGTATGAAGACCAAAGATCACAAAGAAATGTATAAATATGTAAAATTGTGTGAATAAATTCAATTCTTGTTTATCCTATTTGGATTTCCATTCCATGTGTGTGTTTAACATAGTATTAGAGCAGGTGAATTCCTTCCTTTCTCAAATTTGAGCCACTGCAGAATTGAGCGCTCCTCCTTATCTATTGCACTTTTCCAAATGTCTGTAAAATTAGAGGCCAGTTACCTCTTTCTCTACCCTAGTATTGATGTAGGCCTGCCCCTCTACCAGCCAAATTTGAGCTTCCCCTCTGCCATTATTTTCCCACAAAAAAATAAGAAGACAAGTGTTCTCAGCTCATTCTTTATACTATTCTGGCTTGTCTAGCATCTCAAACCAAATGTACTACTTCAACTTGTCATGCTACACTCTACCTATTATTTTCTATCCTTGTCAATGTTGCATCTTCTCTATTGATTTTTTTCACCTACCCATAGGTATTATAACACTCCATTAATTTTTTTTCTATCAAAAATCCATTTCCCTATTACTCATGTCCATCCCTCTGATTTCCCATTGACCTAATCATTTTCTCTCTCCATGAGTCACTACACAAGGGTGAATTCTAACTTTTCTCTGCCAGTTTTTATGCAACTAATTCTTATGAAGTATTGTGATTCCAGACACAAAATTTCCACTACGTTCTCACTATTTACATGATTGTTTGAAGAATTTGAGCAATCTCGCATCTGCATTATATTAAGCCATCATCATTTTCTTGGACAAAGCCAGACAAAATAAAAGTTGTGAATTGGCCCATGTGATTGATAATCCAGTGTATGAGAGAGCCCGAGCTATGAGAGACAGGGTAAAACATAAGGTTTCAAGCAAGGTGATTTATGATCATTCAATGGAGCTTTAAATTTGGTTTTCTGAATATTATTAGAAGTAGTGGTGCCACAACTTCTATATTTCAATCTGCATCACATACAAATAAAACTTCATTACTCATCATCTATGGGTTCACAATGAAAAAAAAATCAACTCGATAACCTTCCATTTTGTCATTTTTTGAAGCGCTTCATGGAAAATCCTTAAAATGAGACACTAGAAAGAAGAGTGATGCCCTTTTGTGGCTATAGTTACTGTTGGACCTCTTCTCTTTCTCAGAAGTCATTAAAGTATTAATTTTTCCAAGTCCATGTCTCTATTCACTCTAATTTGTAGACTATGGGCATGTTCATATTAACCTAGTAAATGAAATTCATGTGTACATATAGACATTCGTATGTTATTGGTACTGTAGTAGAAGTTGAACATATTTGTTTTTCTCTAGGTTTAGATCTACAATATTGAAAAAATTGGGTGTTATAATGTATGTTTTTACACTTTGTACATGATATTGTACAAGGGAGGTCATTTATATATTTCTGCTACTTTTCTCATTATATGTGGTAACTGAAAGTGATAGAACCTACAAACATGATTGACTAAAATTATCCTTGCAACAAATTTGGCACAGTGGAGATTTGAACTTGTGCAAGAGCTCTATGGAAAACATTAGTAAACTATTAGCATATTGGATAGAAATAATTATGTTTATAATACAATGAAAAAATGGCCCAATGACCTTTGACATGAGTACATAAAACAATTTGTAGTTGAAGCATATTATTTCCCATTTCCAAGATCATTAGAGGAGAATTTTAATCTTATCTAGATTCGATAAGTCTTGAGCATTACTAATCAATTGTTATTTCTGAAGTACCATTTTGGCTATTGATTCTTCAAAACATTGATTATAGTTTGGTGCATTTCCAGTTGAATCTGATACTGTCTATTTGTTGAGCTTGATTTTTTAGTAAAATGGTTCAAATTAATAATGTATTAGATTTATTTAATACTATGGTAAAATCTGCTACTGAAAACACAATTAAAATCAACAAAGACACTGTCTCTAACATTCAAATTTGTTTTAAAAATGCATATGACAATATTTTTTTTTTTGCAAGTTGAGTGTCGGCTACAACAAAATGAATTACAATAAAAAAATTATCATTCTAAACTTTTCTTTGTTCATAAAAATCCCTTTTTCCAATATGAAGTTGACTCCCATCAGCAGCTAGAAATTGATCAGACCAATGAGCCCATTTCATGATTATATTTCCATGCAAATGCTAAAATTTAGTCTGCACTTCGCAAGCCCATAATTAGACCTTGGGAAGGGGTTGTTAGTAAAGAGCATAAAATTGGTCTTGGATATGACAAGGAGGTCTCCTTTCACACTCCAGACTACTCCAAAGCCATCAAGTTTCAAAGTGTTTGGTTCCTTCAAGGAAATTCATCTTCACTTGTTTAAGATATTTCTCCTCTTCCAAAACAACCACAGATTGTTAGAGGCCAACATTGTGAAAAAGTTGGCCATATGAAATATACTTGTTTTTATCTTCATCCATGTGAGCATTATGTTCAACACACTCATCATTCAACCAAATTCTTTAGAAACAAGCCTCCTACAAGAACGAAGATCCACCTTGGATGGATTACTTCTTGGAAATGGGATTCAACAACCAAGAAGATATTTCAATCATATCACAAAATTTTTTCTTGAATATTGAAAATTATTTTAGGTGAGATCTCTTCATCTTCTCACCTTGTATCTGAAAGGGTGTAATTGATGGTCATATACAAGCCTCAAAGCCAAATCAAGTGAGACTAAGCCACAACCTGAAACTACTACCTAAGCCTACATCTAGAGACAACCATACCCATATTCATAGTTGTAGCCAGAGACAGAGAAGCCCCTAAGAATTCATTTGGTTGGTGGCCTTCCTTAAACCACCATAGGTTGAGACCTCCCTTTTCTGGTTGAGGTTCTCCATTTTTTTTTCCACAGGTTGAAGGCCTCCCTTTTCTAGGTTGATGATCTCCCTCTTCGAATAATTTAGGAAAATTACTCTAGAAAAATTATTCAAATTCTTACCATATTTTAAAGAGTTCTAGGAACCATAGAAAACATTCCAGGTTAAGACCCAAATGGTCTCCCTTTCCATGACAATATGGATCACTTCCTCTAGCAAAAGACTCTAGCTTCTTGCCAGATTTGGAAGAGTTCCAGAAGTTGCACTAAGAATTCTAGTGTTGGTGGTTATCCTTAAACCATCATTGGTTGATATCTCAAGTTCTCATACCTTATGACATATTTCAGAGAGCACATTCAACCTATTATTCCATGCATTTTTGCACATTTTTTTTATTACAACTCTCTTCTTGGACTTGTATATACCCCTTCAGGTTAAGGGGGGTAATGTTGGTCACCTTATATGCTAAGGGTTTGTGTGGGATATGAATAGTCATTGGAGTCCAAAAGACCACTTAGTATATGTAGACCAAGCGTCACACATAAATGTATAAATATGTAAATATTTGTGAATAAATTCAATTCACGCTTATCTTATTTGGATGTCCATTCCATTTGTGTTTAACATCAGGAATCAAGAATTATCTTCTGCTACAAATTTAATTCATTTTTGGTTCTGTTAGTGTCAGAATATGCATTCTTCCATCAGTGATCAAAATCACTCTTTTCATCCTCATTTTAGGTGTCCCACAATGAAATTTTTATATCATTCCATTAGGTCATGCTAAAAATTGTTTCACTGATGGTAGTCCTAGTCATAAAACCTCACTCTCCCTCACAAAATCTCATTTTCCGGCCCACCTTCATGTCTTGATGAGCATAAAAACACTTTTGAAAATCTCATTTCACTGTCTTAACTCAATGAAAGTCGACTATGGAATCATGCCATTTAAGGTCCCATTAGGTCATTAGGTTTCATGTTTCAAGGTCCAAAAATGTACCATGTCATCTTAATAAGGAAAAAAAAAGGTGGGAGGGTGATTCAATAAACATTTCATTATCATCTGTAGAGCATTATCAACATGTAAATATGATATTTTTAAATTTTAAATTTTGATTTTTCCGATTTTCATATCAAAATGTAATTTTGATATGAAAACAGAGATGTAATTTATTTTTCAAAAATAGAGGAATAACCTGTTTCGAGTATTTTTAACAGCCTAACATTTAGGATTTCTTAAGTGAGTCCATCATCAGGGGTAAACACCCAGTATTCTTTGAAATATTTTTGAGGATTAGGGCAAAGGAATAATAATAGTAATAGTAATTTTTAGGAACATTTTTATTATTATTAAGGAGGTCGGTTGGACGAAAGGATATGTAATTTTATTTATTTATTTGATTATTTTATTTATTTATTTGTTTATTTATTTATTATTATTATTATTTATCTATTTATTTATTTATTTATTTTTATTTTAATTTGTATTTTAATTTAATTAATTAATTAATTAATTTATTATTATTATTTTTTTTTATAAGAAATTATTATGTTTAAGAATGATGAAATTAATAATTGGAGAGGTAATATTATAAGGTAAGGTGGAAATTATTAAGACAGGTTACTAATTTAAAGATTTATTATTATTAAGTTGGATGTCATGGGAGGTATGATATATTAGAGGTTTCCAAGTATTGATAATGTTAAGACCATCACCCTGATTTATGTTATTTTTCCTTTTTTCGATTTCTATGGCCTATTTGATTTTTATTTTTAGGTAATGATCTTCTTTGGATAAATTTTATAATCTTCCATTCATATGTAATGAGAGGATGGGAAGGCGTGATCTGCTAATGCAGATTTTTTAGTTATGTTTCTAGATATGTCAGCAGTATGTTCCTTAAGTCTAATGTTAAGGGATCTACTGGTTTCACCTATAGATACCTATACTACTAGTATAGTCCCTTATTGTTGTTAGTGTAACCCCATTATTGTTATTATTGTACCGCTGTAACCCCCATATTGTTATTATTGTGCCCTTAAATTATTATTTTTAGGTCAGCTAGGATTACATTGTGGCCCCATGGACTCCTATATATAGAAAGAAGGTTTTGTAATTTGTATCACCCAAGAATTACTCATTCATGTAATGTATTGGAGGTTTCCCCCTCGAAGTGGATTATTTCTAAGGCGTTGATATCTCTTTTCTTCTATTTTTGGAGCTGGTTTCACAACATTTGGTATTAGAGCTTTGGATTCTAGGGTTTTGCTGCTCCAAACAGGTCATCGTTGAATTCTATCTATAACATTTTTTATACAATGGTTCAGAAGCTGAAACTTTTAGAGTACGAATTTGAAATCCTTAGGAAAAGCGGTGCAAAATTTCAGAGCTTTTTTTGCAATATTTTTGGAGATACGATCTGTGAACATTAGGTCTTTTTCAGGCTCCCAAATTTCATCTCAAAGAGGTGATAGTGGGAAAATATTAATAACTCTCTCTCTGAGCATCGGATTGGAATTCTGTAAAATGTGACTCAAAGTACACGGACTGTAATTTCCTTTCTATAAATTTCAGAGCCAAAGGAGCAAATAGTGACATGTGGCAAGTCATACAAGTTCGCTCTACTGAACTAGTCCAGAATTAGGTCATTGTGGGAGATTGGACATAACTTTGCCTTGAAGAATCCAAATCAAGTCAGACCTATGGCATTTGAAAGAAGCTTCAGAGGAATACTACAGGGCCAAATTTTAGATATTGAGGATTTGCAAGTATATATATAAGTCAATTTCAATATCGAGCTCCTCAAAAGCAAGTAAAAGGTGTGTATTTTGTTTTCCGAATTGCATAAGTCTTGTTTTAAGGTTCAAGTTGAATTGATTCCAAGGGCATATTGTAGAATAGATATCGGTATTGGATTCTAAAATGGCCCCTAAAGAGAATTCAACACTCATTAAGCTTTTATAAGGCTCTACTATGACTCATGAAGATGAAGAATGGCAACATGACATATCAAAATTACAAGAGCAAGTGCAACAAATTTCGCTCTCAAAAAGCGCAGCAAAAAATGACATGGAAGTTTTGAAGAAAGGCATGGAAACTAAGATGGATGGTTTGAAGAAAGGCGTGGAATATAAGATGGATGGTTTGAAGAATGGCATGGAAGCTAATATGGATGGCATGGAAGCTAGCATCGAATATAAGATGGATGACATGGAAGATAAGATGGAAAACATGAAGAATGATCTAAAATCAGACATGGAAGGTTTGACAAAGTTGATACAAGAAATGTTTCCTAATGGTGAAAATATAGTACAGGAAAATCATGATGAGAACAAAATAAATGTTAATCGTGATTACATAAACTCTAATGTTGGAGGGAAGAACCACCATATTCCAAAAATGGATATGAGGAAGTTTGATGGAAAGGATC
The DNA here is from genome assembly GCA_034641835.2 of Pinus albicaulis. NCBI lineage: Eukaryota > Viridiplantae > Streptophyta > Pinopsida > Pinales > Pinaceae > Pinus > Pinus albicaulis. The sequence goes on along the minus strand of CM076572.1, from coordinate 704,428,913 downwards.
CTATAACATGGATACTATAGATGGAGCAATATTTTGATCTCAATAATGTGCAAAACAAACAAAAGGTACGCATTGCAACTTTACATTTAGAACAAAATACACTTGTATGGTATCAATGGCTTTGCTCCCGTAAAAAAATTGTCACTTGGTCAATTTTTATGGAGGAAATGATAGCACATTATGAGGATACAAAGAGAAACACTTTCTTTAGCCAATTGATAATTCTCAAACAAAAGTTTTCAGTGGGGGAGCACATTGAGGACTTTCAAAAATTGAATATAAGGGTAACTGATATTCCAGAGGAACACAGGATTGATCTCTTCATAAATACTTTAAAGGATAACATCTAACATGAAGTTCAAGTTTTGGAACCTGATTCATTGGAGAAGGCATTCAGGTTGGAAAGAAAAATTGAATGTAAAATTATGGCGACAAGGAATCCTACCACTCACTTCTATAAAGATGGAAGTGTTGCTACTCCTAGATTTCCACAACCTACAAGGTTGACACCACAACAATTGGAAATAAAAATAGCAAAAGGGATTTGCTACAGTTGTGATAGAAAATACGCTAAAGGTCATAAGTGTGCTAAGAAGAAATTATTTTACATGGATTGAGAAGAGGAAGAAGAAAATGAACAAGAATCTTCAAAAGAAGAGGATATACACCAGGAACCAACCCTAGAAGAAGAAGAAATGAATCCGACAATATCGTGTAATGCATTGGCAGGAATTACCACTCCTCAAACTCTCAAGATAGAAGGACATATCAAGAAGAAAAAGGTAATAGTGTTGATTGATTCAGGTAGTACCCATAATTTTATTCATTGTAAGGTAGCCAAGGAATTGAATTGTTTCCTATATCCAGCACCAAAATGTCAAGTGATGGTTGCAAATGGAGGAACTATAAATTTCTCTGGAAAATGCCATAATATCAAGCTAACCATGGGGGAATATGTATTGAGTAGTCCAATGCTTTCCATTCCTATGGGAGGTGCTGATGTTGTACTAGGAGTACAATGGTTACAATCTTTGGGGATGGTAGCTTTTAATTTTCAAGAACTTTTCTTGAAATTTTTTTCAGAAGGAAAGGAAGTCAAATTATGGGGTATTGTAGGGAAGCCAAGAAAGATAATAAGCTCTAATGTCATGACAAAGCTTCTAAAGAAAGAACAACGAGGCGTAATTGCACAATTATGCTCACTAGAAGTTCCAACATCAAAATCATCTATTTCTGCAGATCTCCAACAAGTCTTGGACAATCATTTCAAGGTGTTTGAAACTCCCAAAGGACTCCCACCTATTCGTGATCATGATCATGCTATTCATTTGATTCCAGGAAGTGTTCCTCCAAACATCAGGCCCTATAGATATCCTTACTTCCAAAAGAGCGAAATTGAACGTATGATTGCAGAAATGTTAGAGGCGGGTATAATTCAACCTAGTCAAAGTTCTTTCTCTGCTCCTGTAGTATTGATACACAAGAAGGATGGATCATGGCGAATGTGTCCGGATTATAGGGAGCTCAATAAGCTCACCATTAAAGATAAATTTCCCATTCCTGTGATCGATGAATTATTGGATGAATTACATGGAGCAATTTATTTTACCAAGTTGGATCTTCGTTCAGGATATCATCAAATTAGAATGAAGACTGAAGATATTCCAAAAACAGCATTTCGAACTCATGAGGGTCAATATGAATTTTTGGTCATGCCTTTTGGCCTTACCAATGCACCTTCTACATTTCAAGGGTTGATGAATTCCATTTTCAAACCCTTCCTTAGAAAATTTGTGCTAGTATTTTTTTGATGATATACTAATCTACAGCAGGTCTTGGAAGGATCATGTTGAACATGTTGACAGGGTGCTCAAACTATTGCAGGAGAAACAATTATATGCAAAACATCCAAATGTTTCTTTGGAGTACAAGAGGTGGAATATCTGGGTCATATTGTATCTCACGAGGGTGTTAAAGTAGACCCTAACAAAATTAAAGCCATTAAGGAATGGAAATTACCCACAACCATAAAGCAGTTGCGAGGATTTCTCGGGTTAACAGGGTATTATCGCAATTTTGTTAAGAATTATGGGAGAATAGCAGCACCTCTAACAACATTATTGAAGAAAGATGCATTTTCATGGACTCCTGAAGCAACTAAGGCCTTTGAACGTCTTAAAGAGGCAATGTGCCTAGCACCGGTCTTAGCTACACTAGACTTCACAAAAACCTTTATTGTGGAATGTGATGCCTCAGGAAATGGAATTGGTGCAGTTTTAATGCAAGAAGGAAGACCCATTGCTTTTGAAAGTCGTCCAATCAAAGGAAAGTATTTACAGAAACCTATTTATGAGAAGGAAATGTTAGCAATACCGCATGCACTAAAGAAATGGCGAACTTACCTAATGGGAAGACACTTCAAGGTAAAAACTGATCATGATAGTCTTAAACACTTTTTGGAACAAAGACTATCATCAGAAGAGCAGCAAAATGGGTCACAAAGATGTTGGGTTATGACTTTGAAATAATCTACAAAAAAGGAAAGCTTAATGTTGTTGCAGATGCACTCTCAAGAAAGAATGAAGAGGTGGAAGCATTGTTTTGTGCCATTTCTATTATCCAACCAGATTGGATAACCGAAGCAAGAGATGAATGGAAGAAGGAAAAAGATGTATGGACACTCATTCAAAAGTTGCAGCAAGATCCTAGTACATCTGATACATTTAGTTGGAAAAATGATTCCTTATGGTACAAAGATCGCTTATATATTTGTAAGAATTCCCAACTAAAACAAAAGATTCTTTTGGAATTGCACACTTTTCCTTTAGGAGGACACTTAGGATTTTTAAAAACTTACCAGAGGGTGAAGAAATAATTTTTTTGGGATGGCCTTAAATATGATATTCAAAAGGTTGTGGTGAAATGTTTGGTTTTCCAGCAGAATAAAGCTGAGACAATTAAGACCCCAGGTCTTCTACAACCTTTATCCATTCCAAGTCAAAGTTGGGAGGAGATTTCAATAGATTTTATCACAGGTTTGCCTAAGTCCGAAGGAAAGAGTGTCATCATGGTGGTAGTTGATAAACTTACCAAGTATGCACAATTTTGTGCATTATCTCATCCATTTAAAGAAAGTATAGTTTCTACTACATTTACGGACACAATTCAAAAGCTACATGGAAACCCAAGCGTTATTGTGAGTGACAGAGATCCCCATTTTACTAGAAATTTTTGGACGGAATTATTTTCTTGCTTGGGTACTCAGTTAGGTCATAGCTCATCTTATCATCCTCAATCCGATGGTCAAACTGAGATAGTAAATAAATTTTTGGAAGGATATATTCTTTTTTTTGTATCTAATAAACAAAGACAATGGGTCAAGTGGTTACCTCTTGTTGAATGGTGGTATAACACTTCCTTCCATACTGCAGCAAAAACGACCCCATTTATGGCACTTTGTGGATATCATCCACCATCCATCACATCATATTTAAGAGACAATTCGAAGGTTCAAGAAGTGGAAGATCACATCGAGCATCAAAAAGAAGTTCTCCAACTCTTAAAGGATAACTTGAATTTGGCACAAAATCGAATGAAACAATAGGCAGATCAACAAAGCAGCGAGATAAGTTTTGATGGAGGAGATTGGGTATTTTTATGGCTACAACCATAGAAACAAATGTCCCTCAAGCAAGCTAAGAAGGATAATAAATTATCGCCAAAGTACTATGGTCCTTAAAAGGTGTTTCAAAAGATTGGTACTATGGCATACAAATTGGAGCTTCCTGCTTCTTCACGAGTGCATCCAGTTTTCCATGTTTCATGCTTAAAGAAAGTTATAGGTGAAAATATTCCAGTTCAAACAATATTGCCAGAACTTGATGAGGAAGGAAAAATCATATTGGAACCTGAAGCGGTCATGGAAACAAGAACTCGATAGCTACGAAATCGATCAATTTCAGAGTATCTCATCAAGTGGAAGAACCTACCCACTGAAGATTCTACATGGGATGATGAGAATTTTATACAAAAGCACCCAGAGCTACTCAAGCATTGAGGACAACACTTTTTTGAAGGAGAGGGGCATGTTAGGTCCCTATATTACTAGTATAGTCCCTTCTTGTTGTTAGTGTAACCCCCTTGTTATTATTATTGTACCCCTGTAATCCCCATATTCTTATTATTATGCCCTTAAATTATTATTGTTAGGTCCGCTAGGATTACATTGTGGCCCCATGGACTCTTATATATATAAAGGAGTTTTTGTAATTTGTATCATCCAAGAATTGTCCATTCATGTAATGTATTGGAGGTTTCCCCCTCGAAGTGGCTTATTTCTAAGGCGTTGATATCTCTTTTCTTCTATTTTTGGAGTTGGTTTCACAATATGGTGAAACTAGTAGATCCCTTAACATTAGACTTAAGGAACATACTACTGACATATCTAGAAACAAAATTGAAAAATATGCATTAGCAGATCACGCCTTCTCATCATCTCATTACATACAAATGGAAGATGCTAAAATTATATCCAAAGAAGATCATTACCTAAAAATAAAAATCAAAGAGGCCACAGAAATCGAAAAAAAGGAAAAATAACATAAATTGGGATGATGGTCTTAATATTAGCAATACTTGGAAACCTCTAATATATCATACCTCTCATGACATCAAATTTAATAATAATAAATCTTTAAATTAGTAACCTGTCTTAATAATTTCCACCTTACCTTATAATATTACCTCTCCAATTATTAATTTCACAATTCTTCAACATAATAATTTCTTATAAAAAAATTAAAAAACAAAAAACAAATAAATAAATTAAATAAAAATACAAATAAATAAATAATTAAATAGATAAATAATAATAAAATAAATAAAAAATAAGTAAATAAAATAAATCAAATAATCAAATAAATAATTAAAATTACATATCCTTTTGTCTAACCGACCTCCTTAATAATAATAAAAATGTTCCTAAAAATTACTATTTATATTATTATTCCTTTGCCCTAATCCTCAAAAATCTTTCAAAGAATACTGGGCATTTACCCTCAATGATGGACTCACTTAAGAAGTCTGAAACGTTGTGTTATTTAAAATACTAGAAACAGGTTATTCCTCTATTTTTGAAAACTAATTTCACCTGTATGGACTCTCTTTTAAAAAAAATGTAATTTATTTTTAATTTTTTATGTAATTTTATGCTTCCTATATGTAATAAGTTCGGTCCCTAGCTGCCAAATCAAAACACACATGCCAAACTAAAAGAGAAAAGTGTTAAACTCCAACAACTTAATCTTGCAAGAATGAAAAAGTCAAAGAAAAAAGCATATTGAGCATGCTTTCAAAAAGTGAGAAAAAACATAGGAAAAGTGGGATTTTGGATCTAAATCTAAAATCACTTGAGTATTTAAGACTCCTAGACATCAAATTCAAATTAATTTCCCTCTTATTTCATCGAGCAAACATCTACGGAGAGTGAAATTTGCGATTTTCTGAGCAAAATTGAGAAAAACAGAGTAGAAGGGCACTTATCCTCTTGGATCTACACTTATCCTCTGGGCGCTGCGCTTATTCTCTTGGCACTGCGCTTATCCTCTTAGCGATGCGCTTATGACCAAAAAAGATCAAAAATTCATCAAAGCTGCAGAAAATCGCCCCCAGACTTCAACAATTGTTCTTCACACTTCCAATCAAGCAAGTAAGTGGCTTTTACATCATTCTCTTCTTCATCAAAGTCATTTTAAATGTGTGAGTTGGTTAAAATAAAATTTGGTGTCTTCTTGAATGTGAAACCCTATTTTTTCTCTCTTGCACTCATAATTCCAAAAATCCCATTTCTCTTACACTTAATACCATCCATACATTGTTTAAAATTCAATCCCTAATCCCTATTATCATAATCCCTATCCCTAAGCTACTAATTCATAAAACCCTAAGCCCTAGGTGCTATTTGACCTAGGCTCCTAAATCCCATTTCCAATCACTCTTTCATTCCTTTTCCCTTCCCCATTCCTCATATCCCTAAACACTATTTTCCATAAAATTCCCTTTCCCCATATCTTATCCCCAAATTCACCTTCCACACTATCACCTACTTCCCTAGGGTTTGAAACAAAAACACACCATGGCAGTAGAAGGAGAACATAACATACCACATAGTGAGGAAGAGGAAACAGAGGCTAGGATGCCACATAAAGGGGGCAGGATAATCAGACATGAACCTATCAACACTAGGGAACTTTTTGCTTCTCCAATGACAGTAACATGCTTTAAACATGTTGGTTGTTATGATTTATGTGAAAAAATTCAAAGGGTTCAACATCATTCCATGTTAACTAGGATCTTCATATATAAAATCCATAACAACCAGGTTACCCTAGATGGTGTCACCTTTACTGTCTCACATGCCATCATTTCAACTGCCACAGGGATCCTGAATGTTGGGGAAAGGTGGTTCAAAAAGAGTGATTTGAAAAATCAGCACTTTGAGCCCTTTTTAAAACCTAGATACAAGAATGAGAAAAAGAGGATGTTTCCTTTTTCTTACCTCCTGGATAGATTTGCACCCATGATGAAGATAATCATGAAGTACTTTACATGTGAAGGTAGATTCTCAAGGTTGTATACATATCACATCCGATTCCTAATGCATTTTACTAGGGTAAGGATGCTCAATATACCTTACTACCTTTTCCATAGTGTTTAAAAGATGGATTTTATTGCTTAGAGAAGGGACTATGAACACCAAATGAAAAGTTTTTTTTTGTCATTCCCTCATCAAAATCATTGTCCTTTACCATCTCAATGAGCTCAACATTGCATGGGATACCTTCATAGCCCATGATATCTTCAGAGATCCTCCTACTCAGCATGCTCAAAATATTCCTTCATCATCTCAGCCATCCACTTCCATCCTTCATCTCAACCTACTATACAGTCACCATCATCATATCAGTCCTCTTCATCCACTTCACCACCATTATCTTCATCCCATACTGAGACTGAATCCGATATCAGAAATGAGATATTTGAGGTAGAGTGGGCTAGTATGGTTGAGGTTGAGCCATTGTCAAAAACCTACCAGAGAGGCCATAGGCATGTGTTTTCTCCACACATACTGGGAGGTTCCATGTCTTCTACATCATCAAAATAGGTGGACAAAGGTAAAGGAAAGTTGATTGAGACAAAAACTCAGCCAAAGGCCAAACATGATGAAAACCTCCATGAGACTGAACATGAGTTTGAGTTGGTTGAATTAGGTGATGATGATGAAAGCTAGATCATTAACATGGCTATCAAAGGTAAGGATACAAAAATAAAATACCTCCAAACCAACCTTGACAGAGCCAAATATGTTGTACACATCCTTGAGCAAGAAAATGAACAATTGAAAACCAAACAAGTCATTGATGAGGTGAAGTATTTCACTGCTGAAAGGGAGGTTCAAAAGGCCAAAGTCATGCTAGATGAAACAATGGAGAAGTATGGATTTCTTGATGATGAAGAAGAACAGGTACCAAGATAGAGACCTAGAACTAGAGGGCTAAAAAGAGCTCTAGCTCTAGAGAGACAAAGGGAAGCTGATCTAGCTAATCAACTAATCCTAAATGAGAAACTTACTATTGTGATCAATGAGAACAGGGAGCCATGGCTTGATAGAGGAAATCAACACTTGGAGAATTTTATAGCAAAAGAAAATAGGGAAAATGATTTGTTAAGGAGGAAGGTCAAACTCCATGCCCGAAAGAGAAAATTACATTGGCCAAGCTCAAAAGAGACAATGCCAAAATTGAAAAGTTAACCATGGAGGAGAATAAAAAGTTGGACACACTTTCTGAGGCTTCACTCCAAGCCTATCCACCTCATTAGAACCCTTTCCAAAAATTTTGAGGCATTTTGAAACATTTTTTCCAAAGCTGTGTATGACTGTGATTTTTTGCAAATTCAAATATCAGAAAAATGGTCATAAGCGTAGCGCCCTTGGAGCTGCGCTTATGTTTGGGGCACTTTTTGAGAGAAAGAAAACCACCATGAGATTTTTAATGACATATACATCTAGAAAAAACAGTTTTCCAAGATTGGTTTGTAGTTTAAAGAGGTGAAAAAGGCAAAAAAGCACCAAAAAACCATGTTTCTGCCCCTGTTTTTGCCTAGTCGTTGTGTTTATACCATTCTTGGGAGATTGAATTTTTTAGGGGTAAAATCAGTGCTAGTTTCAAAACTAGAGGTATATTCAGAAATAGGACAGGATACTCTTTCCAAAAAGCTATCATGAGCCCAATTTGGACACCAGAAAGGCCTCCAAAAGTGGCCTTGAACATGGAGGACACTTATGACACAACAAGGGTGCTTACGACAGGAAAATGGTGCTTATGCCAGTTTACTCATTTTTTTGGTTTTTCACTATAATTTTTGGTTTTACCTAAAGAAATGATTTTACTATCAATTTAATTCATCATGGTAAATGTAATTATGTAAAATATAAGTTACCTAGGGGTAGATTCATTAGGTAAACTTATCCTTGAGTCAAATATGAATCAGTTGAATGTAATGAGGAGTGAGTCACTTGGACCATCCTACACTTCAGTTTGCAATTCAATATTTTGTGGATCTCTTCCTCACCTCATGGATTCGACCCCTGAGGATGAGTGAAACTTGTTTTGATGTCTATTTAGACCATCACTTTTCTTTTATCAAGGGTTGGAATCAGTTTGTATGTTTTCTAGTTCATCAAGGAAATTTTTTACTCAGTTTGGCTAGCTAATAAAGAGGAGTTGCAACTACTTTTTGGAATACTTGTGGTATGATGGTTTATCATTGTATTTTCTTCAGTATCATATGTTACAATGTATTGTATCCATGTTCACTTCATTTCTATGGTATGATCTCTTACAAGTTAGATAATCAGAATACATGTTTGCACATGCTCTGTTTTGGGTAATTGATCATAGTTTGTCCATTTTCATATGTCTAAGAAGAATACATCTCCCATGTACTTCCTAGATTTCTTTTAGTCTCAATACCATTCCATCACAATCCTCTTCAAGTGATAAGAATTTTTCCTACCTTTCCCCATTGATCCCTGCAACCCCATCTCATTTTCCCTTACCTAGGTTTCCTTGACCTAATTCCTTCATCCAGTGATTCCCCAACCAAATCAAATCAAGACAACCCCCTGCACTCAATATCTAGCCCAAAAACCCTAATTTATCCAGCCCTCCTAGCTGTGATCCTTTTGAAGAGAGCCCTCTTCGATTTGATAGGGCTATCTATCAAGTCAAAAGCTTTGTCTGTGGTTACCTATGTTAGGATTCCTTCTTTAGCCTTGTGAATCTGGCAGCGTGATAAAAGGTTCCCAATAATTTTATGTATATGCATAATCAGATTGTGTGTAGTATTGGAAAAAATCTTCATGCACAAACTATGCACATCCAATATCATAGACATGAATCTGTGTCTTTTTCTTGGCTAAAAAATGTACTGGGAAGTCATAATACATGTCATGCACGTGTTGCTGACTAGGAGAGAAATGTTGAGCTTCTGTAAAAATGAAACTTGGGATTTCAAAATTCTAAGTCATCGTTGATGGTGAGGAGGACTTCCAAAGACAAGGAGGCTGGAAAAATGATTTTCTAAGGAACTTATTGAGGCTGTTAAACATCAACTGATGTTATTTAATTTCTTAGAGTTTAATAACACATTTATATTTGTACCAAAAAAAAGTGAACCAAATTTCTCCACTATGTATACATTTATTGTTTGGACCTAAAAATAATGCATCACCATATCAACAATTTGATCCACGTTTAAATACTTTACCAAATAAAAATGCATTAATATCTACCAAATCAAACTTCTTTCCAACCATATCAATGCGTTTTTGGACCATTCTTACCAATGAGATAATAATTAGAAGACCATTCAGACATGTTTGAAATGTGAATAAACAAAACAACTAGCCACTAATCCACTGTGCTTCCCAGAATTAATTTATTCATACTATAAATAATCGATAGATGGCTGAATTAAAATTTTAATTAAATCAATGTGAAACAAATGAATTTCCATTGGCCTTATGCACACATTGTATCTTATGATAAAATCACCCAACACATTCATTTTAGGATTAAAACTATTTGGTATTTTGAACCATGCAAATGATTTCATACCCTTCTGAAACCCAAGTCGAATAATTCCTTCTACTTAGTATCATGAGACCAGATCAAAGCACTTCTTGAACCATTATCATTTTAATATACTCATATGCCAACTAGAATGAAATCACTTCTACAGTGAATCTGATTCGAAATCAACTATAGCAAAATGCTTCCAAAATTTTATCTCTCTTCCATTTTTAAATCGCACCAACTGATAATACTGATTTATTTTAAATTTGCACATGATATCCATTTTTTTTGTTTTTATCTTGAAAAAACTGACCATAACTTCCTTTTTTTTAATTGCAGATACATGCCATGATATTCAGTTTTGGTTTTGCTGGTAATCCTTGGAGCTACGTGTTCGAACTCATTCAAAAAAAAAAGACAGGGTTAAAATAAGGCTTACACGAGTAGCTGATGAAATTTTTTTTTGGAGGAGCTCCCCAATTTATCCACATTCTACTTCGTGATCCCCTTGAGGTTGGGTTGGCCTCAATTCCTTTATAAAGCCAGTTGTTTCTCCTTCTCATTAAAATTCCATTTTTTTCCTTCTAACTGCTCTTTTCTCTTCAAGATATTTTTGAATTTTACTTGCACGCTTGAAGTCGTCACACAAAAGGTTCTTTTTCTTCTGTCTAGAATCCATGAGGGCTAAGGTAAGCTTGCAATATTTGGCCTTATGACAAATATTATCCAATTAAAACATCTTATGTGCCAAAGAAATGGAGGAAATTCCTCAAAAAAATTTATGATACTATTTCTATTCTTTGTTCGATAAACCATACAATCAACGAATTTATGCCTAAAGTCATTACATGAAAAAAATAGCCATAAAATGAATTACTATACCTGGCCAAAGGTGAGATTGCATACACTACAAGAAAAAATGGCATTGGTGAGCATCATTCTTGTGACGAACCTTTAATGTCCGTCACCAATGTCACATATGGTGATGGTCCTTAAAAGAGCGTCATTGTAAGTGTATATAGTGACGGTCCTTTAAGGTTCATCACCAAAGCCATTTTCAATGACAATTTTGGTGAGGGTCATTAAAGGCCCATCACTAATTCTCTCTTTGGTGACACTTCTAGTGACGAAATTTTAATGACCCTCACCAATGATTTTTTTGTTACTTTTGTTGACGGTCAAAAATTGTATGTCATCATTGATCATTCTAATGAGTTTTTGATGTTGAGATTCAACAAGATGATGATCCTAGTGAAAATTAAACACCTAAACTAGGTGGGCCCGTAGGATATTTTTAGGTGTATGTCTACTTTTAGAATGTTGTGAAAATTCTATTTATAGAGGGAGTATATTTATAGATGGTTGAGAAAATTTTATATATATATATATATATATATATATATATATATATGAGTTTCTATTTTTAGATGCATGTGCGAAGTCTATTTATAGTTCGCATGTCTAAAAATAGAATGCATGTCGATTATTATTAACCTTAATTAATAATTAGAAAATAAATAATAATATATTCTCTTGAAGCACTTGATCTCAATTAACTCATGTGGCAAACCAGTTGACTGAAGGAATTTCGAGTTATAAGGTTGGTTGGTGGGACATGCAAGTGGACTTAGTTGTAACTGAGTGATTTGAAGTTGTAACAGAGTTGGATATGTAGTTATGTGAGTTGTAAATTAGTTTAACTCAGTTAAGTGAGTTAAACTCAGTTGTGCTAGTTGTAACTAGTTGTAACCAAAGATACACTAGTGAGAGATCACTGAATTAATTATTTAATTAATTCAAAAGTAGTGGTATCACATGCAACTGAAGAAATAATATTGTTAGCTACATGCATGTCAAATCCAGTGGAGACCCAGTTGAGAGATAGGTGAAGGGGATAGTTTGAATATCAGTTGTTACATTAGTGGGTGCACCATTGCAACCAAACACACATTGGAGATGCCAATGAGGATTGCGCAGTCAAGGGAAGGCAAGATCAAATCCATTTAGGGATTTTGATTAGCAGGGATTGCACAATGGAGGTAGGCTATCAGGAGGCAGTAAATTGGCGCATGTTTATGCCAATTTTTGTATGACAGTGTAAGATGATTGAATATTGTACTGAGAGATCTTGGATTAGAGTTTTGTATGAGACTATTTCATGATCCATGATATATACATAATATATGATATTGAGGTTTTTATATTTATGATTTCCCAGTAAAAACATACGTGTTATGTGTGATTGATATTTCTTCATGTGTTTGCAATTGGAGATTAAATTTCCGCAAATATTTTAGTAGAAGGATTATGTATTTAATAGTGGCATATAATTATTAGATCGTGAGACTCCAGGAAATACATAATTGTATTAAAATTTCTACATGGTATCAGAGCAAAGAAAATTGAAAAATTGAAGCAGTGGTTGAGTTTGTTGGTGGAGATAATTCGAATTTTCTGCACGAATTTCTTGGTGTGACAATTGAGTAAACATTGAAATGGCTTTCAATGGTTTTTGGCTAGAGTATGCACTTTAGGGCAGCTCGAACTACATTGCATGGAAGGACAGGATGGAGGCGGTGCTTGAGGATAATGGCTTGAAGGAATTCATCGAAAGTGATGTTCCTAAGCCCACTTAGATGGATGTTGCATTACTTGACGCATGACAAAAGAAAGTAGCAAAGACAAGAAGAATTATGTTGGAAGGTGTGAGAGACCATGTTTTCTCAAGCCTTCATGGGAATCCAATCCATTCGCTATGTGGAAGGCTTTGACAGATCTTTTCCAAAGCATCAACGACCATAGGAAATTGACGTTGAAGGATAAACTCAGAAAGATCAAGATGGAGAAGGGCGACAATATTCCTAAGTATCTGAGAAGGTTTGTCCAATGTTGGGATGAACTAGGGATTGTGGAAATCACGGTTTCTAAAGATGATTTGGTGAGTTTGGCTCTCTTGGGACTTCCTAAGAGTTGGCACAATTATCAAGACTTTGTCAAAAGACGGGAAAAAATGTCGGATTGGGAACAACTGTGGTCAGATCTAGTGTAGGAGGGGTTCAGGCGGAACACCAGAGATGGCTCTTCATCAAAGCATGATGATGAATAGTATTGTGATTTGGCTGCCAAGGAAAGGAAAGGGAAGGGGAATAAATTCCACTCAAAATTTGAGGCTAAAGGAAAGAAGCTGGATTTGTCCAAAGTGAAGTGTCTTCACTGTCACGAACATGGGCATCTCACCACAAAATGCCCACAGAAAAAGAAGAACAAGAAGGCTGTTGGAGTTGCAGCGGGTGAGGCTCTTGCCTCACAATTTGAGCTTGATTTCTCTTTGATCGCATGCTTTTCTTCAAGCGCAATGGGATCGGTGTGGTATCTTGATAGTGGTGCTTTCTTCCACGTGACGGGAGATGAGGAGATCTTAAGTGACTTGGAGGAGAAAGATCTCTAAATGCATATAGAGATGGGAAACGATGGGCGATACAATGCGACCGGAATTGGTACCATTACCTTTGAGAGGGAGTCAGGTAAACCATTTCTTTTGAAAGATGTTATGCTTGTTCTAGGTCTGAAGAAAAACTTGGTCTCAGTTGCAGTGTTGGAGGACAAAGGCTATGAGGTTTCTTTTAGTGATGGAAAATATTTCCTGTGACATAAAACAATGGGTCGAGCCAAGAGGATAGGGATTCGAGTCAAGAATCTCTACAAGCTGGAGGTAGAAGGTTGCACTGCAACGATGGGCAAGGCAGAAAAAGTGGTGAGCTGGGATGAGGGCGAGTTATGGCACAGGCGATTGGGCCATCTTCATCATGGAGCTTTGAAATTCATGCAACAAATATCTACTGGAATTCCAATGGGAAAACTTGCTCAGTTAGATCAGTGCAAGGGTTGCACCATGGGGAAGTATGCAAAGTCAACCTTTCATGAAAAGGAGAATCATGCTTTGGTGATCCTGGAGAGAGTTCACACAGACGTGTGTGGACCATTCTTGGTTTCTTCAACATCAAAACATAGGTATTATGTTATTTTTTTATGAATTTTCTCATAAATGCTGGATCTACTTCATGCAGAAGAAGGATCAAACATTCTAAAAGTTGTGTGAGTTTAAAGCATTGGTGGAGAAAGAGTCGGGGAAGCAAGTTAAGGCTCTACGGAGCGATAATGGTGGAGAATATATATAGAATGAATTCAAATAATTCTGTATAAAATAAATAATTTGAAGAGAACTCATAGCACCTCATAACCCACAACAAAATGGGGTCACGGAGAGGAAGAACATAAAGATCATGGGTGTTGCACGATCCATGCTGCATGATCAGGGCCTACCAATTCATTTGTGGGCGAAAACATGCAACACCACAGTTTATGTGCAAAAATTTTTTCCTCATAGGCTACTTGACATGAGTACACCTGAAGAAGCTTTTAATGGTAAGAAACCAGATGTTTCTCATTTGAAGATTTTTGGCTCATCTTTTGATGTGCATGTGACCAAGAACGCCAGGAAGAAGTTGGAGCCGACTACTGAAGTTGGGATATTTGTGGGGTACACAGAAACACCCCACAACTATCGTGTATATTTTCCAAATAGTCTAATAACTGTGATGCGACGGGATATAAAGTCCAATGAGGAGAAATCCATGAAGTTGTCACTTGAGAGGGAGCTAGACTTGCATGTAGAGGAGGAACTGCTTGTTCCCAAAGATGAGTCTCTAGATGTGGATCAACCACAAGAGGAGGTTCATGGAGTGGAGGAGTCCACTCACACAGAGCCAAACATCAGAACTAGCAGAAGGCGTACCACAGAAGATGAGAGGCTGAAGCTTGATGTGGCATAGAATGTAAGAGTCCCTACATCACATTGCAGATAGAGATAGTCTTCTGATCGATTCATTGGATAAAATTCTCTCATGAGAAAATGTATTGTGACTGAGCCATATTCCTTTCAGGAAGCAGTGCAGGATCCCACATGGGTAGATGCAATGGTGGGGGAGTATGAATCCATTTTCAGAAATAGTTCTTGGGACATTGTTCCAAGGCCGGTTGATAAATCAGTGGTAGGTTCAAGATGCATCTACAAGGTAAAGCAAGCTGCTGATTAGAGTGTTGAGAAATACAAGGCCAAATTTGTGGCCTGGGGATTCTCATAGATCGAGGGGATTGATTATGAAGAAACCTTTACACCTGTCGCATGGTATTCTTCCATAAGGACCATCCTTACTCTCTCAGTGCAGATGGGTTGGCGCATTCATTAGATGGATGTGAATACTACTTTCCTTAATGGGATCATTGAGGAAGAAGTGTACATTGAGAAGCCTAAAGGATTTGAAATCTTCCGTAGTGAGTCACATGTGTGTAGACTCAAAAGAGCGATGTATGGGTTGAAGCAAGCACCACATGCTTGGTACACTCGGATCAATAACTATTTCACTAGACTTGGCTTCACCAAGAGTGAGGCAGATGCAAACCTATACTAGATTGTGGTGGAGGGTAAGATTTTAATCATTTTTCTTTATGTTGATGATTTAATACTGACTGGTGATGAGCAGTTGATACACTCATGCAAGGAGGACCTTGCAAATGATTTCGAGATGAAGGATGTGGGCCTCCTTCACTATTTCCTTGGATTGTAAATATGGCAGCAAGATGGTGAACTTTTTCTGTCTCAAGTCAAGTATGCAAGGGAGATACTGGGTAAGTTTTAGATGGAGGGCTGCAAACCCATGGATACTCCTCTTCCAGGAAACTAGAGGAAAGAGGATGCTACATCTAGAAAGGTAGTGGATGCTATTGTCTATTGATAGTTGGTGGGTTTGCTCATGTATTTAGTTAATACAAGACTCGATATATGCTATGCGGTGAACCAACTTATTCAAGTGATGGTTAAGCTTACCAAGCTCTTTTGGAAGGAGGGAAAGCATGTCCTAAGATATCTCAGGGGAAAATCTAAGTATGGCTTATGGTACAGACAGATAGATGAGGTGAAGTTTCATGGCTTCACAGATGCATATTAGGCGGGCAGCCCAATGAACAGAAAGAGCACATTAGGAGGGGTCTTCAATATTGGATCTACAGATTTTTCTTGGTATAATAGGAAATAGAGATTCGTGGCACTCAGTTCAGCGGAAGCATAATACATGGTAGCAAGCCAAACTGCATGTGAGGCTATCTGGATGAGGAAGATCCTGGTTGGTTTGTTTGGTTCTCATTCAGATCCTACAATGATTCATTGTGATAATCAGAGTTGCATTAAAATCTCGATTAATCCTGTGTTTCATGATAGATCTAAGCATATAGATATTCGGTATCATCATATCAGAGATTGTGAGCAGCGGAAGATCATGTTGCTTTAGTACATTCCTATGGAAGATCGGGATGCAGAGATTCTGACGAAGGCACTCACCAGTAGAAAATTCGAATACCATAGAGATAGGATTGAGGTGAAGGATAATCCCTTTATTATTGAGAGGGAGTGTTGAGGTTCAACAAGATGATGATCCTAGTGAAAATTAAGCACCTACACTAGGTGGGGCCCGCAGACTATTTTTAGGTGTATGTCTATTTTTAGAATGTTGAGCAAATTCTATTTATAGCAGGAGTATATTTATAGATGGTTGAGAAAATTATATATATAGATGAGTTTCTATTTTTAGATGCATATGCAAAGTCTATTTATAGATTTCATGTCTAAAAATAGAATGCATGTTGATTATTATTATCCCTTAATAATAATTAGACAATAAATAATAATCTGTTCTCTTGAAGCACTTGATTTCAGTTAACTGATGTGGTAAACCAGTTGACTGAAGGAATTTCGAGTTTTAAGGTTGGTTGGTGGCAGGGATAATTTTAAGGATGAAAAATGATCTTGAAGTTTAAAAAATTGGCGAATCTCACTAGTCCCTAATATGCAGACTATAAAATGTTTATTGATGTATTGTAAAAAATTTCAAATTTATAATGATATTATATATTTTCTCTATATAATTTTGGCAATTTTTAACGTAAAATAATTTTATATTGTAAAATTTGGGCGAATCATTTTTATAAAAAAATGGAAATTGGCGAATCTTTTTTTTGGAAAAACCATGGAAATTTAGCCCACCTGCGAATATTAGCCCCTAAAATTTTCCATGGTTGGTGGGACATGCAAGTGGACTTAGCTGTAACTGAGTGATTCAAAGTTTTAACAGAGTTGGATGTGTAGTTATGTGAGTTGTAAATTAGTTTAACTCAGTTAAGTGAGTTAAACTCAGTTGTGCTAGTTGTAACTAAAGATACACTAGTGAGAGATCATTGAATTAATTATTTAATTAATTCACAAGCCGTGATATCACATGAAACTGAAGAAATGCTATTGTTAACTATATGCATGTCAGATCCAGTGGAGACCCAGTTGTGAGGTAGGTGAAAGGGACAATTTGACTATCAGTTGTGACATTAATGGGTGCACCAATGCAACCAAACACACATTGGAGATGCCAATGAGGATTGTGCAGTAAAGGCAAGGAAAGATTGAATTCATTTAGGGATTGTGCAGTGGAGGAAGGCTGCTAGGAGGCAGTAAATTGGCACATGTTTATGCCAATTTTTGTATGATAGTGTGAGACGATTGAATATTGTACTAAGAGCTCTTGGATTAGAGTTTTGTATGAGATTGTTTCATGATCCATGATATATACATAATATGTGATAGTGGGGTTTTTAGCTTTATGATTTCCCAGTAAAAACATATGTGTTATGTGTGATTGATATTTCTTCATGTGTTTGCAATTGGCGAATAAATTTCCACAAATATTTTAGTAGAAGGATTTTGTATTTAACAGTGGCATATAATTTTTAGATCGAGAGAATCCAAGTAATACATAATTGTATTAAAATTTCTACATTTGATGATGCTATGTGCTTGTTAATATATTTTTTGTCAAAATATAATGATTTAATACCATTATCGTGGAGTCTTTTTTATAATATATCCAACGCCTTAGTGGTTAGAGTCAGTCAATTTGTTAAGAAGTAATTAGTGTGTATCATTTCCCTCAAGTAACGACTAGTCGAATAGAGTTTTCCTATGATTAAACACATGATTCATATCTATTAAGTTTATTATCTAGAAAAATCCCTTTAGATAAAGTTCCACTAGTGTGTGTAGGAAATATATTATTTAATACTGAATCAAACTTTGTCAATTCTATTAATGAGAAATACCTAACAATCCTCAACAAACTGGGTACACCTTAAATTAATGATTTGTCACACTAAAATTTCTTAGCACCTCAGATGTCTTGGAAAATATTTGTACCTAGAACATATTGTCATGGCACTAACGCCCAATCACATGGTGGCATGTGCTAGCACAACACATAACTCTCCTAGCATGTGTTGGCAGAATGTAGTCCCTAGAATTCCCTTGAACACCTTGGTTGCATACATTGTACATTAACACTTGGCACAAAATGACATTTTTCATGTATTGGGACCTGTTATTAGTGTGCCTAGCATGCCCCTTTTGAAAAAGATAAAGTCTCGACTTATTAACCTCTTATGTGTTCATTTCCTTGCATTTTAGCTTGGTTATTCCTTTTGTTTCCTTGACAATTCTTGACACATATTGACATACCATGGAACCCTGCGCATCCTTACTTTGGCACTTCTTGACATGCCTTGATATTCCCTAGCATGCCTTACCAATGATTATCATACCTTGTCACTCCCTCCTTGGCATAAAAAATAGCACTCATTAACACTAGTCCCTAACACACGTTCCTCATATTCATTAAATTCCATGAATTGTGAAATAATGATTGCTTAATGTTCTGTCCTAGTACTCCTTAAAAATCCTCAACATGCATTAGCACTCTCTAGCACATCTTAACACTCTTCAACATTCCCTTCCACTTCATAGCATGCATAACACTCCCTGACACATATTGTCGCTTGGCACGTGTTGGTGCTTGGAAAGTCTTAGCATGTATGGAATACGTTGAGATGCCTTGGTAGGATTTGGCATGGTTTAATATTAAATTTATTTTAGATCAATTGTTGGAAAGTAGATGAGAATAAACAAAGGAATACTTTGCACTTAGAATGCACTAAGACTTTGCACCTGCCACCTATTGGCGGCTAGTGTTGGTGTGCCTAGCATGCCCCTCTTGGAAAAGTTAAATTGACGAATTATTAACCCTCTTATGTGTTCATTTCCTTGTATTTTAACATTTTTCTCCCTTTTTTTGCCTTGAAATTTCTTGGCACACATTAACACACCCTTGCACATCTTGGCATGCCTTATCACTTGACACACTTAGCATTTTTTATATGCCTTCACACTATCTAGCACATCTTAGCATTCCCTAGTGCGCCTTGGAACTCATGTCTTCACAACTATCCTTTTCATTTTTTCACGACTTGGGAACCCAATAAATTCCTGGGATGCTACAGTTCATGTGACAATATTGGCCTTCTTCAACCACAACAACTAGACCAATTGCACCTACTACAAGTAGATTGTGCCTTGTTCACCTAAGAACTGCTAACTCATCTTATGCCACTCATGTTTAAGCTCAACTTGTCCCACTTAACTAGTTACGAAGACAAGGATCACATGATGTAGCCATGGCCATAAAACAACTAAGAAACATAGATTACACATGCAATATTTCACATGTATGTTCAGTTCATAAAAACAGTAGAACATTAACTAAGATTTTGGAAGAACCACAAGATGTATAAGGCACACAAGATATAAGTTGACACAAGCTGAGTTCCCCAAAACTTATACACAACAATGTAAAATATGCAATTATCTAGA
Organism: Pinus albicaulis; assembly: GCA_034641835.2. NCBI lineage: Eukaryota > Viridiplantae > Streptophyta > Pinopsida > Pinales > Pinaceae > Pinus > Pinus albicaulis. The sequence goes on along the minus strand of CM076572.1, from coordinate 704,408,975 downwards.
ATAGTTTAAATCATGGACATGTAGCCAAAGTGTGGCACATCTCATATAAAAAAATATCTGAAGGCAAAAAAATGTTGTGCCTAGCACAAAGTGATCTCCCTTTTTCTAAAACTGCTTTTTCGAGCCCCATATAATAACCGTAGGCTTGCCACCTATAAATCCTATTTTGAACTTCTCCTAACACACTTCATCCTTAGCACACTTAAATTCACTGGCACTCCCTGACACACACTCTTATTCATTCCTTTCCATGCTTTTGGACCTATTTATCCCTTGATATGACCCGGAACTCCCTAACACTCTAGTTCAACATTCATTGACATTGTCCAAAATGTGCTAGCATGCCTTTTCATTCCTTTGCATGCCCTAACCCTCCCTAGCTATCATGCCCTCACAACTACCCTTACTTAATTTGCAACTTGGGAACCCAACCAAGCCCTCGCTTGTCTACAAGAGCTTGAACAAGTTACAATTACTACATCTAGGCTATGTTACAAATAGTTACAACTAGTTCAAATGACTTTAACTCAATAAATTAAGTTAACTGATTTCTCATGCATTAAACTAATGCACTGATTGCAACTCAATATCCATAACTAATAGAATCACTCTACATGCCTCTCCAACCATCATCAACTCGAAATTCATGAGCTAACTGAGTTTATCACGCTCAATTAACTATTAAAAGTGATTATGAAATAAGATTAAATTTTACTGTCCAAATTAATTAAGGGAAAATTAAATTAGAGACATAATTCTTGTTGAATTTTCAACACTCCCTCTCAACAATAAAGGCATTATCAGCTACCCCGATCCTGTCTCTATGGTATTCAAATTTTATCCCAACAAGTGCCTTCGTCAGAATATTTGTATCCTTATCTTCCATGGGAATGTATTGAAGTAACATAATGTGCCTATGAACACAATCTCTAAGATTGTGGTACTATATTGCTATGTGCTTGGACCTATCATGGAATACCGGATTAACCGAGGATTTAATGCAACTCTGCTTATCATAATGTATCGCTGTCAGATCCATCTGAGAACCAAAAAAACCAACCTGAATCTTCCTCATCCATATGGCCTCACATGTAGCCTGAATGGCTTCCATGCACTCTACCTCGTCTAAACTGAGTGCCACATATTTCTGCTTCTTGTTGTACCAAGAAATTGTTGTTGATCCTATGTTGAAGATCCCTCCTGAGGTGCTCTTTCTGTGTGATGGACTGCCTGCCCAATCTACATCTGTGAAGCCTTAAGGATTCACTCCCTCTGTCCATCTGTACCATAATCCATACTTTGTAGTGTCCCTAAGATATCTCAAGACATGCTTCCCCATCTTCCAAAAGATCTTGGTCGACTTAACGATAGCTTGAATCAGCTGGTTAACTGGGTAGAAAATTTCTATTCTAGTGTTCACCAAGTACATCAGTGAACCCACTAGATGCCTGTAAATAGTAGAGTCCGCTACCTCACATGAAGTAGCATCCTCCTTCCTCCAGATTCCTAGAAAATGAGTCTCCATGGGTTTACAGCTCTACATGTGAAACTTACTTAGAATCTCTTTGGCATACTTTCCTTGATAAAAAAATAGCTCACCATCCCACTGCCATATTTGCAAACCAAGGAAATAGTGAAGGAATCCCATGTCCTTCATTTCGAACTCTCTTACAAGATCCTCCCTACAAGAACTTATGATTGCTCATCACCTGCCAAAATTATATCATCAACATAAAGTACGATAATCAAGAGCCTACCATCAACCACAATCTGGTACAGGTTCGCATCCGCTTCACTTTTGGTGAAGCCCAACCCGATGAAATAGCTGTCAATTCTAGCGTACCAAGCACGAGGTGCTTGCTTCAACCCATACAATGCTCTCTTGAGTCTTCACACAAGCAACTCACTGTCAAAGATCTCAAAACCTTATGGCTGCTCTATGTACACTTCTTTCACAATAAATCCATTGAAAAACACAGTCTTCACATCCATTTTATGTATCTTCCACCCCATCTGTGCTAAGAGGGCAAGGATAGATCTAATTGATGAGTATCTTGCAACCGGTGCAAAAGTCTCCTCATAGTCTATCCCCTCAACTTGTGAGAATCCTCGGGCTACAAATAAATCATTGTACTTCTCCACACTCCCATCTACCACTTGCTTCACCTTATAGATCCATTTAAATCCAACCACAGATTTCCTGACCGGTCTTGGGACAACCTCCCATGCACTGGTCTTGCATCAACCCAAATTGGTTGTTGCACTGCTTCCTCAAGGGAGGATGGTTATGTCACAATACACTTGCTCATAAGAGCCATGTATCCAGTAAACATGTCTGGAAATTGTCTCAGTCTACGCAGTGAAGTTGGTGCTCCTACATGTTCTGCTGCATCAAGTCTCAATCTATCAGCTTCCATGGTGTGCCTTCTACCATTTCTGGTGGATGTATCTGCATGAGTATTTTCTTCCACTCCATGATCCTTCACATGTGGCTACTCCACATCATGAGGTTCATTCTTTAGAACCAAGAGTTCCTCATCTTCATTCAAATCAAGCTCCCTCTGAAGGGACAATCGCATGGCTTTCTCCTCATCAAATTTTATATCTCATCTCACAACCGTCATCCTAATTTTTGGAAAATACACCCGATAGTTGTGGGGAGTATCATTGTACCCCATAAATATCGCAATATCTGTTTTTGGTTTGAGATTCTTCCTGGAATATTTGGTCACATGGAAATAGATAGATGAGCCAAAAAATTTAAAATATGAAACATCATGTTTCTTAGCAGAAAAATCCTCCTCTAGTGTACTCATGCTAAGTATCCGATGAGGACTGTGGTTTTGCAAAAATACCACTATGTTGCATACCTCTTCCCATAGATGCTATGGTAGGCCTTAATCATGCAACATCGCTCGTGCCGCACCCACAATTGTTCTGTTCTTTCTTTCCGTGATCCCATTCTATTATGGGTTATGAGGCGCAATCAACTCTCTCTGAATTTCTTCTTTGCCACAGAATTTATTGAATTCATTGGAGATGTACTCACCATAATTGTCTCTCCTAAGATCCTTCACATGCTTCCCCATATATTTCTCCACCAGTGCTTTGAACTCACAAAATTTTGAGAAAATATGATCCTTCTTCTGCATGAAGTAGAACCAACAATTTCTAGAAAAATAATCGACAAAGATCACATAATACATGTGCTTTATTTTCGAAGCTGTAGAGAATGGTCCACACACATCTGAGTGAAATCTCTCAAGGATTTCCGCTGCTCGGTTCTCCTTCTCATGAAAAGTGGCCTTTGCATACTTCCCCATGGTACATCCCTTGCATGTGTCGATCTGTGCAAGAGTACCTTTGGGAAGTCCCATAGAAATATGTTGCATGAACTTAAAGTCTCTATAGTGTAGATGGCCCAATCTCCTGTTCCATAACTCACCCTCATCTAGGCTCACCACTTTGTCTGCCTTACCCATCAGTGTTGCGCAACCATCTACATCAAGTTTATAGAGATTCTTCACACTAATCCCAATCTTATTGGCTTGTCCTATGGCTTTGTGTCGAAGGAAGGCTTTCCCTTCACTAAAGACCAAATCATAGCCTCTATCCTCCAACACTTCAACTGAAACTAAATTCATTTTCAAGCCTGGTACATGCATTACATATTTTAATAAGAAGGGTTTACCTGACTGTCTCTGGAAGGTAATTGTACCAATCTCGATAGCACTGTACCGCCCATCATCACCCATTTTTATATGCATCTGGAGGTCCTTCTCCTCCAAGCTACTGAAAATTTATTTGTCTCCCATCATGTGGAAAGATGCACCACTATCCAAGTACCACGTTGATCCCATCACACTTGACACCATGCATGCAACGAGTGAGAAGTCCAACTTAAATTGCAAGGCCAAAGCCTCACCAGCTGCAGATCCTGAAGCCTTATTGTTCTTCTTCTTTTGTGGACAATTAGTGGCATAATGTCCATGCTCGTGACAGTGAAAACACTTCACTCTAGACATGTCGCACTTCTTTCCTTCTTTGTTAGACTCGGAATTGGAATAGGATTTATTTCCCTTCCCATTCTTCTCCTTACTAGCCAAGGCACAATTTTCTTCATCATCTGTCTTAGAGGAAGATCCATCCCTGGTATTCCACCGAAATTCTTCTTGCACCAAATCCGACCAAAGTTTTTCCCAATATGGCAGCTTCTCCCCCCCATTGACAAAGTCCTGATAACTATGCCAACTCTTGGGAAGTCATAGAATAGCTAGGCTCACCAATTCATCATCCTTGAAAGTGATTACGACACTCCCAAGCTCATCTCAACATTGGAAAAACTTGGTTAAATATTTCGGAATAGTGTTGCCTTTCTGCATTTTTATTTTCCTGAGCTTGTCCTTCATTGCCAATTTTCTATGATCATTGCTAATCTGAAACAAATTTTTCAAAGCCTTCCACATTTCATATGGAGTTAATTTTCCATGGAGAATTGAGAAAATGTGGTCTCTTACTCCCTCCAATAAGATCCTCCTCACCTTTGCAACCTTCTTTTTCCAAGTATCAAGAAGAACGGCATCTGCTGCAGTGGGTTTGGGAATGTCATTATCAATGAATTCTTTCAACCCATTGTCCTCTAGAACTGCCTCCATCCTATATTTCCATGCAATATAATTAGATATTCCTCGAGAGCATACTCTAATCTCAAGACATTGAAATCTATCTTGATCTTGATCCGCCTTTTGCACCAAAGAATACTTTTTCAAATTCGAATGCTATTTAGTCACAAAATCAATTTCTTCTCCACTATAGTGATTTCCTGCGCTTTGGTACCATGTAGAAATTATAAAAACAATATGTATATCAATGGATTAAATCTAATAAAGAAATGTACTAAAGCAAGATATTGAATCCTTCTACAAATCAATTGCAGAAAATAAACACGATCACCAATCACAAAAAGTAAAGAAGGAAGTAAATCAAACCACAACATAGATATTTTCCCGAGGAAAGCTTAATGCTCAAAACCCCTCTATCTCTATTTTATATTCACCAATGAATAATTAAACAATTACAATGCACCCTTCTCACAAGAGTCTCCTGCACTCTCACAACTATCTCACACTGACCCGGAAAAAATTGACCAATACTTAGCCAATTTCCTCCCTCCAATCAACCTGCCTTGCTTGCGCAATTCATGTGGAATGAAATCCCTATTCTTTAGGAAATTCAGCCTTCCAAAATTGTGCAATGCTCATGGGAAATCCTATGGTTGTCTTGTTGCATGCATGCAACCTACTAATGATACAACAGATAGTTAACATCCCTTTAACCTTTGCCTCAACTTGGTCTCCACTGGAACTGACATGCATGCAGCTATTAATAGTGAATCATCAGTTGCATGTCAGATCAATGCATGTGAATTAATTTTGATTTAATTCACTTGATCTCTTACTAGTGCAACAAATAGTTACAACTGGTTCAAATGAATTTAACTCAATAAATTGAGTTAACTGATTTCTCATGCATTAAACTAATGCACTAACCACAACTTGAACACCATAGCTAATATAATCACTCTGCATGCCTCACCAACCACCTTCAACTCAAAATTCATGAGCTAACTGAGTTTATCACACTCAGTTAAATATTACAAGTGACTATGAGATAAGATTACATTTTATTGTCCAATTTAATTAATGGAAAATTAAATTAGACACACATTTCTTGTTGAATTTTTAACATTTTGGACCCAATATGGGGTTTAAAATCTAAAAGAAAAATAAAAAGGAAAATTAGTATTTCCTAAGGTCTAAGTGGATAAAATCTGTAAGTTCTAGAAGGTCGCTAAGAGGTCTAGGAAAAACTATTTAAGGATGGCTTAGGATGAAGGAAAGAACATCAAGTGGGAAGGAGCTCATTTGATCAAGGGGGCGAAGAGAGATGTAGTCCTAGAGATACCATGATCAGTAGCATGTCTAGCATTCATTATGATGCCTCGGTATGCTTTGGCATGATTTAATATTAAATTTATTTGAGATCAATTATTGAAAAGTAGAAGAGAAGTAATAGAGGATGATTTAGCACTTAGAATGCACTAACACTTGGCATTTGACACTTATTTCCACCTAGTGTTGGTGTGCATAGCATGTCCCTCCTGGAAAATGTAAATTGATGACTTATTAAGCCAATGACGTGTTCATTTCCTTGTAGTTTAACTTGTTTCTCCTTTTTGTTTCCTTGATAGTCCCTAGCACGTATTGTCACACCCTTGCACATTTTCCATGCCTTAGCACTTGACACATCTTAGCATATTTGGCATTCCTTCAAACTATTTGGCATAAGTTAGCATTCCCTTGCATGCCTTGGCACTCATGCCCTCAAAACTATCCTTACATTTTTTCACGACTTGGGAACTCGATCAAGTCCTTATCTATTGCATTTCATGTCACGCTATTGGTCTGCTTTAGCCATAACAACTTGATTAATTTAACCTACTACAAGTAGATTGTGCCTTTTTCACCTAAGAACTGCATATACCTCATCTTATGCCACTCATGTCCAAGCTGAACGTTTCCCACATAAGAGCTTACCAAGACATGGATCACATCTAGCCATGGCCATAAAAAAACTAAGAAACATAGCTTACACATGTAATATTTCACATGTGTGTCTAGTTCATATAAACAGTAGAGCATTAACTGAGAGTTTTCAAGAACCACATGACACACAAGATAGACAAGATATAAGTCGACACAAGCCGAGTGACCCAAAACTTATACACAACAATGTACACTATTCAATTATCTAAAAAAGTTTAAAACATGAGCATTCGGCCAAAGTGTGCCACATGTCATATAAAAATAATAGATAAAGGAAAAATAGTGTTGTGCCCAACACAAAGCCTCCCTTTGTCTAAAACTACTTTGTCGAGCCCCTTATCGCAATCATAGGCTTGCCTCTTGAAAATCATATTATGAACTTCTTCTAACACACTTCATCCTTGGCACACTTAAATTCACTAACACTCCCTGTCACACACTCTTATTTTTTCATTTCCATGCATTTTGATCTAGTTCTCCCTTGTGATGCCTCGACACTCCTTAACACTCCTCAACATTCATTGAAATTTTCTAGCATGTGTTAGCACACCTTTTCATTCCTTTACATGCCCTAACCCTCCCTAGTTATCATGTTCTCACAACTACCCTTACTTAATTTTCAACTTGGGAACCCAACCAAGTCCTTGCTTGACTAGAGGAGCTTGACCAAGTTACGATTACCACAGCTAGACTATGTTGTTGAATTTTGTAGCTTGGGAGGTACTCCACATGCCTAGTGAGATGGGTTTGTGTGATTTTTGACACAAAATAATTTGTGGGAAAATAACCCAGGCGAAGGGGCTTTGGACCCGATATGGGGTTTAAAATATAAAAGAAAATTAAAAGAAAAATTAATATTTCCTAAGGTCTAAGTGGATAAAGTTTGTAATTTATAGAGAATTCTTAAGAGGCCTAGCTAGGAAAATACATTTAAGGAGGCCTTAGTATGAAGGCAAGACCATCAAGTGAGAAGGAGCTCATTTGATCAAGGAGGCTAGGAGAGATTTAGTCCTAAAGTAGGTCGAGTTAGAGGTCTGAGTAAGTGTTTCTAAAGGGAGGCCATGATGATCCACCAAGGGTGATATCATCATGTGAGGGTTCACAAGAATTCCACATACCTTAATGGGTTTGAGATAGGAAGTAGGATGGCATATTGTTGGTTCTCTTATGGCAGATCAATCTCAAGAGAGGCGGCTCATGAGAATTTGGGCATGTGATTTCAGTTGTGTTCCTGTGAAGGCCACATCAAATTTTGAAATTGTAGAGAGGGTTTAGACCCTACATTGTGGTGGTTAGTATGTTGCAAGGTCTGTGATAAAGACCAACATAAATGGAGGAGGGTCTACACTAGAATTTAGGGCCAGAGTAGAAGTAACCGCAGGTGTAATATTGACTGAGGTAACCGTAGTTTGAGGGTTGTAGAGATCTAAAGTTCATGTCAAGATTTAGTCAAAGAAATTTTCATAATATATGGATCCATATGAGCTAGGCCGAGTCTCTTATGGAGGAAATATTTTTCGTTTTTTCTATGGGAGAATAGGGTTTTTTCTAAGGAAATTAAAACATAGGTATACTTACATATTTAGGGAGGCTTCCTAGCATGTTCAATCCATAAGGTATGTCATTAAGACTGTGACAGATCTGCATAGAAGAAGAGGGGTTGTGACCCTTAGAGATAGGTTTATCTCTGTAATATATATGATAATTTTGGAAGATGGTTTGCAGAAGTATATGTGGAGATAGAAAATCTAAAGGAAGGTGGAACCAGAGTAGAAGATGGAGTAGAAGAAATGTTCCATATAAGGAATGGATTAACATGAAGAGGAGTTTATTTTCGTGGACTGTCCATAGAGTTTTGGACATAGATTTGAATCAATCTATAAATAGTTAGTCAATGGATTGTTAGTGGGTTATTTGTGACCCTAGTTCATTCATCTACAAATTGTTAGAAGGATGATAAGATGAGTATTTCATAATTTTTCATACATTGGACAACAAAGAAATTGTTACACAAGAATATTGATTTTGATTCGAACTCAAATCACTATTAGGTTGCATATTTGAAGATCCCTAGTTGAGGGCAATGTTGTGGACATTAGATCAATAAAATAATTGACTATGGTTGGGAAAATTTATGGAATTCAAACTAAAATTGGAGGGTTGTTAGGTGACTGTCAAATAAGAGCTCTAAGTCATGTACTTGTGAACGAAAACAGGAATGGTAGAAGGGTAGGTGTATTGGGCCTACGGACGTACAAAATTTGAAGGAAAAAAGTAGAATTCAAGTGGGCTAGCCAACTAGTCGTAGTTCACTGTATTGTATAGGATTGCATCATTAAGAAAAAGGGAAACCTCCATATCCCTAGACTTGTCATATTGGAGTAGAAGTATGGAAAAAGTGGGTAGACCAAATAGTTTTTCACAACAAAGTTGTGAAAAAATGGACTAAAACCCTAAGTGTTTCAAACCTTAAAGTAAAAAAGAGGTAGATAGAGGGAAAAGTTTTTTGACCCGAGTTTAGTAACCTAAAGGAGTTGAGTTCACTGATAGAGGTGGATTGAGGAGTTTCATAATGGGAGGCAAGAGGACCTACCAAATGTGTTCAAGACATGTGGATTGAAAGAGCTACGTGTGGCCACCATCAAAAATTGGGTCAAGTGTTGTCTTGTTCAAGGTAGATTGGTTGTCAAAGGAGTAACACCAAGCCCTAGTTGTATTCCTTGTATTAGTGTGATTGTAAAGGGCCATGATCCCTGGTATGAGAGCTATAGCCTATTATATTATAGTTTGTAATGTAACGAAGAACAGTTTGAAAAAGTTCAAAATTTTCATGTGCACTAGTTCATTCCTTGATGTGTGTATATTTCTTTGTGCAAAGTAGATTTGTTGTGGCACTTGAGTGTGATTGCATCAAAGATTCTAAGACCAAACCTAGATTCTCATGTGTCATGGAAATTCAAAATATGCATTGTTCACCTAAAACTACATGTAACTCATATTAGACTACTCATATCCAATCTCAAATGATCCCACTTAACAAGTTACCAAGACAAGGCTCATCACATCCAACTGTGGTCGTAAAACAACTAAGCAACATGGTTTAAAACTTGACATGCCATAACACCTGACATGCCTTAAATTCCTTGGCATTATGTGCATGTGTTAGTATCCCATACATTCCTTAACATGCTTTTACACTCTCTAACACACCCTAGCACTTCTTGACACACCTTGGTAGTTTAACATACCTTTCCATTTCCTAGCACATAACCTTGTCACTCCCTCCTTAACACACCTAGAACTCATTGACACTCTCTATCACACACTCTTATTTGTTCATTTCCATGCATTTTTATCTAGCTATTACTTGTGTTTACCTAAAAATCCCTAACACTCCCCAGCACGCATTCACACACCCTAACACCTGACACATCTTGGCATGCCGCCCTAGCACTCTAGCATTCCTTGGCACTACCTAGCATACCTTCTCACTCTCTCCTTAGCACACCTAGAGCTCATTGAAACTCCTAGTCACAAACTCTTATTCATTCATTTTCATGCATTTTTACCTAGTGCTCCCTCGTGTTTCCATAGCATTCCTTAACACTCCTTGGCACGTTGTGGTTCACCCTAGCACCTAAGACATCTTGGCATGTTTCCCTGACCTATAGAATTCCTTAACACTACCTAGCATACCTTGTCACTACCTCCTTAGCACACCTGAAACTCACTGAAACTTCCAATAAAAAAATATTTTTTGTTCATTTCCAGGCATTTTGATGTAGTGTTCCTTTGTGTTTCCCTAGAACTCCTGGTTAACACTTCCTTGCATGCTTTGGCACCTCTTGGCCACATGCCACCCTAACACTCTAGCATTCCTTAGCATGCCTATTCAATCCTCCTTAGCACATTTGGAACTCGTTGAAACTCCTTGTCACAAACTCTTATTCATTCATTTCCATGCGTTATGACATAGTGCTCCCTTTTGTTTCTCTAGCACTCCATAACACTCCTTGGAACACATCGGCACACCCTGAAACTTGGCACATCTTGGCATGATTTCCTAGCACTCTATCATGCATTGGAATTTCCTATCATACCTTCTCACTCCATCCTTAGCACACATATAAATTTCTAACACTCCCTATCACACACTCTTATTCATTCATTTCCATGCAATTGAAACTAGTCCTCCATTTTGTTTCCCTGGCACTCTCTAGCATGTGTTGGCACCAAACCCTAGCACCTAGCACATATTGGAATACCTAACATGCATTGGAACTTTATAGCATGTTTTAGCACTTCCTATGATTCCGTGCACACCTTGTCACTCCCTATTTTTCATGCCCTCATAGATAACCTTACTGTTTTTGCGACTTGGGAACCCAACCAAGTCATTGAAAAAATAGTGTTGTGTCTAGCACAAAGTTTCCCTTTGTCTGAAACTGCTTCATCCATCCCCTTATCATGACCATAGGCTTGCCTCCTAAACGTACTATTATGAAATTCTCCTAACACACTTCATCCATGGGAACCTCGAATTCACTAACATTCCCTAAAAAACACTCTTATTCATTCATTTCCATGCACTTTGAACTAGTTCTCCCTAGTGATTCCCTCACACTCCCAAACACTCCTTGTCATGCATTAACACTAATTGGAATGTGTTATTACACCATTTAATTCATTGGGACACCCTGGCACTCCGTAAATATCATGTACTCATAACTGCCCTTATTTCTTTTAGACTTGGGCACCCAACCAATTCTTGCCTCGACTACAACAACTTGACCAAGTTTAATTTACTACAAATAGACTATGCCTTGTTCACCTAAGAATGGCTTATAACTAATCTTAGGCTACTCATGTCCATAATTAAATCATTCCACTTAACAAGTTACCAAGTCAAGGCTCACGTCCAATCGTGGCCATAAAACAACTGAGCAACATAGTTTACATCTTGACATGCCATAACACCTGGAATGTATAACAATCCCTTGGCACTATGTGGCACATGTAATCATCCCCTGCATTCCTTGACATGCTTTGGAACTCCCTAACACACCCTACCATTCCTTGACATGCCCTATAATTCTATCATGCCTTGGCATTGCCTAGAATATAACCATGTCATTCCATTTTAGCATAGTTGGAACTTGTTGACACTCCCTATCACACACTCTATATTCATTCATTTCCATGAATTTTGAACTAGTTATCTCTTATTTTCTATGGCACTCCCTAACACTCCCTGACACACATTGGCACACCTTCGCACTTGGCACATCTTGGCATGCCGCCTTGGCACTCTAGCATTCCTTGGCACTACCTAACATACATTGTCACTCCCTCATTAACACACCTAGAATCTGATAACAATCCCTGTCACACACTCTTATTCATTCATTTCTATGCATTTGAAACTATTTCTCTTTTTTTTTCCCCGGCACTCCATAACACTCCCTGACATGCATTGGCATACCCTAGTACCTGACACATCTTGGCCTGTTTCCCTAACCTCTAACATACCTTAGCACTACCTAGCATACCTTGTCACTCCCTCCTTAGGACACTTGGAACTTACTGACACTTCCTATCACAATCTCTTAACTATTCATTTGCATGGATTATTTTCACCTAGTGCTCCCTTGTGTGTCCCTATGAATACCTAACACTTCCTAGCATGTGTTGGCACACCCTGGCACCTGGAAAATCTTGGCCACATGCCACTCTGGCACACTAGCATGACTTAGCACTGCCTAGCATACCATGTCACTCCCTCCTTAACACACCTGGAACTCACTAACACTCCCTGCCACACAATCTTATTCATTCATTTCCATGGATATTTACATAGTGCTCCCTTGTGTTTCCCTGGAAATCGCTAATGCTCAACACACATTGGCACTTGAAACATCTTGGTATGCTTACCTATCACTCTAGCATGCCTTGGAAATATCTAGCGTATATTTTCACTCCCTCCTTATCAAACCTAAAACTCCATAGCATGCCCTATAACTCCCTAACACATATTGGCTCTTGGCACTTAGTGGCACTAGAAAATTCTTGGCATGTGTTTGGATGCCCTGGAATTAATTGGCATGGTTTAAGATAAAATTTATTTGAGATAAATTATTCAAAATTAATAAAGAAGTAATAAAGGATGATTTGGCACATAAGACACACTAAAACTTGGCCCTTGGCATGTATTGGCACTAGTGTTGCTATGCCTAGCATGCCCCTCTTGCAAAAGGTAAGGTCTTGAATTATTAACCCTCATATGTGTTCATTTATTTTAATTTTAACTTGGTGTTCCCTTTTGCCTCCTTACACCCCTTGACACACATTCTCATACCCTAAAACCTAGCACATTCCATCATTCCTTAACACATGGCATGTATTGGCATGCCTGGAATGCATTGGCATGCCTTGGCACTATCTGGCACATGTTAGCTCAAACTGGAACTTCTTGAAATTCCATTGCATTCCCTAGAATGCCTTGTAACTCCCCCCTTGGCACGACACTCACTGACACTCCCCAACACACCCTCTTATTCATTCATTTCCATTCATTTTCACTCAATGACTTATGTTTGATGGGGTGAATGTCTAGAAAGAGTTCCTTTAAGAGAATAAAAAAATGATCGCACCATTACTAACATAAGTAATTGCGAGATTCTACTTGAATGAAATTAGGAAACTACACAAGAGATTTTAAAAATGACATTTTTTTGGTTTTTTTATGGTGTGGAAATGGTAAGAAGTGAGTGGTCAATATGGTGTGTGAATGCATAGAATACCTTCTCACTCCCTCCTTGGCCTGATAGCTGGAACTCATTGCCACTCCCTGACACACCCTCATATTCATTCACTTCCATGAATTTTTACCTAGTGCTCCCTTATGTTGTCCTAGAACTCCCTAACACTCCTCAGCATGCATTGGAACTCTCTACTTAGCACTTTTCAGCATGACCTACCACTTCATAGCATGCATAACACTCCCTGACACACATTGGCACTTGGCACATGTTAGCGCTTGGAAAGTCTTAGCATGTATGACATGCATTGAGATGACTTGGTATGCTTTGGCATGGTTTACTATTAAATTTGTTTGAGATCAATTATTGGAAAGTAGATGAGAAGCAATATAGGAAGATTTGGCATGTAGAATGCACTAACACTTGGCACTTGGCACTTATTCGCACCTAGTGTTGGCATGCCTAGCATTCCCCTCACGGAAAAGGTAAATTGATGACTTATTAACCCTCTTATGTGTTCATCTCCTTGTATTTTAACTTGTTTCTTCGTTTTGTTTCCTTGACTATCCCTGACACGCATTGTCAGACCCTTGCACATCTTGGCGTGCCTTAACACTTGGAACATCTTAGCATCTTTGACATGCCTTCACACTATTTGTCACATATTATCATTCCAAATCACACCTTGGCACTCATGCCCTGACAACTAGCCTTACTTGGTAACCGTACATTCCCTGGAACACCTTAATGCTCCCTAGTTGTCATACCCTCATAGATAGCCTTAATTTTTTTGCAACTTGGAAACCCAACCAAGTAATTAGCAAAACAATTTTGTGCCCAACCCAAATTAACCATTTCTCTGAAATTACTTTTTCGATGCCTTATCACAACCATAGGCTTCCCTCTTGCAAGTCTTATTCTGAACTTGTATAATTGTATTTGTATACTTGCTTGATGACCCTATGGATGAAGTAATGTCTAAATGAGAAAACTTATGTAAAAAATTATCATGCTAAGAAATTATATTATGCATTTTTATTTCAACATGGTATTAGAGTTAGGAACAAATTTCAAATTGTCTCTGAAATCTAGTCAAGATTATGAAGGACATATTCACCAGAAGTCGAGTTTGTAACAATATATTTCTATGGTTGGAAACATACTTCATATTAAAAAAAAATACCAAAGTCAAGTCTAAAATTATCTCTATTATACTAGGGTCAGAACATCTCTTTTATAACAGAAGGAACAAGGGTCTTGGTTTATTACTACAGGCCTTGAACAGGCCAAGATTAGGAAAATCTCAATTCTGAGCACAAATATGAATTTAAGCCAATATGATCAAGGTTATTGTAAGTTGATTTGCGATACAAGATAATAACAACCTAACTCTCCGTGATGATGATCTAATTTATCTTTGATGAAAATTCAAGGAAGAAGCATAAATTTTAGAGTTTTTTTTTGTTTACTGAAGTAAGACTAACATAGACCAAGCCTCATAAATAAATAAATAAAAAACTTACTTGATGGAGTTAACATAAGCACTAATATGAAAATTTGGAAAAGTTAACACATGAGACATGGTATGTTGGGTCACCACTTTAGTGGGAGACACTTTGAACAGGAACTCCCTTTTGGGGGATTGTTGTGTCTCCCTTGCATGTGCTTTCTCTATATGCAGTTTTGACGATTTTTCACCTCAGTTTCTTGCTAGTTCAGTTTTGTTAGTTGGACATTAATTGGAATGTTGTGAAGAGTCACAACCACATTTTTCAATGGTGATGGAAATCATTTTTGTGTGAAAAGAGTGTGACTCTATAATGAGCTAGAAGTTGGGTTCACCTCAAAATTGGTCATGGGTCAATTATAGGGTGGTTGATTGTCATTTTTCTTGGTTGTCACACTTGATAACACATGAGTAGTATGTTGGATCAATCGCACCTTAGTGGGAGGAAATTTGAATGAAATATTTTTTGGGGGATTGATGTGGCTCCCTCATAGAGGCTTTGCCTTCGTTTGAAGGGTGATGTAGTATAATATTTGTTTTTCAGACCCATTTGAATATTGAATGAGGGCCATTTGTAAGGTGATCAACTAAAATTTTGTCTAAACTAGGCTCAAGTCCCTTTGAAGGGGGTAATTCATAGGGTGACTGATTCATTAGGGCAAGACCATGTGATACTATCAACGAGTCAGGTTGTTTTGGAATGTAACCCTAATTGGGTGGTAAATTCTATTCAAGGCTAAATATGGACAATATACTGATAGCAAACAAGTATTGTGAGGAAAATATGAAAAAGAATTTGAAAAGAGAGTTATAGTGCTTGAATGTTGGCATTGGTATTTTATGTATAATTTCAGTGCCAATTCTCCAGAATAATGTTATCTATAATGAGAATTTTCCTTGCTAAGAGGGTTTTGAGGAAAATTGAAAACACAACACAAAAAGGGCCACTATTAAAGCCAAATTTGCACCCCATGTTTGTTGCATTGGTTTCCATGTATTAGGGTTCCCTAAAGAGAAGTGAAAAACGTACATGTTATATGAACTTGTAACCCATGCATAATATAATTGCATTATTCAATGTAGTCTATACAATGGGAAATTAATTAACTTTGTAAAGAACCCACCTAGTTTAGGTCGCCATCTCAATTTTCATATTCAAGAAGGAGCTTGATCTAGAAAGCACTTGAGCCCACATTAACGTGGAAGTGTATATTCAAAAGGAACCCTGTATTGCACAAAATGGTCATCTATAAAAAGAAGCATTACAAAATAAAATAAAAGACTGCAAAACATTTTTGAAACTCGTCTATTTTTCTCATCTTCAATCCAGAGAAGATAAATTCCTTTGAAACAATGTAGACATGACTCTAACATTGAACTTATCTATACCTCTATGAGGATTAGATGCCATACCTTGGAAGGTAGTACCACTGAGAACAAACTATGCTTTCCTAGATGATTCACAAGTGACCACAATAGTGACTTATCCCATAGATAATTTCCTCATCCACTTAGAGTTGGAAAACAAAGGAAAGACAAATTTTCATCTCATTGTTCAAGAAAAATTGAATGTTAATAGAGAATTAAAAAATAACCACCAAAAATATAAAATATATTCATGAAATGGTCTATGTACTTGTCTACATATTGAAGTGCAACCATACATTGGCTTGACATCATTAAAACCTAGACTAAATTAAAATTATTGTGTTGGAAATGACCTTTTTTTATTGTGGAGGAAATGCATTTATTTTTTCTTAAGTTCATTCTTTTTAAACCTTTTTTTAAGTAAAGTTAATCTTTAAATAATAATTGGTACTTTCTTTCTTTTGTATTCCAGGTTTGGGATGCGATAGGAATTGAACATTGAGGTCCTATTGGGTCCCTTATTGAAGAAGTTGCTCTAGCTACAACAAAATTTGTAAGACATTGCTTTGACTCTTTCAATGGTTATGCTGAGGACTTATATATGAAGAAATTAATTTTTTTTGGTAATCATCTAAGAAGTAAAAATAATATTTTCTATGCTTACAATAATGAAGGTCAAATGGTTATGGTTATTCTGTAGAAAAACATAGTTGATATAGCATTTTTTTCGAGATTGTTTCTTGTCACACAATTTGTCTAATAAAATCCACACAAAATCCTAGAAACATACATTTCAACAACATCCCTTTGCGACAACAAGGAAAATTGTTAGTGTATTCCTTTTTCTGGCCACTGTTAGGATGGATCTAGTTCATACCTCCATCTCCTAAAGAAATGGTCAATGTAAGACTAGGTAATATTAATATTTTTGTTGTATGAATGGTATGTTGTGGGGGGAAATCACACAAAAGGTTTTATTTTCATCCCTACCAGGTACACCTTCGAATATGATTGTCCCTCCAAGCAAGAATTTATCTCAATAAGAACACATGGTTTAAAATCATTCAAGATTCACTCAAGAACTATAGTCTACCCATAAATGTCATCAATTGTTCTAATATAAAACTTTTTCTAGTACTTTTTTAATTGTAATTTGTTTGGCTTAAAACACCACCTTCATCCCAAATAAAACATCAAGCTTAGTAATGGGAGCTTAATACCCTAATATGGCTATGTATGCCATATCCTCCTCTATCCACTTAGACAATAATTGAGTAATACTTAACTAATACAATTACCATAATGGCTTAGTGACAAATTCATCTCTCCTGAGGTAGAAATTATACATTAACATAAAAAAACAAATTCCTAACAGTAATATTTCTTTTCCATTTTTCCCAAGAGCCAATAAAATGAATTTTTTCCTCAAGCACCTCTTCCTAATTTCACCTTCTACCTTTCCCAACCCATTTCCAAGAATAATTTGCATCCTAAATAAGCTTATGGGAAATTTAGGGTCATGGTTAAAAACATTTAAGTCGGTTTCATACATTTTATAGGTTAAACCCAACACCCTCAGTCATTAAACCCTAATTTAACTCATCTAACACATTTAAAAGATTTTAGACAATTATTTCCCATTATTGAGTGTTGGCTTTATCATAGACTCAAGGTTAATGGAATTTTCCTAAATATGGCCTATTGTTGTCTAATGTCCTAATATATTCCATGTTATAGGGACAAGAATGTCTCACTTGAGACACATATAATAATTCCCAATAAGTAAAGTGAAAAATGTTAAATATTTTAGTGGGGATCACATTCATTATGATATTATTAGCATCCATTTAAACCACTATAAATAACATCATTATGAATAAAAACTAGCTTATATCACCCAAATATAATACAAATACAAACACATAGGTATAATAGTAATCCATTATACTAATAACATGCATAGTATTACATAACTATAATGTATAGTGAACACCAAAAACTAATAACAAATAAAATACCATTACAACTTCTCCCTAATATTGAATATATTTAAGTATGCTATAGACCTTGCATATATAGGAAACTAGAGTGACCTAAAAAAACTCGAAATTATAATAGAGAATTTACCAACTTAAGACACTCAACAGACAAATAGAGTATAAGAGAATCTATTTCTTTAGAGAGGTATACAAATTATATAGAAAAATAGGTGCAAAAAACATATGAGATGACTCTTTAACCTTATATACTCAACCTTCTATGAATCAACATATTCAACCTTCTACATATTTACTTCTATAAATTCATATTTTTTCAAATTTTGTTGAACTTTTCTCCATGCTAAAACTTTGTAAAAAATGATCCTCGACCATGCCATCCCACTCACCCCTAATTTGGATGTCTTCTTTGTGACCAAAAAGTACACACATTTCATATCAAAATATCAAAAGATTTCAAATATCTAATTTTTTCATTTCCCTCCTATTGCAGGGTCAAAATATCGAAAAATTTAAATATGAAAATTTTTCATTTCCCTTGTGTTGGAGGGTTTGTTTAGGGAAGGAGGAGGGGTTCCTCAATCATGGAGATTTCTTTACACAAAACGAATCTGGACAATATTCCCCACCCTGAGGGAAATGGCCCATCCTAACTCCTCCATCTCTCTTCGCAACTTCATAATACTTCTAGACAAGCGCTCGAATTGTTGTAATCAAGGTCATCCACTCGCTCACTAGAGGCCAAAGATTTGATCGAGGGTCTCCCAAGAAGTTAAAGGAGTGTTTTGGTAACGAAGAGGCTGAGGAGGATAAGACACCATTGTCTAATTATTTTTAAGGTTTAGTCTCCTGACTCAAATTCCTTTTCACTCTTAAACCCTAGTTGTCTGTTGAAAAAACTGTAATACTTAGGTGAGAGGCCCGTTAGGCTATTGTTCTTCATTTTTTTCCAGAGAAATGTAAAACTATGTTGTTTCCTTACATGTTGCTAGAGTTTAATGTGGGTTTAATATATGGTTTTTGTATTTTATTGATCGAGTTTTGTTTTTCCCAGTTTATTATGGATTAATTTTTTTTATTATTTAATAGGAAGAGTCAAATGTATTGAATCAAAAGTCACACATCTTGTTTTTATGGTTTCATTCCTCCGAAAGATGTAGAGCTAGAGAGAAAACTGACCAGCCTTCTCTACGAGGAAATGAGATCTACCTTGCAGAAACAAGGAGGAATATCATGTGGGGTTTGGATTCCATATGTTAGGTAGCTCGCACAATGGAGAGAATAGTGTGAGAGGATGCTCCTACAAATCTGAAGCAGTAGACACCAGATCCAAAACAACTTACCATGGTATTGTGATGGCAGTTTATCTGGAATATATCTAGTGGAAAATTTGAGTGGTATCCTGAAGATCTTACAGAGAAATTGTGATTCTATCTTCTTTTTTAGTTGGGAAGATTGCTAAAATGATGATAGAACACCCCAAGTCAACATATCTTCTGTACTACTACTATAAAATATGTGTTCTACCAGGAGCCATACTTATGTATAGTGTTCTACTAGGAGCTGACACCTTATTCTAGAGGCCTTGACTGTGCTATGAAGACCATCAAGGCGGAAGGTCTTATGGCTCTTTATAAGGGGTTTATTCTCATTGTGACGAGACAAGGTCATTTTACTGTCGTTATTTTCGTTACTCTGGAGCAAGTTAGGAATATTTTAAATAATATTTTTTTCGGTGATGGGACGCTGATCAAATTGCAATATAAAGCTAAAGTAGTTTTTCAATTTACCAACGTCTTTCCTTATTAAGATTTTAAGTAATCAGTTTTTTGGTGATGGGATGCTAACCGGATTGCAATATAAAGCAGAGGAAGTTTTTAAATTTATCAACGTCTTTCCTTATTAAGATTTTAAATAATAATTTTTTTGATGATGGGATGTTGATCGGATTGCAATATAAATTAGAAGTAGTTTTTCAATTTACCAACATCTTTCCTTATCCATCTGACTGAGGTAGATAGAAGCATATTGATATATATCTATCAAGTAGGAAATTTATTTCCATGATGATATATTTTATTCTACTAGCCCTTCCTCGTCCTCCTCGCTTTCACCCACCCCTATCAAACCAATGGCCCAGACGTCGATGGTGTTATAGGATCTGCAAGAAATACAGTTATTGGTTAGGTTGTGAACTAAGGAATAAATGGTGGCATACCCATTTGACTGAGTCGAGTGAGGAATGAAAGCACAGACAGATGGTTGGAAGCCACCATATTCAAACAAAATATTATCCAAGAACATATATATTGGGAAAAATTCACTATGCAGTTAGGAAGATTTTTAAGGAGTTTAATTTTTAGATTTTATTCTCAACAACTTTATTTGAGCAAGTTAGGAAGATTTTCAAGGACCTTAATTTTTAGATCTTATTATCAACCATTTTATTTAATTATAAAAGTTGATGCCTTCATTGTGGCCATCCATATGTGTCTTTTTGTCTACTTAACTTCGGAGAATGTCAAATTGAAGAACCATTTTCCTTGCTCTCAATGGAAACTGGAAATAAGAATGTAAATTTGACATGATAAAGTCGAAACTTTAATCGAACTTACAAAAGAAACAATATCTTTCTTTCTACTTAACTTCAGACATTCTTCGATGTAAGCGAGTCTGCAGGGATTTGAAAATGAGAACCCATATGTTTGCTCAATGTCGTTCCTTGCTTTAGGAATAGTGTTCTTACATGTGAAATCAAGGTGATTCGTATCAATAAAAACACCCACATTGGAAAAAATCTGAGCATAAGCTTGGTTTCTTCTACCTGGGTTACAGGACACAACTTTCCCCGACTAGTTGAGCCATCCTTTGTTGCCGCTTTGTCCAAATATCTACAAGGTAGAAAAAGGAAAATTAGACTAAATAATAGTGCAATGAAGTTATGGAAAAATTAATTTGTATAAACATGGATAGAAAATTAATTCATTTCTTTTGAATGAATAGGTAAAGCTAACTACATTTCATTAGGTTGAAAACTAATTATGTTATAATAATAACCAAGCATGATAATTATGTTATTATATGATAAATATAATCAACTAGAAAAAACAACATATGAGAGATGAGACTAACACTAATAGCATAAAACATTGTAGTGACACTAATACTATTTACTCTCAAACAATCATGATGATTGATTTCAACAATTAAAAATAGTGTTCGTCTACTAATAATCACAACTCAGAAAATAGTCAATTGATAATGAAAAGTACTCCTAGTTGAACTCACCTAAAAAACAGAGTATGATAAATGGGGAATCTATTTAGCAACATACTCTTTGGGTTCAACCTCATAAATTTTGGTGGGATATGATGGCACATTAACTTTCCATTTACGAACTGCTACAATAATTACCTGAGCCATGCGATTGAATGGATTTCCATTCTAAACTTTATGTATATAAAATGGAGTACCAATTAAGAATAGTATGAGAGATATAATCAATCCCACTGTGGGAATCTCATAACATACATTGAATCCCATGCGATCCTGGATGTATATCTAAAAACTATCTACAAACAACATTTCTAAAAACACACTAAATATCCACCAATTGAAGAAGGATGATTTTTGAACCTTCTCTTTGGGTTAAAATTTATCAAACTGATTGAAACCACTGGTGGAGATATTGGGCTTTGCACCGCTAGTGCCCATAGCAAGAATGTACAAAGAAAAGTAGAAAATCCCAACCTGAAACTTGAAAAATTTCTCACAAAAGTTGGAGCCTTTGGAGAATGATCCCGACCTCTCTACAGAGACTTTGGAGAATGTCAAATTGAAGAACCATTTTCCTCATTCTCAATGGAAACTAGACATAAGCATGTAAATTTGACATGAGAAATTCAAAAATTTAATCAAAATTATGAAAGAAAAAATAATGGTTGTGGAGCAAAAATTCCCTATCTAGCAGTAAGGGAGTGTTTGAATAATGAGGAATCCAAACCCAATAAATAGCTCCATCTGAACATGCTTGTGAGCCTTCTTGAATGATGAATCTGAATTCAATTCACAACTCCATGTGAACTTGTTTTTGAGCTTTCTAATTAATGGTGAAAAAATCATCCTGGACAACATTCTACTAGAAGCCAGACCTTTGTACAGGGCATGGAAGGAATCTTAGCATGACAAAAGTGGTGTGGCATCCCAGTTGCATGGCCATGACAAAGATATTAGGGAAACAATATTGACCCATAGTGAACGTGAAACGGCAAAGAGGAAGGATAGTCTAATGTTGTTGTTGGCTTCATTGACCAAGCCATCACAAACACAACCCATCTTCATACTTACTGCAAAGAGGGAGGAGAGTATGATGTTGATGTTTCAATTGACGAATCCATTGAAAAGACAAGCCATCGTGAAAATTGTTGCACCTACCAATCAACCATTTTTTCCAGAGGCTATCATCAAAGCGTTAAAACAAAGCAGGTGTCCCAGGACTGTTATGATGATTTTGTGAGAGAGGATAAATAGTGGATGGATTAGGATGTGAGTTACATATTTTTCTGCTATACTTTGCCAAATTTTGTATGTTTTTCTTTCAAATGAAGTAGATATATCTCTTTTGTTTTTATAACAGAAAAGTTAACTTGAACTTCAAGTGATGTGGTATGTTGGCCCTGTTTTGTTTAATATGTGCACCATAAAATGAGAACTGAACTTCAATATCTTGATGGAATATTTTGCTTCCTATAAACTTAAAAAAAACAACCCATCCTTCTCTATTGCGTATCATATGTTGAACAAAATTCTGATCTCATTGAATAAATTTCTCCTAAAACTGGATGTGGTCATTTACGAATGGAATTTCTTAGGGGCTTGATCTTAAGAACAATTCCTTCCCCTTCGGCTCAAGGTATGAGTGATAGCCATTCTATCAAACTCACCTAGGTTTCTCACCCTAACTTATCCCTTTGTTTCCCATGCGGAATGGGTGAAGCATGCCACAGAGAGAACGAAACACCTATTTACATTCTAACACTTCCCTAACCTCGCCTGTGAAAAAATACCCATCGAAATTATATTAATTTTAGGAATTTTTACTTAGATCAAGGTGGCCGGTGGGACATGTATTGTAGCCTAAAATTGAAGTGAGGTCATATATTGCAATCTTTGATATATAAATGTATGGTTCGTTAGAGGTTGCTGAAGATAGTTGGCGTTTGTTTTCTTATATGTGGGTTATATGTTGCTCTAGGTTATGTCACCAAGTTGATATTCTAACTTGGGAACAACAGAATTTGAAAATATGTGCTAGTGCAAAAATATATGATACAATTCACCATTACATTGGACAAAACAATTAAGCCATTTTTTAGTTTCATTATAACTTGATATCTATATCTTTAATTATCTACCTTTTTTCCTCTAAGAAAAACATGAAAAGTTTTCCCTGAAGTATCTGGATTGAGGTTGCTTTAACTGCCATTGATAACAAGAGATGGTAACCTGGCATTTTCATTGGGACTCAAACCTCGGCTAGACGAGAATTGGAGATGTCATGACAAACTATACCTTGAAACAACCCTTTCAAATTGATCGACCCCATTCATTGGGCTTATCTATCTATCTACCTATCTACATGGATTTTTTTTTCATATTTTTATAAGTTATACAAAAAGAGGAGGCTCAATATTTTCAAATATTATTGCAAAACTGTGATTGGATGATTTTTTTTTTCTTTTAAAGTTTTAATTAACAAAGAAAATGAAGCTTAAATATTTATTTTTAAAATTTATTAGAAAATTTAACTATCTTGATTAAATTCCTTGTTGCTTCATATTCAATGAAATTCATCTGTTTGAAATAAATCACCAAATTTGGGTGACTAAGGACTGAAGTCATCTACATAAGACCTATGGACGGTATGTTTTTTTTTAAGACACCGAGAATATTTTCAATTTTGTTTTCCACGCTTGGGTTATAATGATCCTATGCTATAAAGTGATGTTTTCATTGGAAAAAAAAAATAATGATGTGTGTATCTTGCTGAAGCACCAGAGTTTGGTATTCTGGTTAAGAGAACATGAATATGGGTAAAAAATTCAGTTCTGCCTTTTTTTCCTGGAGAAGTAGGGTCATTAGGATGTTTCTTCTCCAAAACTTTCTAAACTTTGATGACTAGCTGTTGTTCAGAAAATAATGAGAAAGGTGTTCATATTTGAAACTTTTTCCACACAAAGGAAATATTCTTGTAGTCGAGAGAATTTTCTCGAGAATAATTTAGAATCCGCCAATCTGGAGTTTGATCAAATATGGTAAATGTTATGATCTACATCTATGAAAATTCTTGTGTATCTTGAGGCCATAAGAGAGGACCCCAAGCTATTCCAACTTGTCAAAATTTTGATGTGTATCAAAATTCCAACGGAATAGTGATACGTTTTACCCACTATAGGGGTTAAAGAATTAAAGTATTTTAAAGGGTTTTTTCATTAAATAGTCTTGGCTCTTCCCATTTTCCAGTCCTAGTATTGTATGGGGGGTAAACTCATGATTTTCATTAGATAACAAGAGTTTTAGGATGATATATATAGAACAGTGGATGGATTTGGTGTTTATCATATTAATATATTTTTAGTTTGTCAGCTCCATAATATATTTCCATTTGTGAAAATGAGTAGATATGAAGGAAAATAAGTTTTAAACATGCATACTTCCCTTCAAAATAAGACAACACATATGAAGCCTTTTCAATGTAACATTTTTAGAACTTAGTTTATATATTGGCGGAGATTGCAGAGTTGTTTTATTATTAGAAGCATGTAAGTTGTATTTAATATATTCTACCGCTCTAGAAGAGGCAACATATGATGGATTTGGTTTTATTGAGGTTGAATTCTTTTGATTTTGCATGATATCTGGACGAGTTCTTAGGAATAACCTGTTAATTTATTGCTCTTGATATAGGCAACTGGTCATGCATAGCATGTATATGTTGGTGGTTTTCCTCCAATAACCGTTGAGCAGGTAAAATTTTATGCTTTTTTTGGAACAATTTCTCATATGTTTCTAATAATATAATTAACAAACAGAGAAATTTTAAACTTATACATTCAAGAAGTTGTAGAATTTGTCTTGCAATTTTGCATTTGTTATCTATTGCTTTATTGAATTTTATATACTCAATAACGAGTGTTCAGTGAAATTCATTACTTAAAAAATTTACACATCTTATGAACTTCAAATGTGTTCAAAAAACTCATTTCACAACAATTGAGACAAGTCTCACAAAGTCATATTGTTTGATAATATGAAAATTCTATATGTGTGTTCTTAATTGCACCGATAATCCATATATTAAATCTCCACCTGAAGCAAGAGATTGATGGATGTTTTCATGTTTATAAATGGTATTGTTTGGCAGAGTAAGATAAAGGTATAGATAATTTTAAGTGTCTAAATATGCTTAGAAATTTAAAATTTATGTGGAAGTGGTGTAGAAGGTAGTTACTCCCATGCATATTTTTTATGGTGAATTGAATATTTATTTTCCTCATAGCTCGATTTCCAGACAATTGCTACATATTTTAGTCAGGTTATGGCCGCTATAGGAGGAAACACTATTGGCTAGGTATGGATTATAAGGAAGTATTTTAAGTTTGTATTTTTTACATCATTATCCTAAACTCTAGAGCATGGAACTGAAAATTCTATTTGCGAGTAGGTGATGTTGCTATTAATGTTTATATCAATCATGAAAATAAGTTTTCATTTGTGGAGATGCGCACAGTTGAAGAGGCCATCATTGCAATGGATCTTGATGGTATCATGTTTGAGGTACATTATTCTATACTTATGCTCCAATTACCATTTTAATGAACTGAGTGGTTGATTTTGTTGATTTTATTATTATTATCATTGACTTTCATAGGGTGTTTCTTTGAGAGTGAGGAGAACAAGTGATTACAATCCCTCATTAGCAACAACCCTTGGCCCCAACCAACCCAATACCCACCTTAATTTATATGTTGTTAGTCTTACACCATGGTGATTCATGTAATGCAACATTTTTATATCAGTGGCTAAGAAGTGAAATGCTTTATTTTGCTTGTGTGCTTGTTTTTTTTATAGTCCTATATAAAAATGATACTTGCATATGTGACATATAGATATTTTACTATGATAAATCCTAATATAACATGGCTAACTTATATATTTATGGAAGTTTTGTTGGAGGAGTTGAGGAACCTGATCGAATATTTGTTGGGATCTTACTGTATTACTTCATAGAAGCACAAATAAGAGAACTGCTTCAATCCTTTGGTTATGTGCTTAGATATTTAGTTTATAGAATTATATTTGTTTCCATAAATTTAAATAAGTTGTATGCAGATTTCTTTGGAAATATTTTGATACTTACCATGCATAGGTATTTTGGAATGAAAATTATTGATAAGGTCCTCAAGTGTCAGATCAAAACAATCAGTTTTCTTTCCAAAATAAACAAATTCTATGGAAATATTATAATGATTATTATTCATATTTCTTTTGGAATGAAAAATTGTGTATAGTGTCCTCAATTTTAGGATCGAAAAATTCCACATGATTTCCAAAGTAAACCTAAAGTATATGTGGACGGATTTACCCATGTGATGCTGAGGATATATTTTTTGACTAGCTATTGGAGGAAACAAACTCTCGAGGTACGCTTGCTATTTTCCTTGGAATTTCACAAAAGTATAAGTGTTATATTGTTTTAGTTGAAAATTTTCTATGTCAAACATGAAATATACAAAATCATATGTAAACCATAATGTATACAAAAATATCCACTGAATATGCTTTTACAAATTTTTTTAGTGTGTGAGCATTGAGGGTATGTCCACCTCATATGGTTTAACATATATTTTCTCAATTTACCCCATGTACCAATATAAGTTACTAAAATTTGAATCCATCGTATTTTTGAAGACGCTGGAGCCATTTATGATGAGGAAACAATTACAAAAATATAAAAATAGTATTATAATAAATAAAAAA
The DNA here is from genome assembly GCA_034641835.2 of Pinus albicaulis. NCBI lineage: Eukaryota > Viridiplantae > Streptophyta > Pinopsida > Pinales > Pinaceae > Pinus > Pinus albicaulis. The sequence continues at coordinate 704,381,701 of CM076572.1, read as the reverse complement.
ATAGTCAACAATCAAAACCATTCAAGAGTTACATGATCGGTTAACAAATTAAAAAAGAGAGTTCTCATGCATATTAATATTAGACATCTATGTACCATAGCTTATAATTTGTTTATTATTAACTATTGATCATTTTGAAGACCATTTGAATGCGACCATGTAACAGATCATAAGAGTGCTCTTGTGAGCCATATCGACATGTCCATATTAGCAGTGAATGAAGTTATTTTGTTTAAAGCTATGATGATACTAAATAACATAGTAGATAAGGATGGATTAGACATTGAGAACATAACTTGAGCATGATGATAAATAAAACCTTGAGAGAAAACCTTGATAGCAGAACTCTGGAGCTGGTCTTGAATTAAGGGTAGATTAGAGCATGAATTGGAATGAGGTTTATAGTATTAATGATTTAGGAGTCCATAGTTTTGAATATTTTCATAAAAAATTCATTTTTTTGGGATTGGTGAGTAAAAAAATAACTCAAAGCTTTAGGATCTGTCTCAAATTTAGGATCCATTACATTCTCCACAGGATTCGTCTCATGGCCTCTGATCTGTTTCCTTCAACAAGGGTATGCTTGCATGATATATCTTGGGAAGACTCCAATAAATCTAGATCTAGATTGAATTTGTGGAAATGCACACAGAGGTGGAAGATCATGTAACAGAGCTACTAATTAAATCGTCAATGCACCACAAAATTGTTGAACCCCGCAAAATAAAGAAGAGACATAGTTGGTATAAATTGAAAATGAAAGTACTCTTAAAAGAAGCAATCATGCGTTGAGTATCCCTTACATATATAAAATTGATATTTGACATTTAAGATTCTTTTATTTGAGACTTGGGGCTCAAATTAATCCCACATGACTTCTAAATAACTGCCTCCTAGCATGGTTCCCAGGGGGTTCATTGGGGTTCATCATGGTCCCAATGATTTAGGGAATTCTTAACATTGCCTCCAAACATTCCAATGGTGATATATTGTCAAATGATTTGTTGGGTTAGTGGGTGCTTTGATTCAGATTTATGTAGGAATAGAACATAATACATAAATAACCATAAACATAGAAATACAACAGAAATAAGGCTTCATTTCATTAATATCAAATCACAGAAATATGCTTACAAACATGATGGAAATAAAATAGCTAGGGTGCTGGTAGCGAATCTCTGAGAAGAGATGTGGCAGCTACATACCTATGAAATGTGTTACAATGAGGCTCGAGGGCCTATTTATTATGGAGAAACAATGGAGAATTATAAACATCCAAAAACATAACGTTAGGAGATGAAGCGCAAAAACTATGGGCCCCGTTTGGGTAAATTGGTGTTTCAACTTCCTGGGGATGTAACTTCGGCATACTATCTCCGTTTAGGGCTTCAAAATGGCTCCAGAAGTTCAGGACCCGAAAAACTACTAAAAATAGTAAGTTTTGAAAAAAAAACTGAAAGAGACAATGGTGGGGCCCCAAGTGGAATAGGCAGGTGACCACCAATATCCACCTGGATCATTCGTCCCCCCTTTCGAAGCAATGGTCCCCATCGCGTTGAGTTCCTCCATGAGATGAGGAAATTTATGTTGAACTTGGTTCCTGGTGAACCACTTTCCTTGGTGCAAGAGTTGGCCAACTTTGACAACTGGATACAGTTGGATCTTCTGTCGGCGAGTGTTCTTGATTTTCATGTCCATGATACAGTCTTCGGTGGTATGTTCCATGCAGTCTAGGTTTAACTCTTTTGGTGTGAGTTCTTCTGCAATGTCAGAGGTGTCCAATAGAGGTGGGAAGTAGGGATGAAGGCGGTCTACATTGAATACTGGGTGCAGACCAAGGAATGGTGGAATATTGAGCTTGAAGGCATTGTTCCCTACAGCCTTGGTGATGGTGTATGGCTCATATTGGAGTAGGCGACTCTTACGATGGGGTCCAGTGAGGTGCTCCTTCTGCAAATGTAGCCACACTTTTTCGCCCACCTGGAATTTGTGTGGCACCCAATGTTGATCATGTCGTTGATTGTACTTAGCGTTGGCTATATCCAATATTTCATGAACCTATTGGCGGATGTGCTGAATGCACTCGCTGAAGTTGTTTGCTTTATCAGCTTCAGACTGGAGATGAGCCGAATTGTCCTGAGTAGCTGCAAAAGGCATGGCTATGTCAATGGGACATAGTGGCTGGAATCCCAAGCCCACCTGAAAGGGGATGTGGCTGGTTGAGCTGTGGAGAGCCCGATTATAACTATGTTGTACATAGGGAAGGCTCTCATCCCATGTGCGTGGACGCTTTGAATTGTACATGCACAGAATGTGTACAATCATCCTGTTGATGACCTCTTTCTAGCCATCAGTTTGGGGATGGAAAACTGTGGACTTGGTGAGCTTGGTGTCAAACATTGACCAGAGGATAGAAAAAAATGTGTTGAGGAACCTGCTATTGCGATCTGATATGATAGACTGTGGGATCCCAAAGTGCACCCACACTCATTCAAAGAACATTTTAGCAGTGGCTTCTGCTGTGATATTTTTCCGCAGGCCACCATAATGGCCATCTTTGAGAATATGTCGACGAACACGAAGACACAGTCGTTTCCATGCTTAGTATAAGGAAGGCCTGAAATGTAATCCATGGAGATGGATTCCCAAGGTCGACTAGTTGTAGGTAGCAGAGTATAGAGCCCTTGCTTCTTGATGGTTGGTTTGGCAATGGTGCAAGCAGTGCAAGATCTGATGTGCTTCTCGACATCCTATTGAAGGTTCGGCCAATAGAAATACTTTTGCAGTAGTGCCACTATTTTCTCAACCCCAAAATTCCCAGCGACTCGACTGTAGTGCGCTTCCCATATCATCTTGGCATGCTCGCTTGAGGGAACATAAATGTGTCCTAGGTGACATAATAGTGCATCTTGGAGGTGAAAATTCGGAACTTGCATACCCCCCAAGAGTGCCTTATATGTGTAGCTAAATTCTGGATCAATCTTGTAGAGAAGTGGCCAATCATAAGTCTCATGCCCACAAGAGTTGAGAACGGTGGTTATGGCCACGATCGGTGGTCAGCTGAGATAGTCTGCAACATTATTGGTGCTACCCTTCTTTTACTTGATGTTCAAATGAAATTGTTGCAAATATGTGGACCACTTCTGATGTCGATTGTTTTGCAACTTCCCTTGTGTCTGTATGAACTATAGGGGTCGATGGTCTGTGTGGATGATTGTCTCCTTCCCCAAAATGTAATTCTTCCATTTTCGACCTGCTTGCACAATGGAATACATTTCTTTGTCATAAGTGGGATACTTTCGAACTGTGTCGGACAATGTCTCACTGTGATATGCCACTGGATGCCCCTATTGAGTAATAATTGCCCCAATAGCATATTCATAGGCATCTGTCTCAATCTCAAATGGTTGTTGCAAGTCTGGTAATGTGAGCACTGGGGCAGAACAGAAGCAAGTTTCAATTATACAAATGCCTTCTATTGAGATTCTGACCAACAAAATTTTTCTTTCACTCCTCCCTTGGTGACTTGACTCAAGGGCCAAGTGATATGAGAGAATCCTGACACGAACCTGCTGTAGAAATTAGCAATGCCCAGAAAGCTGTGAAGCTTTGTTAGGGTGGTTGGGGCTGGCCAATCCCAAATGACTTGGATCTTGGCTGGATCCACATGCACCCCCCTTTCATCAATAATGTATCCCAGATATTGAACCTAGGTCATGCCAAAAGTGCACTTCTCCAAATTGGCACACAACTTCTATTGCCGCAGTGTTTGGAGGAATTCTTGGATATGGTGGAGGTGCTCTTCCCAAGTCTAGTTGAAGATCAAAATGTCATCCAAGTATACCACTACAAATGAGTTGGTGAATGGATGCATGATGTCATCCATCAACCTCATGAAGGTTGTGGGAGAATTTTTCAATCCGAAAGGCATGACGAGCCATTAAAAAATGCCCTCTTGGCTTTGAAGGTATTCTTCCACACATCAGAGGGTTCAATTGGTACCTGGTGATACCCAGACTTCAAGTCGATCTTGCTGAAATATTTTGCCCCTTTGAGTTGGTCCAGAAAGTCATCAATCCATGGGATTGTGTACCTATTATGGACAGTGATCTTTTTCAGTGCCCGATAATCAATACAGAGTCTCCATGTCCCATCCTTCTTCTGTACCAACACGATTGGGCTCCCACAGGGTGATCAACTTGGCCGGATGTGACCTTTCTGTAGCAGCTCCTGAATCCGCCTCTTGATTTCATCATTCTCCAGAACAGAGCACCTATAGATCGGTCCATTGGGTAGCGGCACACCTGGGGTTAGGTCAATGGGGTGCTTGACCTGACACTATAGAGACACCCATGTGGGTGAGGTGAAGATGTCCCCGTACTCCTCCAAAACCTTTTCCATTTGTTGTTGTCATGCAGAGGAGCCATTTCTGGAGGTCACGGCCAAAGTCTTCTTCTTTCCCTGGGGGAGGATCATCAGGAAAACAAATTTCCTAGTTTGGGAAATGAGCTTACTGCATTTTTTTGCAGTAACCAAAGAGATAGTGGGAGGCAGTGGTACCTCTGTTATCCTATACAATTTATTTCCCAAAGTAACAATAACAACGCGAAGCCGGGACTCATACACAGCATGTCACTTCCACAAGTATGGTTGGACTAATAATACATCAGAAACATCAATAGGAGAAATGTCACACAATACCTCATCTGTGAAGGGCTTGATGCTATAGGGAAGGCGACACTACTGGCTGACATGGAGATCCCGTCCTTGGTGAAGCCACCCGATGGTGTATGGTTGTGGGTGCGTTGTGGTTGGCAAGCCCAACCGTTTCACGACATCTGCTGAAATAAGGTTCTTTTGGCTCCCATTGTCAACAATGAACCATAGCGGGGAACCCTTTACCCACATCTGGGAGTGGAAGAGATGCTCTGCCTCCTCTGGATCTTCTGGTTCCTCCTTCTGTATATTCATAGCGGCAATAGTGGTGTTGGGCTCCGCATCAATAATATGCTTCTCTTTGTCATTCACCTTGTCAGGTTCTAATTCAGAGTCGGAGCATGCATCTGATTCAGAAGTCCTCATCTCGGCCACCAATGACTGCTTGGCTCGACACTCACTTGTGTTGTGAGTGGATGTCTTATGGAACTCACACCACTTTCACGTGTCCTTCTTTGGGTTCACAGTGTTGTTCTTTGATTGTTTCTTTGGCAGGTTGTCTTGGGCCACCATGCCTTGGCTTTGTCCTTTTTTTTGCAGTTGGGGGCACCTTTCCCTTGCTTTTGATTCGTAGATCCAAATTCTCGCTTCTTTTGTTTGAATTTCTGCTTAATCTTGGCAGCATACCGGTATGTCGTACCAACTGAGGAGATGTCGAGGAACTCCATTTCTTCCTGAATGTATCTATGTAGACAACCACGATACTTTAGCACCAAATGTTTCTCTGAATATTTGATACCAAACTTTGTGCATAGGGTATGGAACAGATTCATTAGCTCATACACATCTTGATTCCTTTTTTGTTGCTACATGGTCCATTGTATGTACTTATCCTCATAGCTCCCCACGGGATAGTATTGTTCCTTGATGGAATCTCGGAAAGAATTCCAAGTGGGTACATATGACAATAGATAGGGTTCTGTCTCATCCATTTTCTCATAGTAGGTCTCCCACTAGTCCTTGACATGAGGGGTAGCTTTGAGGAGTGCAAAAATAATCTTCTCCCGGTCAGAAAAGTCATGAACCGAGAAATATCCTTCTAATAGATTCAATAATCTATCTATGGAATCTGCATCTATTTGACCCTCAAATATGGGAATGTCAAAGTTTACTTGTACCTTAAAGGGAGTCGCACCTCCAGAGTGGCTTCTGGATGCAGATGCGCCGCCGGTGGACAGTCGTTGAAGGATCTGGGCAAAGTTATCCATCATCGTGTTCCTTTGTTTTTCAAAGGCCTCCTCGAACAATATTTTGATAGGATCTCCTGCTCCCTCATCTTTCTTTTCGTCCCCCATGGGCGTCCGTCGGGGTTTGCGAGGCTGATATTGTAAAGGTTCCACCAGATCGAGCCCTAGCTCCTTATACCCCAACCTCGTTGGGGACATGCAAAAAAGGATCGAGAAAAAATTAGACCGCTCTAATACCACTAATCCGGATTTATGCAGGAACACAACAGAATACAGAAATAACCATAAACATAGAAATAAAATGGAAATAAGGCTTCATTTCATTAATATCAAATCATAGAAATATGCTTACAAACATGATGGAAATAAAATAGCTAGGGTGCTGGTAGCGAATATCTAAGAAGAGATGTGGTGGCTACAAACCTTTGAACTGTGTTACAATGAGGCTCGAAGGCCTATTTATTATGGAGAAACAATGGAGAACTCTAAACGTCCAAAAACCTAACCCTAGGAGATGAAGCGCCAAAAATATGGGCCCCGTTTGGGTAAATTGGTGTTTCAACTTCCCGGGGACATAAATTCGGCATACTATCTCCGTTTGGGGCTTCAAAATGGCTCCAAAAGTTCAGGACATGAAAAACTGCTAAAAACAGTAAGTTGTGAAAAAAAAAATGAAAGAGACAATGGTGGGGCCCCAAGTGGAATAGGCAGGTGGCCACCAATATCCACCTGGATCATGCTTATAGGGAATAAATTCCATTGGTGGTGAAAGAGTGGTGAGTGAATGCTTAAAAATCATATCTTATCTGATATTCATTGGATGTCATTACATGCCTGTGTGTCTAGAAATATTTTCAGGATCTATTTCAAACTGAGGATCCATTTCATTCTCCACAATATATGTATCATGGCCTTTGGTCTGTTTCCATCTGTAGGGGTACGCTTTCATGACAGATCCTAGGAAAAATCCAACATATCTATATCTAGATTGAATTTGTGGAAATGCACACAGAGGTGGCAAATCTTGTAGCAAAGCTAATAATTAATTGGTCAATGCACTTCAAAAATGTTGAAGCCTACAAAATAAAGAAGAGACACAGTTGATATAAATTGAACATAAAGTACCCTCAAAAGAAACAATCTTGCATTGAGTATCCCTTACATACATCAAATTGATATTTGACATCTAAGCTTTTGTTATTTCAGAATTGTGGCCCAGATGCATCCCACATGCCTTCTAAATAACCATCTTCTAGCATGGTTCCTAGGGGGTTCATTGGGGTTCATCAAGGGCCCAGTGATTCATGGAGTTCTTAACATTTCTTCCAAATATTCCAATGGTGATATATTGTCAAAGGATATCTTGGGCCAGTGGGCACTTATAAGGAACAAATTCCATTGGTGGTGAGAGAGTGATGAGTGGATGCCTAAAAATAATATCTTATTTGATATGCATTGGATATCATTACCTGGTTGTGTGTCTCTTTCTATATGTAACCCTAAAACTATATGCATGTACTTGTGGCCACAGAGGTCATAGCCATTTTTGTAAAAAAATTTATTAAAATTTGTTCTTATCTTATATGTTCTATATTAACAATATATATAATATGCTATATTATCCGATCCTTGTAATATCTTCAAAAAAAATATATTTGATATTATCAATTACAAAATGTATGTATGCTATGTGACTGGATCCTTACAAATGTTATCAGAACCAGATTGGTCCCTCAACTGGTGGACCCTTAAAACTGGAAACTGGTTGAAACTCAACAGGATCTAGAAAAATTTTGGAAAAAAACTTGGATGGACAAAAAAGACAATAAGGTTAAAATTTTGATTAGAAATTATATATTCAATGATATCCTTGTGAATTCAAACCATTATACACATTTGAAAAGTTGTCTCACGTATATAGCAATTAGGGGTGAATTTAACTAAACTAACATCGAGTGTAATCATAACTGTGATAAGTTTCATTTTTTTTTATTTGTTGGTTGCTGTCATGTTTTGAGTGCAGGCTTGGGAAATTCCAAATTGCATGTCGCTTATGTGAAGGGCTATATATATATATATATATTATTTTTTAATTTATTTTCCCTGTGGTTCCCTGCAGATCTGTGTTACATTTGCACAAAAGTTTAGATATAATTCAGATATATAAAATTTCTAATTTGAATATTTGAATATTTACATGATAAAGGAAAGATAAAGGTCCCAATTATAAAAATTCACCCAAAAACAACATTGATATTTTTCTTTCATTCAACCTGTAACATATTGCATTTATCTTCATCAATGCTCTTCTTCCATATGATATCCACTTGTGACATTTCCTTTGTAATATTGTTGCATTTGTGAGCTATAGGTCATTTGTAGGCTATAAATGTCTTCAAAGTTTCAATTGAATTGAGTATTCAGCTAAATATATTGAGTCTCTTATACGTAAATATTTTTCTCTCCACCCACTTTTCATAACTTCCATAAACATTAGGTAGGGACCTGAAACTTCGATGATGTTTTCTTGTTTAGTAAAATATTGTCGAGAATTTTATTTATTGAAATTTGTAGAATTTAAAATCTATAAATTTTCAAGATATAATTTTTAAAAGTCTAATTCTTTAATAGGTATTAGCTTAATGGAAGAGCACCTGGTTTACAAGAAGGAGGTTGGTGGTTTGATTCCATCGTGCCCTGATATTCATATGGAATGGCAACAATTAGTTTTTGAGGACAGAGGCTCTTTTGACCATCACCAATGAGCTTATGGTGACATTTTTCGACCCTCACCAAAATATTAAATGGCGACGGTCATTGAATGCCTCCATGTATACAAATCAATTGTGACGACTATGAAATGTATGTCACCATAATTCATTGTTGTTGATATGAAATGGTTAGGGTCATTGATTTTCATTATATTTATTATTCGTGATGGATCCCGAAGTCACCAATGAGCTTATCATAACATTTTTTGACCCTCACCAAATATGAAATGGTGATGGTCAAAGAACGTTGCCATATATATGCACCTATAGTGACGACCATATAAGTTCCATCACAATAAATCGTTATTGTTCATATGAAATGGTGATGGTCACTATCCGTTATTATAATCAATATTCATGATGGACCTTGAATGTCACCACAACACATAGTTTCGGCGACACCACCTTTGGTGACATTCAGGTTTTTGGTGACTGTGGCTATTTTCCATCACCATTGCTCATATGAAATGGTGACGGTCACTATCCATCATTATAAATCATTATTGGTGACAAACCTTGAATGTCACCACAACACCTATACTTTCGGCGATGCCACCTTTGGTGATGTTCAATTTTTGGTGACGAAGGCTCTTTTGACCATCACCAATGAGCTTATGGTAACCTATTTCACCGCTCACCAATGTCCTTTTTTCTTGTAGTGATAATTTATCATTTTTTTATTGTTTCTTCTATTTCATGCTTCTACAGTTTGCTAAAGTGTGTCTGAATTTATCAGAGCTAAAACACCTTATATTTCTCATTTTTTTCTTTTGAAAACTCTTCAGGTTTTGATGTTAATGATGGTTTCCTTCATTGCTAATGGAATTTTATTCTTTTGATTTCTCAACAACTTCCTGATTCTCTTTTTAGATTCAATCTATTGTCTTTTAATTCTGCTTCAAATTTCTTGTTGTTGGAAATATTTTCATTGATGGAAAAAGAACAGAAAGGAGTAACACTGGAATTATCATTGATGGAAAAGGAGTAGATAAGCATCAACAAAGGCAACAAAGGATCGAATGAAACAAAGGTAGCAAGCAGGTCAAGTCGTGAATGCATTGGGTCAATTCATGAACATGGGCAAAGTCATGCATGAGCAGGTCGAGTCATGTATATTTACGTTTAGAAAAGTGCAACGAGTCATTAACGAGTCGGGTAGAGTCGGGTTTTTTACAGTGCATGAAGGTGCGTGCAGTTCAGTGGGTCAAGTCAGGTAATTTCCAGAAGAAATGCATGCAGAACAATGTTTGGTAGCTTATCGCATAGTGCAAATTGCTATCGGCGAGTTTTGTATTTATATGTTAGGATTTTGCAAGTTATTTGTTTTTAGTTGTGGTGCGATGTGATCGTATATCTCTATCGGTGATTTATATGTTCATTAAGTTATCGCAATATACATGTTGTAAGTATAGATACCCTATATGCGAAGTACGGAATATGACGTAGGCAGTGACGTGGCACACTGACATGGCAGATGACGTGGTCTGGACCCCACAAATCATAGTTAATTTATGATGACATGGCAAGGTGATGTGGTAGTGATGTGGCAAGTTGTCTTGTCATAATGACATGGGGATGATGTGGACCTAGCCCGCATTTCACAAATCGCAATCGCAAGAGGTGAAGATCTAGAGATTGGATAACTGTGCAATAAGAAACATGCGATATAAATTTACAATAGCGAAGTTGCGATAAATTTAAGTGGGACCCAATCACATATCACAAATTGCAAAGCTCAGGAGGATAAGCACTTAAGAAACAAATAAGAACGTCGAAGTGCGAAGTGTGATTTGTGAAGCAGACGTGATGTGGTTCAAAGGTAAATATTAACATATTTCATGTCTAGGTTTAGTGTGTTTGCATTTTTTTTATGAAGAAAAAGTTGGAAGCAGAGGTCAACTCGGGTTATAAAGGAAAGGCCTAAACACATGGAAAATGGACTTGGGTAGAGAGACTTGACAGTGCATGAAAGAAGGTTGAACGTTGTAGCTATAAACGAAAGTCTGAATGTAGAGGAGGAGACTCGAGCAAGTGAGCAGACTGTAAAGTAAAATTATTGCGGAAGTGTATTAATAAAAAGGATGAACACTGTGGGAAAACGAGAATAGGCAGGGTCGGGAAAAGGACAGTTAAAATGTCATTTTTGGAAATGTTCCAGCTGGGTCGAGTCAGGCAGAAGACGATCATGCTGCACAGTTGGAAATATAACAGCAGGCAAACAAGTCAAAGGGACAACAGGCAGAGAAGACAAATGAAGCTAAAAAGGCTGAATTGAAATGTTGTTGTAACTATAAATGTAAATTAATTGAATATGTTATATTGTTTGTGATGCAAAGGAAAGTCTCCCGGGGAAAGAAAAACTCCATTTGATACTAAAATAAATGTATATATAGTTGTAGCATTCTGAATATGTTGAATGAGGAAATGAGTGGGTGGAAGGCAAAGAGTCATGCATGTTCACTTCATATTCCCATATAGAATGCAAACAACCATGAAGTTATCTCTATAAATGATGTTATCACAATATTCATGGAGATATTAAAGAGTAGAAGAATGAGAGTGAGTATATAGATATGTTGTGCACATCCAGAGTTGATATGAAGCATATATGAAGGCTAAAAAGGCAGCAGTGAAGGAGTAAAGCAGAGCTGATATCCAGGAAACTTATCATATGATTTTATTGTAGTGTGAGGGATTTGGAGCTTCCATATCAATTTTTATCTTGATAGGTGTCCAACTATAGTTGATTGAGATAGGAGCCACCTGTGGGTTGTAGCCTACAGAAAATAGATGGGATTTGGTCCTTGGAGCTTCTGTACAAGTTGTAGCTTGTAGAAATTGAGGTAGTGGCCTCCTATAGGTTGGAACATACATAAACCAGTTGTGAGAGGGAGATGTAGCTTGCCTTTTCATCACAACAATAATAAAATGTGATTTTCTCCCTTATGTGTTTCCACTTATATCTATTGTCTATGTGCATGATGATTATGCGTTGATGTATTGTATTTAATCTGCTTATCACTTGCTGCTCACATATAAAGTTTGATGATTCATTATATATTAATTTTCTTATGAAATGAAGGTGTAAATAAGTTTAAAGAAAAGGTATAAATGTCCATGAATGTACTAAACTGATTCACCCCCACCCCCCCCTCTCTCAGTTTAGCTAAGGGTTCATCACTTGCAATTGATGATGTGATCTTTAAGCATATTTTCAGCCTCATATTTTATCTTCCTTGCCTTCTCAAGTTGGGATTTTAGATAAAAAATTTCATTTTTGAAATCATGCTCTCTCTTCTCAATAATATGGAGAAATTTCTTGATATATCTATTCTCTAAAGTGAGCTTCTCGATTAATGTTTCTTGAGCTTTATTTTATGCCTCAAGTGTGACTAATCTCTTAAGCTCTTAATATTCATATTCTTGCACTGAAAATACACCTTCCTCATCTCTTGAGGAATCAACTTCAAAACATTGATAATCAACTTATTCAATGACCCCAAAATCATCATCACTAGAATGGAAAGGTAAATGGCCATGAATGAAATTACTATTTTCAATCCCTTTCACCAACATAAGAGGTTCTCTTGGTTTTGCATCATTCTTGGTTTGATTACAACTCTTCTTCTTCTGAGATTATTTCCTATTATTCTTTGCAATGGCCCATGATATTCTCTCAAGTGATCAAGATTCCCCGAGAGAACCCCGCTCTGATACCAAATTTTTGTAAATGAGTTCACTACTGAGGCGGGGGGGGGAGGTGAATCAATATTTCTTGTGACTATATAATTTTTAACTCTTTTTACCAAAGCACGGGAACTTGTGAAACCAACATGAAATCAATGTATCAAAGCATGTAAAATCGCTATATAAAAACACCATAAAGAATCAACAAGGAAAACATGCACATAAAAGGACACAATTTTTTTTTGGTGGAAAACCCTCTCCAAGGAAAAAAACCACTCATTGCTACTATTTCTCAAATATTATATTATTCTCAAAAAAAATTACATAGAGGATCTAGCAGCCACTAGCTGGAATACTTGACTATTAAGAGTCTTCTAGCAACATTAGTTGGAAAAAATATTCTCTCACGAATCTACGAACAACCATTCGTTGGAAGCGACCAAAACCAACGATCCTCACCCAGATCTATTGGAATCTGGAGAAACTTCATCCCGTACTAATATATTTTATAGAAGGCTCCCACCTCTATTGATTATGAATCCTAAACGCCTTCAACACCTCCATGCGAACCATGTTTCATGTATTTTCAAACTGGGCCGTCAAACTTGCTCAGCATGAGAAACCCAACAACCTCATCGATATGAATCTAAAAATGATAAGCTGATATACACACTTTACTCAGTAAAACTACAAATATCCAATATGCTAGACAAAACACTGTAGTGCACTCAAACACACACACCTCAAACATCCTCTCACACCACCAAAAATAAAAAACTCAATACTCTCACAAAATTATATGTCAAATTATTGTCATCAATCTCCAAATCAATACCTCTAGCAAATACCATGGTTATGCCAATACTTAGGACACATGTACCATGGTAATCTCAAAAGCAACACCTTCTGATAATCTGCTCCACACACATACCAATACCTAGAGAATGTTATGAATAATATATATATATATATATATATATATATATATATATATATATATATATAGTGTGTGTGTGTGTGTGTGTGTGTGTGTGTGTGTGTGTGTGTGTGTGTGTAAATATAAATAATAATAGCACATCATAAATAATTATTAATTAGTGATTACTTAGTGAATAGGTATGTCCCTAAGGACATGACCATTGATAAATGGATACCTTCCTAGGTATATAAAGAAGGTCGTCATTGTAACATTTACATATTTTTACATTTCATCTTATTAATAAAATATTATTTACAATACCTTTATGTATTTACATTTAAGAGCACAAAAACTCTGATGTTTTTCGTTACAATGGTATCAAAGCCACATTTTATGATAACCAGGCTTGTGGCCATTAATTAATCATCAAAGTCCCTTGTCATTTCAATTAAGGATTTTATCTAGAGAAATTGGAGTTTATTTGTCGCTAACTTCATCAGAGACCCTTGGCCATTAAAAAATAAAAAATAAAAAATATTATTGCCACCCATGGAATTCCCCATCACTCCTGTCACAACAAATTCTAACGCAGCTGAACCAAACATCAATCATGCCCGTCAAACCACAATGCATAATCACTCCCACCAACTGTTGCCTTTACCAAGTTCGAGTTCCAGCCTCCGTCATTAGCTTTTCAGAACCAGGCCAATTAATTGTAATAACTTTACCACCTCATTTTTCCACTACAACAAGATGCAACCCTGTTTGGTAAATTAAATGTCAACGAGGATTCGTGTACTTGTGAAATGTATATGCACTATATATGCTAGGATTTCTTCTGTAAATTAATTAAATTATAAAAATGAAACTAATTGAAAATATGGATGATTGATTTTCATACAATTTGGAAACTAATGACACACATGTTCTTTCAATCCAGAGTCCTAACTAACTAAGTTGAGCTTTTGAAATAAAATATCTATATAAATTGTAGAAATCCTAATTATAAAATATCAAAAGGAGATTCTTAAAAATTGAATCATGAAAGAAAATAACTTGGTTCTAATGCTTTAGAATTGAACTTATTCTCCACATTCATTTCTTTCAGTTTTTCAGTTTCCTTAATTGTAGCATAATTTACTATTTTTGGTAGTTTTTTGGGTCTTGAACTTCTGGAGCTGTTTTGAGGCACTAAACAACGTTTTTTGGGCATGAAAGGTGTAGAAAATATGAGTATTCCAAACTTAATATTCATAGTTAATAGTTTTAGTCCTTGGATAGATCTTTCTAATGATGTATCATGTGCATCAAACGGAGATAGTATGCCAAATTAACGACCCCGAGAGATTGATGTACCAATTTAGCCTTTCAGGGCCCATAGTTTGGCTTTTCATCTCCTAGGGTTAGGTTTTTGGATGTTTATGGTTTTCCATTATTTCTCAATAATAAATAGGCCTTCAAGCTTCATTGTAACACAGTTCAGAGGTAGGTAGCTGCCACATCTCTTCTCAGAGATAAGCTACCAATGCCCTAGCTAGTTTATTTCCATTCTGTCTTTAAGCAAATTTCAGCTATGAGATATTAGTTAAATGAAGTATTATTTTTGTTGCATCTCTGCGTTTATGTGTATTTCTGTATTTTATTGTGTTCCTGCATAATTCTGGATCAACTCTGTATGATATTTTATGTTTATGAGTACTCTGTAACAAAAATAAAACAATTAGAATTGCAACTTGTTAGAAGAATAAATTCTAAGAAACATTAATTTAAACAAATCAAAACTTAAAACAAAACCTCATAGATCATAGGGGGGCCTCCTGGAGTGCATGATTGATTAATGATCAATGATTCTTCATGCATGCATTAGAAAGTAACAGGTAATTTTATTATGAAAACTGAATATTAGTTTTTCCCACACAAAATATTATGAAATTAATAATAATAACCACTACTGTGTTCTTTGTCTCACTCACAATCATTTATAAAAATTATAAAAACAACTTGAAAGAGTTTTAAGATGATATGCTGCAATAGATTTGACACCTATGAGACCAATAAAACTAAGAGTCTAATTTATTTATGACTTGATATTGAAAAATAAATTCATATGAGATTTCATATTGATTTATATTCTTGACGGCTAAGTTAATCCTTTATTCTTGCTCGTTTGATTCTCTTCTTGCTGTGTTTAATTGCAACAAATAGTTTCCAAGTTTGACTTGGCCTTTGACTTCAAAATTTCCTATCTCACATGGAGCCAGTAGGTGGTCATCTATATGGGAGCCAAATGTAATTTTTTGGTAGTCTTATTTCTTCCTCTAGAGTGTTGCAACCTATCTAATGATGGATTCTATTGCGGAAACAAATCTTAGTTGTAGAATGTGCAAAATTCGGTCACTGCAAGAATACCTTTTTCATAATTTCACTAAAAACAGATAATTTAAATATGGATGATTAATAACTTGTAGAATTTTATATTGGCCTAAATATGCCTAGGTTTTTTGTAAAATAGTAACAAAAAGGTTAAATGTGATGGAAAAAATGATAGTAAAAAAGGGACATTTCTAAGCTTCAACAAGCCCTGATTCTCCACAACCACCGAACACCACAAAAAATTGATGCCACCTTTTATGCACACCACAACAAACAAGTACCACTTGCTTAATGCAAGCACCGAACACATCGATTACTCACATCGACGCAGTGGTTGATTGACGACCGCACATCCATAATTTTAATGAAATTTGGTTGTTCGTATACCCCGCACAATTTTTTCTGTCTGTAATATTTTTCACCTAAAAACCCTACTATGATGTGTTCCCTGTCTACTGTGACCTTTCCTCATCACCAAGCCACACCACCAATCGTATCACACTGTTCACTATGGTTTGCCTTCATTCTCCAACCAGTTCCAACACCACATTCCCCTATTCCATTCTGATTGGCTCATATCATCCTTCTGTTTTTCGCTTTGACCAATCAAGAAAGTCACCTCCCTTTGGACTGTTTCATTTCACTTTTGGTTAAACGTATAAATTATAAATTATATAGCCACTATTGCATTGTTAAAATATGTTATATAAGTAAATTATTATATATAGGTATAATTATATACTATATTATATAGTTAATCTATATATATATATATATATATATATATATATATATATATATATATATTGATTAGTTAAAAAAAAACCCTAATTCAATTGAAAAATCCAAATCACAGTTATTAACTGAATTTTAAAGGAAAGATGAGCTCCATGAATAAATCAATATTTTGGACTAAATGCCCATTTTTTCTAAACAAAATTGGATATACATATCTTCAAAAAAAGTGTGATTTAATTTGTCCAGCGTGTGGAATATTATTTAGTACACAAGAACGTCAAGATAATGATAAAATGAAAACAAAAGGGCTAAAGGAAGAATGAAGCAGAACTACAACAAAATAACGAAGCGTAAATATATATATATATATATATATATATATATATATATATATATATATATATATATATATATATATATATATATATATATATATATATATATATACATATATATATATATATATTTATAAAGATCTCAAAGATCAATTTATAAAGAATCAACAAAAAGTAACAACGAAATTTGGCATCTAAGAGACCATAATAAAAAATCACTTTAGAAGGTCAAGAATTCGAAAGATACAAGGAAAAAATTAGAAGAAGAAAAAGAATGTAGCAAGAAAAAATTCAACGAGAATATATCAGAGAAAGAAAAGGAAAATTTGTGCTTAAAAGACCTAAATCAAAGGATATTAGAACAAATAAAAAGTACAAAAGGTAAAGAGAAGTATACTAAGGACAAAGCCAATGATTTAGAAAATGATGAAATTTCATGTATAAGGAATCATAACCAAGCCCTACTTATGCAAATAAAGAAGCTTAAAAGTGACAAGAAGTCACTAAATGACAAGTTAGAAAAACTTACTCAAGAAGTATTGAAGTCTCCAACTGTAGCAATGCAAGTTGAAGATAAAGGAACAAATATTGATCCAACCAATATCATAACTCAAGAAGATGTGAAACCAACAGAAGTTAAAACACATTTAGAAGTTTTAGTTCAAACTATGGAAATTTCAAGTGATGGTTTTGTAGCAAAATCAACAAAAATAATACCTGAAGTAAATGAGGATATTACCACACACATGATAAGGGGAAATTCAACCAGTATAACTCCTTATCGACATCCAAACCATAAGAGAAAACAACTAAGTCAGTCTACATATTTGAACCATTTAGAATGGAAACAAAATATTTATGTTCCAAGGAATTTTGAAGTTTACAGAATCTAATCCTATGATAATAATTCATTACAAAATTCCAGTGATCAAAATATTCCACAAAAGGTTAATCTAGGATGGTCTGATCCATTCTTAGTTTTATGATTTTGTTTATCACTCAAAGCATCATACAATATTGTATCAAAAAACATGAAAGTTCAAAGACGAGAAGATATTCGAAATGGGAAAAGAGATCAGGCTATTTCATCAATAAGATTTGAGGATAAAATTTTTTGAAGAGGAAAAAATGTTATGACTATATATATATATATATATATATATATATATATATATATTTAGTAAAATAATTTAAAATAATATTAGTAATAAATAATGATTAATTAATAACTAGTTAATGAAAAGGTGTGTTGCTAAGGACATAACCATTGGTGAAGATGTACCTACCTAGGGTATATAAGTAGGCCCTCACCCTCAGCGTAATCATATAATATCATTTCTTTTATACACTATTGAATATACAATTACTTGTCCTACAATGTATGTCTATGTCTTTTAAGTATTCTGAATATTACTGTAAGTATACAAACTTTGTCGCTTCAAAGCACTTGTACCATGGTATTATAAATTCTCTCAAATCAAACACCATGGGAAAATACCAGGGTATTTTTGCACCCATGCTCAAACCAAGGTAATGTATTACTCATCATTGAACCTACAACTACACACATAAAACATGGAAAAATCGATGGAAGCCATACCCATAAGATGACATTCATGCAGTTAAAGGACTACACCACACACATAAGACTAGCTTCGTGCGGTAGTGGTAGAGTATAGATAAAAAAAAAAATCATTAACATAGAAGTTTTGCCAAATTTCTTTCACAACTCTTCCACACCTACACAACTTTCAAAGAATATTTGAAATGCCTTGTAACCTATTCATCTTCCATAGCAACCATTTACACAACATATGCACATAAGCAAGTCTGTCACAAGGAAAAATTCTCTAGAACCATATACCACACTCATGCACACTTAAATCACTTGCAAAAAAATAATATGAAAAAAATGCCCAGTTGACATCAATTCCACCATAAATTACTGCATCACAACACCTGCATCAACAACTACATCATCAATGCCAAAAATTCACAAGATACATCAAAGATCCAACCAATTTTCTATATCTTGTAGGATCCACGAGGCTTTAATAAGAAATTCTTAACCTATTCAATTTTTTTATCATGGGGGTTTTCATAGGTTTGCAGTCCATCATCCAAAACCTTTGCAACATCTTAATCACATATTTTCCTTGACCCAAATATATTTCACTAGGTCCTTGCCAAACTTCCAACTCCAAGTAATTTTACATTTGCCCTAGATCCTTCATATCGAATTCTGTTACCAATTTCCTCTTGCACTCTTGAATAAAACCTTCCACACATTTTATGAGAATATCATACACATATAGAGTAATTATTACTATTTCATCCTTCATTACCTTGATATAGAGATTCAGATCATCAAACCTCTTTGAAAAACACAAAATTTGTAGATATGTGTCCATCCTTGGAAACCAATCCCTTGGAGCTTGATTAAGGCCATAAAGTGCCTTCTTTAGCCTACAAACATGAGTCCCCATATTATTCACTTCAAATCCCAATGGATTTTCTATATATGCTTCTTCATCAATAGTATCATTCAGGAATGTTGTCTTGACATCCATTTGATGGATGTTCCATCCCATAGATGTTGTAAAATAGACCAAAAATCATATAATTGTGTATTTAGCTATAGGTACAAATGTCTCTTCATAATTTATTCCTTCTTATTTGGAGAAACCCCTAGCCACAAACCTTGATTTATGTTTTTTAATACTTCCATCTGTTGCATGTTTAATCTTGTAGATCCACTTGGAAGTCACCGCAAATTTGTATTTTAGCCTAGGAACAATTTCCCAAACTCCATTCTTCATTATTGATTGATATTCTTCATTCATAAAATCTTTCCATTATTTATGATTTACAACTTATTAAAATGTGGATGGTTCTAATTCAATCAACTTTGTGATATAGGTTTCATACCCTAAATATATTTTAGGCTTGTTTCTTTCCCTAAAAGTACCCTTGGAAGTTGCATGTCCTTTTTCATCTCGAAGAGTAGACCTCAACCAATTAGGCCTTTTTCTATTTCCAGGAATGATGATGTGTTGTATAGGTTCACTAGGACCTTCTTCTTCATGATTGGAATCATCTTCCTCCCTAGATATTTCTTCACATATAGGAATTTCTTCATCATCAGAATCAATTAAGAGATATTTAGACTTATTATATGCAAAAATTCATCAAAGGTCACATCTCGTCTTACTTCAATTTGGTTCCCCTCCTTTATGTAGATCCTATATTCCTTTGAAGTGTTACTATAGCCAAAAAATATTCCTTTCATGCTTGTAGGGTCTAACCTCTTTCTGTTATCTTTTAGAATGTGAATGTAGGCATGAAAACCAGATATTCAGAGATGGTATACACATGGTTTCTTCCCAGTGAATGCTTCTTTAGGAGTCATGTTGTCAAGTGATCTATGAGGAATTTTATTTTGAATGTAGAAAACTATTTTAGATGCTTCACCTCACAGAAATTGAGGTAAGTCTTGATCATGTAACATAGATCTAACACTTTCTTCAATTGAGTGATTATCTCATTCCGCTACTTCATTTTTCTCAGTATTATATGGAACTATCATCTCCCTATTAATTCCAACATCCTTACAGAAATATATGAGCTCCTTTGATGTGTATTCTTCTCTATTGTTAGATTTCATTATTTTTATCCTTCTTTCTGTATGATTTTCTACTTTTGATTTGAATTCTTGAATTTTTTTGGATACTTCATCCTTGGACTTTAGAAAATAGATCCAAGTGTTTATTTAGTGGTCATCAATAAAATTTACATAATATATATGAACTCAAAGAGATATTCTAGACATAGGAATACAAACATGAGAGTGAATGTGATCCAAGATTTCTTTGGATCTTGAAGCACTGCTTCCAAATGGTTTCTTAACATTTTTAGCTAATGCACATCCCTTGCAAACTCCTTCATGATCCTCCTTTAGTTCAAGGATGCCATTCACCATTGTTTTTAGATTTGGTAATATTTTGTAATGAAGGTTTCGAAACCTTCTACGCCAAAGCTCACTTGGGTTGACTTTAATGTGAACCAAGGCTTGATAGAGAGGTGTAAGTAACTTGTAGAGTCTTCCTTCACAAATCCTAATGACTTTTCCATTTTTGATGTTAGAGCCTTTATCCCATACCACAAATTTTCCATCTATAAAGGAAACTCTATCTCCCTTATCTTATAGACATGAAATAGAAACTAAATTCTTTTGCAAACCTTTTATGAATAGATTGTTTTTGAGATGTATGTTTCCTCCATTTTCCAGCTCTGATGAAGTTGATCCAATTACTCTTATAGGATAGATATTTTTGTCTCCAAGTTAAACAAGCTAAGAATACTTCCCTCTTGATAGGGTCTTTAGTTGTTTGTTCTCGCCTATCATATGTCTGTATGCTCCACTGTCAATTACCCATATATTCTCATCTTCGAGCGTACCTGTAGTGCTGAGAATAACCCTTTGTCCTTTGTAGTATAAGTCTTGGTCATATGATTCTTGATAGATAATATGAGATTAAAAAATTATTTGATGCCTTTCCTGAGATGACTTTCCATCATATAAAATTTCTTCATTGACTTCTTCATAGATGTAGTGATCTTCATCATGTCATTTTTCAACCTTAGCTCTGATACCATGTTGAGAAATTAATAGGGTCGTAATTAGGGTGATTTCTCTTATACTTGATAACTGCTTGTGATATATTTTTACTTATTCTTGATTATTATCTTCTTCAATTTTTATTATTTTTTTTCTTATCATCAAATAAGTACCAAAAAAATGAAAATCAACAATACAGAATAACACAGGATGTAGCTTGCAATACAGGTCCAAAACCTCTCCTCTTAAGAGGAAAACCCACAAATATCTTCTCTTATTATAGGTTCTTAAAATGAATAATTAAAATACCTCTAGACAAAAACAAATACCCTTCCAAGACCAATCTATACCTTCTTGATGATGTGATTTTTATATCCAATTCAAGCTCAGTCAAATCTCTTTCAGCTACATAATTTCGACCCCCAGCTACAAAATTTCAGTCTCCACTGTAGGTCTAAAATTTTTAGCCCCTGCAACAGTTGCTTCTTACACACGTGTGAGGGAAATTATGGCTTATAAGGCTTTATTTCTCCTTTTATTGGTTTTATTCTCCATATATGGCTAGTAGATGATCTAAAAGTCCCTTCTTTCACCAATTTCGACGTTCTTTCTACAACTTGAAAATGTTGACCTTGTAGCTACAAAAGCCTAGCCTTATCTTCACATGTGTGAGAGAGAAAGAGAGTATCAACCCAAAAAATTCATCCTTATTCATTCTATCCTTATTTGGTTACCTTTCTTATGCCTCTTCCTCACTTGGATGATACAAAATGAGTGAGTATACATAGGAGGTCGATTTATCTCCTATATATGCATATGTTATGTAGCCAACTCAAAAAATAGAAG
Organism: Pinus albicaulis; assembly: GCA_034641835.2. NCBI lineage: Eukaryota > Viridiplantae > Streptophyta > Pinopsida > Pinales > Pinaceae > Pinus > Pinus albicaulis. The sequence goes on along the minus strand of CM076572.1, from coordinate 704,359,511 downwards.
AAAATATAGATCAATGACTTAAAAATTATCCTCTTCGAGGGGGAAACCTCCTTTGCATTACATAAATGAACAATTATTTGATGATTCAAATGGAAAAACCTCCTTTCTATGTATAGGAGTCTAAGGGGTCACAATATAATCAGAGCTGGAATAACAATAATAGCATAAGGGCACAAAAATAACAATAGTGGGTTTATATGGGGCACAATAATAACAATATGGGGACTACAAGGGCACAAAAATAAAAATAAGGGGGCTACATTAACAATAGAAATAAGGGGCTACACTAGTATTATAAGGACCTAACATCTTCCAAGGAGGACGACATGCCCTAATGAGGCTAAATTCTTAGCTGTCAGGTTGACTTGGTATTGAAGGGGTATTTTGACTCTTTAAATACAAAAATTATTATTTTTAAATGTTACAAGATGCCCGAAGGGGTCTTATTCATATGAAAATCAATTTAATTACTTCTTGAATCTATTACAAACCCTATAAGCCAATGGATGCTTAAATTATAAATAAAATGACCTTGAGCATCAACCCATGCTACAAAAAATAACAATAACAATTTTTCTTTCCTTTTACAATATACAAGAATTAATATTACATTTCATATTTATGAAGACCAAACCTAGTTACATATTTTAACATAGAATTCAATATGAATCTATTAAAATGCATGAAGATGAAAGTATTGCCATAATTTCCTCAGAGTAAATGAAGTCATAAATACTATGAATGGTATTGGTGATAAGTTTGAGGACTTTATGATTGTTGAGAAGATATTAAGATTAATAAACGCTAATATCAATGCCAAAGTGTCAACAATTGATGAAACGAAGGATTTGGGTAAGCTATCTCTAGAAAGACTTAATGGGATTTTGATAGCCTAAAAAATGAGGACAAAATTGGACCAACAAAAAATCAGAGAAGGTACCTTCAAACCTACACGCAAAGGAAAACAAAATAAATAACTCAAAGACGCCAATTATATATTATATGAAGAGGAGACAAACTTTGTAAGGAAGTTGCAGATGATAATTAGAAAGTTCAAAGTCCATCTATCATTTAAATTTTTTTCTTGTGGAATGGTAGGACAATATGTTGCTAAATGTCCATACAGAGTAAATGTTGCAAAATGGAAGAAAATTTCGAAGAAGAATATAAAAAATGAATTTCAGTAAAATGAAGTGTTTTTATTCCCATGAAGATAATGAATTTTCATTTGATGACAAAGGTAATGATTTTGATTATAATCATGAATACACAATCTTCGTGGCCTTTGAATATCAGTTAGAAGGTGAATTGGATAATTGTGATTCAAACGATTTATTTGATGCATTGAAATATATTGACAGACTTGAAATATAAACAATAATTAAGAAAATGAAATCAGAATGTATAAATAGAATAACTTAGCTAAAGAAATGACTCAATTAAAAGTATGTATAGAGGAGGGTAAAAGAGTAGAGGAACTATTAAGGAAAAAACTGTAAGAAAATGAAAGGCATATTGAGAATATAGAATATAAAATTGTGGGACTAAGGAAAGAGATTGATAAAACAAAGGATCAGTTAAATATAAATTTCAAATTTATAGAGGGATTTGAAACATTAGAGGTAATCATTAAGGTTCAACATTCTTCGTCAACCAATATAGGTCCTGGATATAACACAACTCAAGATAAAGTATCATAAGTCATCCCAAAGGGTTATGCCAATGTAGTAAAGGAATTCAATGGTCATCAAAAGAAGGATGAATCAAGCCATGAAAATTTGAAAAAAGGAGGAAACCAAGACCATATAGGAATTATTTATAAAATGAAGAGCCAAGTTATTCAAAGAAATTCCTAATTCCTAGGTAGTCGTATTTTTATGGTCACTTCTTTACTTGTCATAATTTTCGTCACAAATTTATTCACTGTGTAGCATGCAAAATTATCAAGAATAGAGAATTAAACACAAGGTAGAATTCAAATAGATTAGTAAAGTCTATAAATTCTTTTAATAATATAATGAATTTTCCCCTCTTATGGATGAAGTTGAATTTTCTATATGCAATAAATTTGGGCATGAGGAAATTGAATGCAGAAGCAAGTTGATTCGTTCTTAAAATGAAAAAAAGACAACAAATCCTAAAGTTTGGAAAAGTAGGTATGTATATTTAAAAAATATTGGTATAAATATGTATGCAAGGGATCAAGGTAGGCTATGACATGTTGACAGTGGATGCTCGAAACACATGATAGGTGACATAAATAAATTTGTTTCTTTTAATGAATTTAAGAAAGGAAAATTTGTTTTTTTTTGTGATAACTCACCTTCTACTATTAAAGGAAAATGATTTGTGGTATTAAGGGATAAAACCAAAGTTTATATATTATTTTTTGTAGATGGTTTAAAACATAACTTGTCGAGCTTTAGTTGAGTGTGCAACTAGGGGCTTGAAGCTATTTTTATGTCTAAAGGATGTCTAGTCAAAGAATTGGACACATGGAAAATTTTAATCAAAGAAACCATGAATACAGATAATGTATACATCTTAGAAGGTGACAATGAACACTTATATTTAAGCAATATTGAAGAAATTTGGTTATGGTACAAGATGTTGGGACATCTCAATTTAATACAACTAGTTAAACTAAGCAAGAAGGGAGTTTTCTATGACATTCTAGATATCATATCTCCTAAAGATAACATATTCAAATCCTATCATTTTGGTATGAAATAAAGAGTTAAATTCAAATAAAAAGAGTATTCTTAAGAAAAACCTCTTGAAATGTTTCATACTAACTTAATGAAGAAGAAATATTCTCTAGATGATTAGTATTTTATGATATTAATTGATGACTACACTATAATGTGTTGAGTTGTGTTTCGGGGAATTTCACCCTAGAGGTTCGTTGGGTTACAACCTCCACAGAGCAGGGGCATGCTACTTAACAGAGACTCACACAACCATGCACGTTCAGAAAAACTAAATAGAGTAGAATGAGAAAGTTACACGTAGGTCCTACGGTTGAAGAAGATCCCGCAGGGTTCAAACCCCCAGCAACCGTCGTTCCTTCTTAACCTGAAAGACAAGAAGAAACAAGCACAAAGGACTGGTTGTACAACATATATTTACTCTAAATGTTAGTGAGATTCATATAAAACATTAAATAAATCATAATGAATGCTTAAATAACAATTTCCACATACATATAAGCATACACTAACACGTTTATTTCGGGAACAGCATGGTACTTCTGTATTATAAATAGCATGTACAAAAGTAGTGAGTGGAGAGATCACCTGATCCTTCCACAGCCTTCGAGCAGACTGTCGTCCGGATCCGTCCAGCCCTTGCCTTGCTAAGACTCCTTCCAAACCGGTGCATACGAGATGACATATAGGGAGATGAGCATCTCAAGGAAACAAGGGTTTCCTGTAATGAACTGGGAAAGTGCAGGAGGCACAGGGAATCAGACTTGGATAGGGAATACCAACAGAGTATAATATCAATAATTATCTCTCTCCCTTAGGCCATACACATGAGGGGTTTTTATACTCCCTCCAAGTAGTTTCAACAGTTGGAAACAGTTGGCCACGTGCTGGGGTGGTTGAACTACCTGAGTAACCATCAACCCAGCCCGAAAATAGGGAATAATTATATATTTTTTAATTATTTTAATGGCATACGCGGAAAAGTCTAGCTGGACTCGCGTATACATGCGGAAAAGTACGGGCATAGTTGCGTATGGGGATTTTTACACTGTTTTTTAGTGAATTTGTCCAAGTCTGTAGGAATGGGTGCCCAAAACCATAAAATCAATCATGAATCATGTGAAGGTGAGAAATGATGCTATAACAGATGCCCCCTAATATATGAGGTCAGAAGGGGTACATGATGGCCGAAATGTATTATGCACATAGAAAGAACTTCGCAAGGACAAGAGAGGACTTCGCCAGATTTCAGCCTGCCAAAAACCAATGAAAGAAAACAGAGAGTCAACTCATGCTAAGGCGGGCACACCCATGCTCAGTCAAAAATACATCATATAGAAAGTAGTGAATAGATCCAACATGTATACAAGTATAGCTGAACTGAAAGTACACAATGAATCATTTGAGCATGGCCCGGAAGTGTAAGTCTGAATCAATGTCCAAGTATCACATATAGAAAGCTGATCAAAGATGGTGCAACTGGATGTCTGATCAAATAAGTAACTGAATCTCCAAGTACCGGATCATAAGAGGTGGATCAAACGATACAATCACGCAACTCGGGAGCCAACATATAAGATGCTACTGTGCTGAACTGCAACATATAAGGGTGGACGACATCACTGGCAGAAACTGAATGGAATGTCAAAAGTGAACCGAAAAATGCTGATGCAACCCGAGGTCTTCACCGATCACTATGGCACAATTCTACACTATGGGAATAAATGAGCTGAAGTCGACCATGTGAGAAATCGTTGGATTACCGGTCAATGATGTATACCGTTAACCAACGCGAGACAACCCACCAATAATGAAAATGAGTGTCAAGGTGCCCCAGTACAATCTAACAAGTGCGAATGAATGAGTTGAAGTCGAACACTTGAAAGAATCTACCAATCGGGAGGCAATGATGAATCCCCACTGTCGATAGCGAAGAGTCTGCCACTGATGACTGCAAACCCTAAGGTACTGACAAAAAGACTCTAGACCTTATTCCCAGAGCAATGAGTCGGAGTCGATGGGAAAATATCTGTTGGAAGGAAGGCATTAAGGCATCCCACATCAGTCCAGCGTGAGTGTAACCCGCAGGCCAAGATTTGGAAGGAATCAGACGAAGTAGAGTGATGGAACCAAAACCGAAGTACGTTTCTGACATGCACAAGATGAAGCTAGCGCACGGAAGAAACCCTCTGAACCAACCAATAATGAAAGATGACACAGAGGCGAGATATCCACCGATAGGGTCAAATGGAAATCAAGGTACTGCACGAATCCCAAGTGTGATAATGTGTGCTAACGTCGAACACAGGGGAAACCACTCAGTCAAAGACCCATGATGATGATCAAATGCTGAGCACAGGTCACCTATCAATAATGGAAATAGGCCCAAGGTGCGGCTCTAGGTTTTCTCTCAGAGCAATGTGTCGTAGTCGATAAGAGACAAACCCGCCGGCAAGAAGTAAATGGGGACCTTCTCAAACCAGCACGAGCAGAAGACCAAAACATCTGATGTGATAGAACATGATACTGACAAGACCGGGAAGGCCGACTGAATAATGAGTCAAGAGACACCGCAGAATGGCCGACTCAGGCTAAACTTCCCTTGAACAAAAGCACGACTCGTGATGACCATGGTAGTAAAAAGTGACACTGTATAAGTCTGTTATGCAGGAGGCAGAACAAACTCTCCATATGATTGGAAGAGATAACCAACCGGGGGAGAACTGACAAGTGAAACATGGTAAAGGCTGAACCTAGGTCAAAACTAAAACCATCCCAAATGTAGGAGATATATATAAGTAAATGTGCTTTGTTCAAGGGCGAAAAACTGACTCTGTACTGCCATCAAAACAACGAAGATACATCCTGTTCCCGCTCTTTTTGTTATATTTTATTTTTTTGTCTTTTTCATATAATAAGCCTGAAAAAGAATAAAAGAATGCTATGGTACAATGGATAGAACGAGTATCAAAAATCAGATGCACTAGTTCCTGGGATTGGAACAATCCTATGCTCAATGCAAGGTGGCGAAAACTGGTAAGTGATACTCAGAGGAACGTTCCATCCATGGGTAAAAGGTGTCAAGTCGTGATAGCTAAGTGCATGCAATGGTTAACTTGTATAGAAAGTCAAGGTCAAAATTTGGCTTAAACATCGAGTCCAAATGAAGCCGGCTAAAGGCCAGGATAAACAAGTAGCCAATATGCAATGCAGTAATACAACTTAACGACACCAGGGAGCCTCTAGGGTAAAAGCCATAAAAATGATAAGTGATGAAGAAGAAGAATGAAGCTTCAACACATAAGACATGGCGGGACTAAAGAGGACTCTCGAGCCTACATAAAACACAGCATGGGCAACAAGTGATAGCGAGGAACTAACTAGGAAGCCCATGTAAAGGAAGGCTCTAGCATCAAGTCATGATTAAATAATCGGCAAGTGAAATGGGTGTAATACTCATAACCTGATGGGATCGACCCTAAGGCAAGTGATCAGTATGGAGGCTAGAATGCAAGATGCAATGGAGAGTGATTTCCCTAACCTATATGCCAGTGAAGATCATATACCTGCCGTGAAGAGTCGGAAATCATGGATCAAAAACCGGGAAAAATCTCGAAATCGTCAAAATGTACCTGAAAACATACCAAACTGGGCACTTCCAAGTAACTAGGTTATGCAGCTTAAGATAGATCGAAAAAATAAGCATAAGGAATTTTTGCGAAAATTTTCAATTTTTTAGCCATAAATAGACAAATTACCTCATATTTGGTTCATTATTGCATTGCTGATTTGGAAAAAAGTGCTCTGGAGCAAAAAACTTCTTTTGTCAAATCAGGAACAAACGACCGTCAAAACATGCCGAAACTTCAGGTAGGCTCCTAAATCATCCTGTTTATTCATTTTGTCCGTTTGGAATTTAAAATTAAGTGATTTTTAGCTTTAAAACCCTTGCTAAAATATACGGACTTGCGCATACGCAGGTTCATTAAAGGAAACTCGTGTATACACGCGACTGTGCAAAGGAAAAACCGCGTATGCGCAGGTCCGAATGCAAAAAAGCGTGGCTAATGAAAAATTTGATGAAATTTGACAAGATGACTATTTCATGGAGGGAACGTGAGCATAGCGCAATAGACCAAGAGGTCATGCAGGATCGCGCAGTGCAAAATATCCTTCGGAATTGCGGATTGTTCAAATTCTTCAAGATGCCAAATATGAAAAGCAATGTGCGGTTGCTAGAAATGCTCGTAAATTACTGGGAACCAAATCAGGATTGCTTCATTATTGATCAGATGCCAATACGCATTGAAGTGGAAGACATATATTTCATTACTGGACTCTCCCGGAGGGGAGAACCAGTAGACTTGCACGGGAAGCCCCTGGGAGGGTTAACCGTGGAAGACTATGTCCACGTATATTGCGTACCGGGTTCCAAAAAGGTTGGAACGCAGATTGCCATTAAAGATGTGAGGGATTTGCACATGAAAATCCTCCTTTTAACCATCAGCAGAGTGGCAGGATCCACCTCTCTACATCAAGCGTCCAGGATGCAAATGAGCATAGCTGTAGAGTGTTTGACTCATGTGTATGATTGGTGCACAGCCCTTTTACTGAACATGAAACAACAGCTGACCTCTATTCGCCAAGTAAATACCAAACACTTTGGCTATGGTACAATTTTGACAACATTATTCTTTGAGAAGATTCCAGCTTTGAGACCCATAGTCATCTCTACTATCAGTAGCCCGCGGGACCCAAGAATTGCCCGTTGGGCAGACATGATGAAGAGACTGGGGGGTAGTGAGGTACCCTGGACCACATGGGACGATGAGTTCTTCCTTTGGTGGGGAGAAAAAATCATCGCAGTGGACAACTATCCCTATGTCGGGATGGACTTTCGTGGAGATCCGGATCTAGTTCTTCCACCTGGCACAGCATGGGGAGCAGTCGGTAAGTTTGCAAAATTTTTTTGACTTATATGATTTTTTTTGGATTTTTTCAAATATGTATGAAAAAATGAAAAACAAACATGTTTTTGATTGGATTCATAATGACTGACAATTAAAAATAATCATCTTTCAGATGTTGGACCAGTTCGTCCTGAGGGCCTACCGTGCCATAAGCGCCGCAGAGGCGAAGCGGATACTGTGGATTCAGATAGAACCCTCCAGGCCGTGCAGAGAAACTTGGAGGGATTAACCCGCCAAATCCCTATGGCTGCCGTGGAGGATCTACCAGAAGCCATCCAGAGACGAGTGGTAGGAGTGCCCCGAGACTGGGTTAGACTATTCCGCCGAGTTGCCACTGCAGTTATGTTCTATAGGAACACGACTTCTGGGCAGGGACCTCAGGAGTAGACAGATTTTATGTATTAGATGACTGTATATTCTTTTTTGAGACTGAACATGATGGGGCATAAGCCCAAGTTTTGTACGAGATTATGGATCCAAATTTTGTAAAGTTTTTTGACACTCCGATGATATATATACAGCAATATTTGATGTGATGTGATAAATGTATCAAATGTATGATGTTTTTGATGATTAAAAATTTATTGTATGGAATGATTAATGTGCCAATCTAATGCTTGATTAGCTAATGAGTCAGCAAACCAATTGTCAGCTCGAGGAATATGAATGAATGTTAAAAATTGAAAAGACCTTTGTAACAAACGTACCCTCAAGAACAATCATAATAAAAAAGGATCTCGTACCCGATAAGTGTTGTTCAACTGCGACACCACCAGCTGGGAGTCCAAGAAAACTACCAACGAATCAACACCCAAAGATATTGCTTCCGAGAGTAGATGAATGACTGCAGTGTATTCTGCTATATTATTGGAAGCAGGACCAATGCAGACCCTACTTGATACCAACAGCTGATCGGATGGATAATGAAGCACCCAAGCCGCGGAAGCTAAGTTATGGGTGTGTCTACTAGCACCATCGGCGAAACCAAAATGACTCATGACATCCAACACAACCTGCCAAAGCAGATCAAAAACATCACCAACTCATCAAAGATCGAAAATCAATCAGATATGTACAAAGCAAAAAACTACTATATACAAAAGCAAGATGCCAGGCCAAAGCCTAGGCATAATACTTCTTCAAATAGAGCCCATTTCGGGGCTCCGGCAACTCGTTCCCCTTGAAGTCAACCAAGGTATATGCTCCTTTCTTAAGGACTTTTTTAACGATATAGGGGCCATACCACATCGATTTAAAATTTCCTGCCCCCAGGGCATCCTTTTCTTGGGCATAGACCAAAACAAGGTCGCCTTCCGAAAAGACCCTAGGCTTGACCGCCTTATCGTACTGAACCTTTACTCGGTTTTTATGTGCTTCATTCATCGTGGCGGCATCTCGACGCTGCTCATCGAGATGTTCCAGATGAAGAAGCCGTTCTGCCAGACTGGAAGTGTCAGGAAGAAGTTCAACAACTAATTTAAGAGAAGGAATCTCGCATTCAATAGGAAATACGGATTCCACCCCGTGCACTAACTGAAACGGAGTAAAGCCAGTTGCAGTTTTCACTGACGTCCTGTATGCCCAAAGTGCGGGATATAGCATAATATGCCAGTTGGATCTAGCTTTATCAATTGTCCTTTGAAGAATTGTCTTCAAGGATTTATTCACGACTTCCACTTGCCCATTGGCTTGAGGATAATATGGAGATGAATGCTCCTGCCGGAAACCCAATTTGAGAGCCAACTCAGCCATCATACTATTCTGAAAATGACTTCCATGGTCAGTGACAATCTCTCTAGGTATACCAAAACGAGCGATAACTTGGTTGAAAAGGAACAAAGCTGCAGTCTCACCATCGTTCCCAAAAGTAGGCATAGCCTCGACCCACTTTGTAAAGTGGTCTACTGCTACGATAATGTACTTGTGACCTTTTGCCGAAGGCGGGTTACAAGTAGTATAATCCATACCCCACTTTGTAAAGGGTCCGACAGTAACGACTGGAAAAAGCGGAGCTGGATGAGCGCGCATTTTTCGAGTATATACCTGACACGGATGACACTTCTTGGCCGATTCAATACAATCTTTGAAAATCGAGGGCCAAAAGTATCCAGCACACAAAATCTTTTGGGCTGTAGCAAGCCCAGATAAATGACCCCCACAAGCTCCACTGTGAGAATCATTGAGCACAGCCTCAGCTTCTTCGAAAGTTAAGCAGCGTCTTAGGATTGAATCAACCCCTCGATGGTACAAAGCATCACCAATAATCAGATAATTCTTGGCCAAGTGATGCAGTTTACGACGCTCATCTTTCGAAAAAGTAGAGGGAAACTTCGCAGTCTGGAGATACACAATGATATCCCCATACCAAGGATCCTATGGAGAGATCAGAAACAAGTGTCCGTCCGGAAAGGACTCATCATAGATCATCTCCTCTCCACAGGGAAACTCGGAGATCAATTCCGCAAAAAGTAATGACTTCTTGGATTTGGCAGACATGAACTCAAGATCAAATTCCTATAAAATCACAATCCATCTATTATATTTGCCCCCAATCACTCGCCTGCTGAGGACAAACTGAAATGGATTGGCAGCTGCCAAGACATAAGTTTTGCGAAGAATAATGTAATGCCGGAGTCGCTGCACATCATGAACTGCTGCTAAGGCTAATTTTTCTATCGGAGTGTATCGCAGTTCAGGTCCTACCATTCCTCGACTAAGGTAGTAAATAACATGCTCTGCAAGAGCATCATCTTCCTGAACCAGAACCCTACCGATGGTAGATTCTGCTGTAGCCAGATACAAAAGAAAATCTCTGCTATAATCAGGTGGACTCAGTAAAGGAGCAGAGGTCAATGCCTTTTTCAAGGCATCGAATGAGCGTTGAGCGTAGTCGTCCCAAAGAAAAGGAACTCCTTTCTTCAACAGTCTCATATATCCCTTTGTAATCTCAGCATAGTTGACGATAAACCTCCGAAGAAAATTATACTTCCCTTGGAGACTTTGAAGCTGACGGATTGAAGACGGGGGAGGCAAGCGAAGTATTGCCTCAACCTTGAAGGGATCTACCCTTATCCCTTCACTAGACACGATAAATCCCAACAGCCGACCGGATGTTACCGCGAAAACGCACTTGTTCGGATTCAAACGAATTTTATAAAAACGACATCTCTCAAATATTTGCCGGAGGTGTCCTGGATGATCCATCCTCTTTCGAGAATGAGCAACTAAATCATCTAAGTATGCCTCGATAATATTTTTGATGTCGTGGAAGGCGTATGACATGGCCCGCTGAAAGGTAGCCCCAGCATTTTTAAGACCAAAAGGCATCTTCTTGTATGCAAATGTACCCCAGGGACAAATAAATGCAGTCTTATGTTGATCTTCGGGACGGATAGTAATTTGATTATATCCAGAGAAACCGTCCATGAAGGAGAAAATCTCGTTACCGGCACACTCGTCAATGATCTGATCGATGAATGGTGTGGGGTAATTGTCTTTAGGACATGCCTTATTTAGGTCTCTGAAATCGATGCACACTCGAATCGTTCCTTTCTTTTTATCTACGGGAACGGGGTTTGAAACCCATTCAGTCAGAGGAATAGGGAAAATGAATCTCGCCTTAAGCAGCTTTTCAACTTCAGCTTTGATAGCTGCTGCCTTCCTAGGATTGACCGGACGAAGTTTTTGCCTCACCGGCTTAGCGTTTTCATACGCCTTGATCTCATGCTGGACAATAGATGGGTCTATGCCAGGCATTTCCTCATAAGACCAAGCAAATACATCCCTATACTCTTTGAAGAGCTCGGTATAAATTTGAACCTCTTCACGGGAACATTCAGCTCCAATGAAGACATTCTCGATAATATTGGGATCACTGGAAATGTTCACCGAGATAGTAGGAGAGATCACAACCATGTTCCCTTCAGCATAAACCTGTGTTGGTGCCAAAGGGTTCAAGACTGGGTGAACAGGACCAGGAGACTGAGGACTTGGAAAACTAGTTTCAACTTCGCTTAAGTCAGGTAGGAAGTAAGACCGATGATGCAAGTCATCCCACGGTCTATCTATACCAGTCATGGCTTCCAGGATTGCCTCTTCAGATGGAAGAGTGGTATCAAGGCAATCCTGGGCCGAAGAAGAACTAAGCGTCCAAGCCGAGGCCACATCACCATCCAACTCTTCCAGTGAAAGAGGAGCTGGAGTAGATTCTGCAGTATCAACAATAGACTGATATGCAATCTCAGCTGCAGAAATCGGAAATGCCATTCCACCCACTTGACCTTCCGCTAATGTGGCAGTAGGGGAAGGTAAGGTCCAAGGGTCCGAAAAATAATGAGTTATAAAGAACTCTCTTTGAAGGGGAGCCCTGGAGGATGAAATAGCATTAATATGCACAGTAGGAGGAGGAAGGTCGAAAGTACCCATCAAGGAAGAATACATTCCAACTCCTAGATTCTCAACAGGCACCTTAGTATTGTCCAACTTAGGAACAGATGAGTCAGAAGGCACATTCAGGTCTACAGGAGGACAGTCCAGTTGATCAACCGTAACTATCCTCCCTTCGTGGGGGAAACATACAATTCGAAATAATGAGGATGCAATGGCATCCATCTCATAAATCCAGTTCCTCCCCAACAGAAGGTTGTAGTCCAAGGCTGCATCCACTACCTCAACCTCTATGTTAACGGTTTTTCCCCCAACACAGATGGGCAAAGCCGGGACAATACCATGGGGTCTGTGATAATGACCATCGAACGCAGTAAGAACAGTGCTAGATGGAACAGCTTTGGGAGATCCAAGTGTCTTCCAACATGCGAGAGACATCACGCATGTAGAAGCACCCTCATCAACAACCATTCGAAAGATATTGCACTTCCGATACGACGATTTAATATGAAAAGCCATGTGATGAGGAAGTCTCTTCTTAAAATTATTCATATAAAAAATAATCAGAAGAGAATTTTTTGGATCAATAGCCCCAATGGCAGTGAGCAAAGCACTGCGCTGAGCCGGACAAGACTGGAGTACCTCTAAAGCTAACATAGCACAAGGACTTTGCGCCAGATCTTCTACAATCGAGTAGTTCTGGGCAGCCCTCGCATTCGGATTAATCGTTGACCGCTTAGAAGATGCTTTGGGCATCCGAGGCATAGACTCAACAGTTGGCTTCATAATGTGAAGCGGCTCAGTAGCATCAGGAACTTCCTTAGCTTTCGAAGATTCCTCTCCGGCATAATCACGAGATCTCGTAGCGATATCCACGTGAGCACTCATCATAAAAATGTTCGATGGAATTTCCCCTTCCTGGGTGCCCCCAGAGGAAGCCCCAGGATTTTGGTTCGCACCAACAACTAATTGCTGCCCTTGGGGAAAAGGGTTTGTTAACACAGCCTGGGAACTAGAAGAACCCTGCTGAGCTAACAAGCGCTGAGCATCTTAAATTTTAGGGCAAAGGTGTGTGAGATGGTCTCCAGCACAAAGCTTGCATGGAAACTTCACTTTCTTTTTCTCCTTTTGACCCTCACCAACACGCTCGTTGGTTTTATTTTCATTGCCCTTCCCGTTCTTGCCCTTCTTCTTGTTATTTCGTCCCTTCTTCTTCCCATTGGATTGTTGATTTCCTTTGGGATCAGAAGCTTGGACAACATTTATGGACAAAGACTGGGAAGGTGATGAATCAGCAGGCACAGCCTGACCAGAAGGAGCAAATTGTAAAGACAACTGCTGCAGTTGAGAAAGCAGGCTGGCTGCACCACTATTGACCGATCCGACAAGCCCGTCACCATGCGGACCAGGATTAGTTTTCGACAAATCTAATTTGGAGCAAGGAGCATTGGGCAAATACTTATAAAGTACCCCAGACTGAGAATAGATCAGTTCTAGCTGCTGGGCCCTAAAAATGGCCTGCTCCTTAGAAAATACCCCAGATAGGGATACATCCTTTGAAATATCTGACTGCAGAGATTTCAAAAACCACTCGAGAAGGAATTCACCTGGAATATGAGCTTTGATAAGCCTCTTCCTTCTCCTCCATTCCTGAATGTGATCAGAAATGTGAGTTGCCTCATCTTGCTTAAAATTAGCCAGGAGTTCGGTCCCAGCCTCATATCTGACAGGCAACTGAAAATGGTTTAGAAATGTGACAGCCAGTTCTCCAAATGTGGCAAAACTTCCCCCAGTGAGCTCGATATACCATTTGGCAGCATTTCCAGTTAGGGTGCGTTGAAATAATCTCAACCTAATCGAGTCATCGATCAGGGAGTTCGAAGAGCACCATAAGTGGAAAGTGGTGATGTGGTCTGCCAGATCCTCTCCATTCTTACCTTCAAACTTTGGAATGTATGAAGGAAGTTTGGTCGGGACCGGAGGCCACCCCGGACTATAACGAATCGGGTCATTAGTCAACTTCGACAAATCTGGCAAGTTTAACGTTGCCAGAAAAGGTAAGCGAGGTGGAGCCTGAGGATTCCATCCTTGATGGGATGGATTTCCAACATTCTGAAAAGAATAGCCTGGATTTGATGAGGCACCAGGTTGCCAGAAAGGACTCGTAGAAAACGGAGAAGAACCTCCTCCCCACGCCGAGTTACCAAAGCCCAGACCAGTTCCCCCAGCTGAAGTATTGATTGAAGAGGAAAGCCCCTGATAGGGGTTCCAAGCATTAGACAGAGGAAAAAAGGACTGATAAGCACTCGATGAGGGGAAAGAAGCATTCCCTTGATGATCCAGGTGGATATCGGTGGTCTCCCACCTATTCCATTTGGACCTGCAGCATCAATTCTTTCAGTTTTTCAGCTTCAGCACAGCTTACTATTTATAGCAGGTTTTCGGGTCCTGCACACCCGGAGCCGTTTTGGGGCATTAATAATCCAAGTGGATATTGGTGGCCACCCATCGAATCCATTTGAACCCCCACCATCAGTTATTTCAGTTTGTAAGTTTCGGCACGACTTACTATTTTTAGCAGTTTTTCGGGTCTTAAACTTCCGGAGCCGTTTTGAGGCCCTAAACGACGTTTTTTGGGAAAATGGAGAGCAACATGGGTCCATGGACCGATGTTGCTCGTTCCAAATTTGTAGTCCTCGGATAGATCTTTCTAACGAGGTATGGTACGCGTCAAACGGAGATCAGATGCCAAAGTTACGTCCCCGGGAAGTTGAACCACCAATTTACCCAAACGGGGCTCACAGTTTTGGCGCTTCATCTCCTACGGTTAGGGTTTTGGACGTTTCGGATTCTACATTGTTTCTCAACAATAAATAGGCCCTCGAGCCTCATTGTAAGACAATTCAGGGGGCTGGGAGCCGATACATCTCTTCTCAGAGATAAGCGCTACCAGTGCCCTAGCTCGCCACATCTCCATCATGTCTGCATTGTAACACAGTTAAAGGGGATGGTAGCCACCACATCTCTTCTCAGGGATACGCTGCCAGTACCCTAGCTCATCTATTTCCATTATGTCTGTAATAGGCCTGCGAGCCTCATGTAACGCAGTTCAGAGGCCTGCGTACGCCACATCTCTTCTCAGAGATACGCTACCAGCGCCCTAGCTTGTTTCCATTATGTTTGTAAGCTTATTTCAGTCATTCGTTTATTAATAAATTGAGGCATTATTTCCGCTGCATCTCTATATCTATGGTTATATCTGTATTCTGTTGCGTTCCTACATAAAATCTGGATCAGTGGTATCAAAGCGGTCTGCTTTTTCTCGATCCTTCTTTGCATGTCCCCAACGAGGTCGGGGTATAAGGAGCTAGGGCTCGATCTGGTGGAACCTTTGCAAGATCAGCCTCGCAAACCTCGACGGACGCCCATGGGGGACGAAAAGAAAGATGAGGGAGCAGGAGATCCTATCAAAATCTTGCTCGAGGATGCCCTCGAGAAACAGAGGAACGCGATGATGGACAAATTTTTTTCAGATCCTTCAATGGCTGCCCACCGGTGGCACATCTACATCCAACACCAAGTTCAGCAAAATTCCCCCCCCCATGGAGGAACTTAAAGCAATGGAGACCATTGCTTCCTAAGGAGGGAGGAATGATCCAGGTGGATATCGGTGGTCTCCCACCTATTCCATTTGGACCTGCAGCATCAATTCTTTCAATTTTTCAGCTTCAGCACAACTTACTATTTATAGCAGGTTTTCGGGTCCTGCACACCCGGAGCCGTTTTGGGGCATTAATAATCCAGGTGGATATTGGTGGCCACCCATCGAATCCATTTGAACCCCCACCATCAGTTATTTCAGTTTGTAAGTTTCGGCACGACTTACTATTTTTAGCATTTTTTCGGGTCTTAAACTTCCGGAGCCATTTTGAGGCCCTAAACGATGTTTTTTGGGAAAACAGAGAGCAACATGGGTCCATGGACCATGTTGCTCATTCCAAATTTGTAGTCCTCGGATAGATCTTTCTAACAAGGTATGGTACGCGTCAAACGGAGATCAGATGCCAAAGTTACGTCCCCGGGAAGTTGAACCACCAATTTACCCAAACGGGGCCCACAGTTTTGGCGCTTCATCTCCTACGATTAGGGTTTTGGACGTTTCGTATTCTACATTGTTTCTCAACAATAAATAGGCCCTCGAGCCTCATTGTAAGACAGTTCAGGGGGCTGGGAGCCGATACATCTCTTCTCAGAGATAAGCGCTACCAGTGCCCTAGCTCGCCACATCTCCATCATGTCTGCATTGTAACACGGTTAAAGGTACAGTAGCCACCACCGTCTCTTCTCGGGGATATCTTTGCCCGGTACCCTAGCTCATCTATTTCCATTATGTATGCAATAGGCTTGCGAGCCTCATGTAACGCGGTTCGGAGGGCTGCGTATGCACGTCTCTTCTCGGAGATACGCTACCAGCGCCCTAGCTTGTTTCCATTATGTTTGTAAGCTTATTTCAGTCATTCGTTTATTAATAAATTGAAGCATTATTTCTGCTGCATCTCTGTATCTATGGTTATATCTGTATTCTGTTGCGTTCCTGCATAAAATCCGGATCACTTGATGACTTGCGTAAAACTGATTCCCTGCCCCCGCTGTAGTAAAGACAGGATTCCATCCCGTAAAAGTAGTCGAATTTTTCCCCCCAGACCAAGGGTTGAAACTCTGGGTCTGGGACGTAAACGGAAACAACCCTAAAGAAGGATTGGAACTAGGAATATGCCCAGTCCCAAAGGGGAAACCCTGAAACGAAGCTGATCCACTAGCCATGTTAGACATGGGCGTAGATCCAGTTGCACCAGCGGAAAAGGAAAAAGAGGGATTCCCACTAGAGGGCATCCCTGTACAGAAGGGACTAGAATGAGAAGCATGTGCCTGGGTGAAACCAGAGCCAAACACAGCAGCACTAGAAGCAATCGAAGATGAAGCAATAGTGCCCCCTGCTTCAACAGAAGCAGGAGTCTGAATGCCTGCAGCACTCACGGTAGAAGTCGCGTTCCGAGTCGTGGCCATCGAAAGATAAGAATGATACGGAAGATCCGGCGGTCTCTCCGACTCAGGTCCGATGTACTGAACAACGAACGGATAATTAGGAGGAAGAGGAGATGGACCTGTAGCAGGAGGCTCAGGTATATCTTCAATCTGAAAATCTTCTTCCTGAGGAAACAAAACTCGTGAGGTGAGCGGAACGCTCCTCTCGGGACCGACACCCAAATCAGCTACGAAACCTTCAGACCTTTGTGGAGGATCTCTCTCCACTGCATCAGACGCCACAGGGTGGTAACCACCTGCTAAATCACTCCTACGCCTTCTCGAAGAAGGCTCTGGACTCTTGGGAGATAACCCCCGGATTCTCCTCGATCGTCGAGGTTCTTGATCAACCACTTTTATAGATTTTAAATTAGACTCAAAAAAGTGAAAAGCTAGGCAAGCTAGGAGCAAAGAGCACTCACTAAAATAAAAATCCCTGAGATACAGTCAAGCAAACAGCCTCCAAGTATTTCCACTCCGGGTGATGAGGACCGGACACCAAAATACAGGAAAGCGAAGTATAGGACCTCCCGAAAGCAGTCTGGGATGATTAGGGCCCAGAACAACTAGCGAAGGTATCAGAAACAGTTACACCGACCTCCTAATGACAACCTTTGCCGGCTCAAGCACCCAAGCTTCGCAAGGGCACCCCCCAGAAGTACTGCTGAAAGTGATGCGACGTCTGCCTCAGGTACCACGGGTATTCCCCCCCGCAGTCACCTGTGTGGAACCTAGGAGTGGCAACTATGGGCACCAATCCGTATCAGAAGCCGGGAGGAACGGTCTTGAGGTCATATTCAGCTAATCAGAGGGGGGGTATCCCTCTTCTCAACCTTCACTTCCCCTCGCGCTTGACTCTCGGATGAGAGCTTTCTCGGTCCACCTCACGGAGTTGGATTTCGCTCAATTAATCAACTTCTATGTTTGTTTGAGCGGCCTTGGAGAGTTAACTCTCCACTCACTTATTCCAAGGCCCTACAACCTAGCTAGTTGGTGATTGACACTTAGAAAAACTTGCTAGTTGATTTTAGATTAAATCGCTTATTTTAATGGCTGTTATATTAAGTCACAAGGATATGGAGATGAAACGTATGGTGTTTTGACGCAAAAGAAATTAATAAAAACTTAACTACATGCAAATGAATTTCTTTGTCTTTCGATGAAGAGCAATCTCTATACAGGTTCTACGAGACTAAAAATTGTATTTTCTTTTCGAATAGCAAACTCACACTCACAAAAACTAAGAAATTGACTAAATGATTAAATGCACCTAATGCAAATCACTACAAGCATGTAAATCCTAAGATGCAAACCTCTTAAAGCAGAGTGAAATTCCCAAAAAATCCTTCAGTTTTAACTCTTCTTTGGTTGCCCAAAAAGCTAGTTCTCGAAGTCAAGAACTCTTAAAATGAGGACACCAAGAACACTTAAAAACAAGAAGAAGAAATCAAACGACAACTCCTCCTCACAATCGAGTCAAAAACTAAAAGCAAGGAACCTCACAAGAGCTTCAAAAGTTATAGCAAACGAAAATGAAAATGCAACAACAAAAGCAAATAACAAGTGAAAATGTTTTTAAGCCTTTGAAATGCAAAAACAAAAAGCAAAGCAAATGTTTTTTGAGCTTTTTTGTTTTATAAAGAAAGAGCTCGAAAAGACCAAGCACAACTATCAAAATCCAAACCAAACAAGACCGAATTCCAAGCACAAACTTCAATAATGCTCCCAAACCCTATAAGGCTAACTCGTAGCAAGATCAATAAGAGTAAAAGAAGACCAGAAAACTCAGCCACTCAGCCTAGACAAATAGTGCAAACTTGTCGCAAACAAAGACTCCAAAGAAGCTAGAAAAGCTCTTCAAAAGTTGCAACAAAACCTAGCCTATGGAACTCAAGAAAACCAATAAAAAACGAAGCAAAAATCGCAATGCGAAGCACAACACAAAGATAGGAGCGAGTCAGTGAGCAGAAGCTCTCTGTTCTGATAAATCAGAACACCCAAGGATGCTCAGAAAGCGATCTTGGAACTCAATCCAGAAGTGCCAGCACCAGAAACAACACTTTGCCAAAAAGACTAGTTTTCAATCAAACGAAAGAGGGAACAGACATGAAACCACTTCCTTCACACTCCAGTGAGTACAGAGACACTGTAGAAATAGGTCTCCATAGCCAGAAAGGACCAAAAGATCAAGAAACTCAAAAATTCAAAATCTGCCTAGGTATACGATACTTCACAGTTATGCAACCAGCGTGCATACGCGTCTGTGCTAAGGGAAACTCGCGTATACGCGGGTCCCTTTAGACAAACTTGCGTGTATACGCGACTGTGTGTAGAAAAAAGCGCATATGCAAAGGTAAATAATGAAAAAACAAAAAGGACAAGCCTGGAAAAGACACCAGGACTTCAGACTGACTGCAAGAAAGTAAACTGGACTGCAAATGAAAGTTAAAACTGTTGGGATCCTACTAAACAGCTGAAACCACCCAATAGGAGAATCACAAGAATGTGATCCCCAGCGGAGTCGCTAGTTCTGTTTCGAGGAATTTCACCCTAGAGGTTCGTTGGGTTACAACCTCCACAGAGCAGGGGCATGCTACTTAACAGAGACTCACACAACCATGCACGTTCAGAAAAACTAAATAGAGTAGAATGAGAAAGTTACTCGTAGGTCCTACGGTTGAAGAAGATCCCGCAGGGTTCAAACCCCAGCAACGGTCCTTCCTTCTTAAAAGACAAGAAGAAACAAGCACAAAGGACTGGTTGTAAAACATATATTTACTCTAAATGTTAGTGAGATTCATATAAAACATTAAATAAATCATAATGAATTCTTAAATAACAATTTCCACATACATATAAGCATACACTAACACGTTTATTTCGGGAACAACATGGTACTTCTATATTATAAATAGCATGTACAAAAGTAACGAGTGGAGAGATCACCTGATCCTTCCACGGCCTTCGAGAAGACCGTCGTTCGGATCCGTCCAGCCCTTGCCTCGCTAAGACTCCTTCCAAACTGGTGCATACGAGATGACATATAGGGAGATGAGCATCTCAAGGAAACAAGGGTTTCCTATAATGAACTGGGAAAGTGCAGGAGGCACGGGGAATCAGACTTGGATAAGGAATACCAACAGAGTATAATATCAATAAATTCTCTCTCTCCCTTAGGCCATACACATGAGGGGTTTTTATACTCCCTCCAAGTAGTTTCAACAGTTGGAAACAGTTGGCCACGTGCTGGGGTGGTTGAACTACCTGATTAACCATCAACCCAGCCCGAAAATAGGGAATAATTATATATTTTTTAATTATTTTAATGGCATACGCGGAAAAGTCTAGCTGGACTCGCGTATACACGCGGAAAAGTACGGGCATAGTCGCGTATGGGGATTTTTACACTGTTTTTTAGTGAATTTGTCCAAGTCTGTAGGAATGGTTGCCCAAAACCATCAAAGCAATCATGAATCATGTGAAGGTGAGAAATGATGCTATAACAGGTTGGTCTGCTAAAATTTAACGATGAGGCTTTTGAGAAATTTAAAATATTCAAGGATATGGTTGAAAGTGAAATTAATCTAAAAATAAAGTGCCTTAGATCTGATAGAGGGGGGAAATTCATCACAGCTTCGTTATTTGACTTTTGAAATCATCATGGTATCAAAAGGAAATTCTCTATAGCCAAAAATCCTCAAAAAATGGATTTGTAGAAAGAATGAATAAAACTATTCAAAAAATTGATCATGCAATTCTTGATGAATCTATAGTTTCACATAATTTTTGTGGAGGATAAGTACAAATAGTGGGTGACATTCTCAACAATCCCATGTAAGAGTTAACAGTGACAAAAAAATGCATGAACTATGGTATGGTAGACCTACAACTGTTAAGTACTTTAATATATTTGGAAACAAATGTTATATCAAAATAAATGATGAAAAACTTATAAAATTTGAGCCAAGGGAAGATGAAGGCTTCCTTCTCGGGTACTCCTCTGGAATAAAAGGGTAAAAATGTTACAATAAGAGACTTCATAAAATTGTTGAATGTATAGATGTTACAATAGATGAAGGATCTGTATGACCCAAAAGGAAAATGAAATCTTATGATGAACATCCTAGAACCAAAATCAAAGAATTTTAAGGGGGAGAACAAGAAGAGGCATCAAAAGAAGATGAAAAATAAGGAAATGACCCATAGAATACTCCATATAAGTATGTGTGTAAAAAAATTCCTGAAAACCAAATACAAGGTGATAAAGATGCCAGATTATGAACTAGAAGGAAATTCATTGGATCCTCTAGTAATTTAGCATTTCTATCTACAATTGAAACTCAAAATGTGCATCAAGAAATCCAAGACAAATGTTTTATTAAATACATGAATGAATAACTTAACCAAATTGAAAATAATCATACTTGGGATTTGGTTCCAAGGCCACCAAAAAAAATGTAAATGGTACCAAATGGGTATTTAAAAAAAAAAACTAAATTTAAATGGAGTACTGAGGAATCAGACACATATTGCATGCAAAGGGTATTCTCAACAGGAGGGATTATATTTTGAAGAAAAATTTGTACTTGTGGCTCGCCTTGAAGCCATTAAAATGTTCCTATCATTTTCCAACTTCTGCAAATTTAGAGTGCATTAGGTGGATGTTAAAACCACTGTTTTGAATGGAGATTTAGAGGAGAGGTTTATATTGAGAAACATGAATGGTTTATACTTGGTAATGACAAAAATATTATTTAAAAAATCAGAAAGGCTTAGTATGGTCTAAAACAAGCTCCTCGAGCTCGGTACTATTGTATTAACAAATATCTTTAGCAACAAGGGTTTAAGAAAGGATCAACATATAACAACTTATATCTAAAATCATACAAAGATTAACTCTTGGTGGTAATCATTTATGTTGATTATATCATAATTGGTAGCAATGTAGACACAATGAGTCAATGGTTTGCAATAACCATGCAACATGAATTTGAAATGTCCCTAATTGGTGAACTAACATTCTTTCTTGGATTGCAAGTACATCAAACTATGGATGAAATTTTTCTTTCTCAACTGAGTATCTCAAGGATATTATGAAGAAATTTGGGTTAGAAGACTCTAAATTTGTCTATACACCTATTGTAAAAGGATGTAATATCATTAAATACAATTATTTCCCAATAGTTAATCATTTTGAATATCAATATATGATTGGTAGTTTACGATATATTACTAGCACTAGACCAGATGTTATGCTTGCAGTTGGCATAGTTGGATGCTTTCAATAAAATTCTAAAGAGACTCATCTCAAATAAGTTGAAATAATATTCAAGTATTTGTAGAGAAATCAAGACCTTGGACTATGGTATCTAAATAATATATATTTTACACTTCAAGCATATACTATTTCACATTGGGCTGAAAGCATTAACAATCACAAGAGTACTAGTGCATGAGCCTTATTCTTGGGACATTTCTTAGTTTCTTGGTTCAACAAAGATCATAGCTCCATTTCCTTATCGACTGTTGAATCAGAATACATTGTAGCTGCAAATTTTTGTACATAGATACTTTGGATGATTCAAATTCTATAAGATATTCACATGAATTGTTCACAACTTGTGTCTATATTTCGTGACAACACTATGATGAACCCTTGGATAAACTGAGAGGGGGGGGGTGGGTGAATCAGTTTAGTGCATTCTTGGTCATTAATATTCTTTTCATGATGAACCCTTAGATAAATGAGAGGGGGGGGGGGTGAATTAGTTTAGTGCATTCCTCGTCATTAATATTATTTTCATTCAAATCATTAACCACTTCATTTTATATGCAGCTTAATACATAATGAATAATCAAACTCAATGTGTGGACAACAAGTAATTAAGTAGAATAATGTATCACATCAACACATAATCATCAAGCACATAGACAACAGATATAATTGGAAACCCATAAGGGAGAAAACCACATATTATTATTGTTTTGATGCAAAGGCAAGCTCCAAGTCCCTCTCACCATTGATTTTTTGTAGGCTCCAACCTACAGGAGGCTACTACCTCAAATTCTGCAAGCTACAACTTGTAAGGAAGCTCCAACCCCCACCTATTTTTTGCAGGCTACAACCCACAGGAGGCTCCTACCTCAATTTCTGCAAGCTACAACTTGCAAGGAAGCTCCAACTCCCAAATATGTTCTGCAGGCTACAACCTATAGGAGGTTCCTACCTCACTTTTTGCAAGCTACAACTTGCAAGGAAGCTCCAACTCCCAAATATTTTTTGCAAGGTACAACCTACAGGAGGCTCCTACCTCACCCAGCTCCAACTGGAAATTTATCAAGCTACAACTTGAAAGGAGACTACAATCCCCTCACTCAACATGAAACTAAAATGTTGGTTTACCTAGATATCACCTCTGTTATACTCCTTCTCCACTACTGCCTCTTCAACCTTAATATATGCTTCATATCAGTTCCTGATGTGCACAACATCTCTATCATCTCTCTTTGATTCTTCCACTCTCCAACCCTCTATGCACATTGATATTAAATCTCTTATACATATAGCTCCTGACTGTTTTCATTATACAATGAATACGAAGTGAACATGCCTGTCTCTCTGCCTTCCACCCATTCGATTCCTTACACTTCAGTTTAGGTTATTACATCAGAAATATTCATTACAACACCCATTGGAGTTTTTCCTATGCCTACGGAGACTTGCCTTTGCATCACATACAATAAAAAATAGTTATTTCATTTAAATTTACAATTACAAAAAGTATATTTCACTCATCCCTTTAAGCTCTTGGCTCATTGAGAATTTGTTTGTTTTGTTGTTGTCACTACCTTTTATGTTAGTTCTATTATATTATAATATTTCTACACAAATTCCTTTTTCTTGACTCGAACCACCTAGAATGTTTCCAACAATGATTTTCAGTGAAGTCTCTGAACATTTTTCTACACGGATATTTGCATGACTCGACCCTAACTTGTGCACTATTCTAAACATATTCAATAGCTCGACTCTTGAGATTTTCTGAACATAAAATAGCACGACTCGACCCGTTTGTTCACAATTTTCTCCATTTGTTGAACACATTCATTACATTTCTTAGCACATTCACGACTTGGCCCAAGCTTATAGCCTTTGCTGCCTTTGCTTCCTTTGCTGCCTTTGCTTCCTTTTCTGCCTTTGCTCCTTTGCTACCTTTGCTCCTTTGTTGCCTTTGCTGCCTTTTCTCCTTGATAAATATTCTAATGATGCTTATTGCCTCTTTGCTGCACATTGCTACTCCTTGCCTATTTTCTACATAATGCTACTCCTCTCTACTCCTTTTCCTTAGATAATGATTCTATTGCTCCTCCTTGCCTCTTTGTTGCACCTCTTCCTCTTTTCTTCTCCTCCACTTAAATTTTTCCTTCTTTACCTTATTTCTCCTTTATACTATAGCTAATCCTGATCTTCTCCTTTGTTCTCAATGGTAATTCTAGCACTGCTCCTTTATGTTCCTTTGCCATCAATTATAATATTTCCAACACACTAGTTCCATTAGTATTTCTTAAAATTTGGTTATGTATTTGAATACAAGCACATTCCAGCAAAGTATCATTTTCTTATAGAGCAAGTCTTGGAAGATAACATAAATTTGGAGTATGTTCCTTCACAAAAACAAATTGTAGATATATTTACCAAACCTCTTCTTTGTGATTCTTTTTAATACCTTTGATAATGGTTGGGGATGATCTCTACTTCTTCCCTCTCCTAATTTTTTCTCGAAAAACTGGGGGAGTATGATCTCAGGGGGAGGTGGTTATATGATGATATATTATTGATTCATCTCCTTGATGTGAGAATATTAAATTCAATCTATCATGTAAATCACATATATGTGCAGTATTATAGCCCTCTAACATGCCCTATGAGTCAGTTAACTGAGTGGTATTGGTGTAAGTCATGGATTTCATGTTGTATTTATGAAGTCATAGGTCATCATGGTGCTCCTTGGTTCATTGGATGGCTATCTTCTACTATCGGCATACATGTAAAATATTCCATCTATATTTTCCTAGTGAAGTATTGTGCATGTAATAATGTAGCAGTCACATAATTTTATTTCATCATTTCTAATGGCTAGTATCTATAACAAATTTCCCATTTTTCAGCCCCCCTACATGTTGAGGAGGAGCTTCATCAACAAGAAAAAAGGCGTGGCATGTCAACATGATACTTCTATGGTTTATTCACCCTTTTCCATTGATATCAAAGGGTGATGACACAATTTAGTTTGTCTGCAACGAAGAAGAGTAGGTTGACATCAACACCAAAGGAGGAGATCGTTGGCAGCTTGGTTGGCATTAATGTACACTATAAGAGGATGTATAGGTGTTTGGAAATATATTGCCTTATCATTAGAAATTTATTATTGAAAATTTGTTGCAGGAGGTTTGATGGAGTTTGGATAATGGAATATTTTTTGGCAGAAGATCCAATTTTTTCCTCATATTAATCCTATCTTCACTGGGAGACAACAGTGCCTAGTGAAAAAATTATACATTTTCACTAGGAGCATAACTAGCACTATGCAATGATCTTATTTGGGAGGTTTGTAATCCATGTGACGATTCCTATAAGTGAATAAATTTAAAAATCATGGGAAAAACCATCGAATTTCCCATGGATTTCAAGTGTGCCAAGATAGTAACGTCTACTTAATCCCGTAAAACATTACTTTCAATAAATCCTTAGGTTTTTCCATGGTAATATTAATGAAAAATAGTTTTAAATAACCAAGGAGCCAATTAGCCTTGTGTGCAATTTTTATGAGTTGAGTCAGTTTTATTTTGGAACAGGTGATTGCACCAGTGCATGGAGGTTAAAGTTGAGTAATCTAAAGATTCATAGATCTAGTGGTCTGATTTGGTAAGAATTTCTTACATATATTTATAGATCTGGGCCGAACAAACTTTGCTTATGCACACCAAAAATTAGTGATGGTAATATACTCTTATTTTTCTCCTATTTCA
This sequence comes from Pinus albicaulis, assembly GCA_034641835.2. NCBI lineage: Eukaryota > Viridiplantae > Streptophyta > Pinopsida > Pinales > Pinaceae > Pinus > Pinus albicaulis. Next base: position 704,333,332 of record CM076572.1, on the reverse strand, counting down.
CTAATGTGTAAGCGTGCAAGTGTGTTATAGCGATTAACTATTCTATGAAGTAATTTCACTAAGATTAAGTTCTAAATAAGTTTAAATTGAATCGATTTGCATGGGTGCATTTGATGATCAATAGTTCACACACACACACACACACACACATATATATATAACCATGTTCTCTCTTTGATCATGTGACTGTTGAGTATGGTAGTCTTCTAATAAATGATCTTCATATTGGTGAGCTAGTTGCTTAATTTTTTTGCTGGAAAATAGATTTTATGGGATCCACACATATATCTATACACTGAATGAGCGCACTAGTTTTCTATTTCTAAGTTCTCTTTGTTCATATCACACAGTGAATGAAAGTTTTTTTCATAGTCCTACAGTGATAGAGGTCTATGTCCTATTTGGTTATGAAATTTTTTTATGAAGCTTTATTTGAATAGTTCACATTCTATATTTGTTATCGTATCTATGAAAATATCTAAAGGATAAAATCATTGTATGAGATTGGTAAAGGTTTTTCAAGAGATTATTTTGCAAATAATTTCATTACTTGTCTCACTATTGTTGTATTAGAGAAAGAATTTTATTGACTTGATTGTATAGAGGCCAACAATTTGATAAAGGAAAAGGTGTATTGTGACAGTGTATTTTGTATGGTTTAGGTTAAATTCAAGGTTTAAATTAATACACAAATAAATATGCAAGACACAAGTTTATTTACTTGAATAGAGGCTTATGAATCTAATGTGTATAATGTTATTGCTTATCCATTGAAATTGTATGAAGGATTGAGGCCAGCATGCTGTTACACAACATTTTGTCACCGTCCCTGCAATCCCTCATCCTGCATATTGGAGGGTCATTCCTATGACTTGTGAACAGTGTCATACTTTGCAAACACCTTCTTTGCATCCTTCTGCATAAGGACATCATTTCTCCTGTTGGACATTTCCTCAAAAAGGCACACAAAACCTATGTTTTTGCCTTGGCGTGGATGGCTAGTTCACCCCTCGTGCCGATGTGGAAGATTTTCACTAGAGCCCGCACCACTTGTCGCTCTGTCTCAGTCCAGCCCTCATGCTAAGTTGTTTTAGGAATTTTTTTTAAAAATTAGAGGCAGAATTTTCCTTCTAACCACCTCAGGGATGAGTCACTAGAAGTGGTTAAGTTGATGATCCACAAATCTCTCTCTTTAGGTAGTGGTTTCCACCTCCCATGGAACAATCCTTGAAGATATGCCTCCCTTCCATAATTATAGGGATCCTAACCTCTCCCTCTCCCTCTATATAAATAGGCCTTCTCCCTTTATGAAAGCTAGCTGAACATATAGCCAAGGAGCTAAACTTAAAGAAGAATGCTATAGCTGAGTAATTGTTAGTGAGAAGGTAGAACCAAGGAGAACTCCGTAGAGAGAGTCCCGTCTGAATTCCCGACAAGCCTTTGTGAGATGCGCTCTGCTTGACCCCTGTTGGAGGAGACTGCAACGTCAAAGATTGGTTACATTCTTCCTTTCATTTATTAATATACTCGACTATGGTGTTGGTTCCATCATTGTGTTATATTGTTTATGTGATGCAATTGATTTAGTCCTCTTCAACTGACTAATAGTTACGAATGTGAATTAGTCTTTTGTATATCGTCATTATTTATTTTGTGTGTGCAGGTGTCCGAGCGTGAAAGCGAGCGGATTGTGATCTGTCAAACCAGAAGCGAGGAGTGAGCCACTCTTTTCGACTACAACAATAGCATAGGACCTTCGGTAAGTCATCTATCGAATCTCCGCCCATTCATTAACTAGGAATCAATATTATAGCTTGTCTTGTTTGTGGCTAGACCCACTCTAGAGCTAGTGGGATTGCCTCTGTCCGTAGAGGGGATTTACCTCACTGAAAAATTGGTGACTCCACTAGGTATCGTGAACTTTTGTGTTTTCCACACAAAGGTCAGATCGTGACCATTGATCATCTTTCATTCTTTGGTCCTGATGTGACATATATTCCACCAACGTCCCTTTCGGGTCTTTATCCGTCGGTTGTATCTTCCCCGCCGCAGGTTAATTATGTGGCTACATGTCCCATGCCCGCATTCAGTGATAGTGTCGTTGTGCATCGTGTGCTAGGGGCATTGGGTCTTGATTTCCGAGATGTTTTTCTCCCATCCAATGAGAAACTCTTGGAAGCCATGACTTCTTATTCAACATGATGAGGTCGTTGGAGCATAGTTCATTTTCTTGTGTCAATCTCCCTAAAAAATGAAACAAGGTCTTTGGAGCATAGTTCGTTTTCTTGTGTCAAGCTCCATGAAAAATGAAACAAGGTCTTTGGAGCATAGTTCATTTTCTTATGTCAAGCACCCTAAAAAATGAACCAAGGTTGTCGGAGTAGATTTCCTTGTCTTGTGTCAAGCTCCTTAAACAATGAAACAAGGTGTCCCGAGGATAGTTCGTCTTCTATGTCAACCTCGTTAAAAAATGAATTAGCCCTGAGGATAGTTCTTTTAATGTGTCAACCTCATTAAAATAATGAAACATGTTCCCATTCAATTCAAGTCTTTGATAAGATCTTGTAAAATCCCAGTCAAGTCTTTCTCTTGATCTCATAATTTGAACCTTCACTCCATCTGCCTTTCATATGGACTGAAGCTTAGGGGGCATGTACCTCGAATTGAGTCACCATGCTGGGGGCATGCCTATTTTTTCAAGCATAGTTTATCTTTTTATCAAGCTTGTGTAAAAATGAAACCAATTTTCAAGCATAGTTTGTTTCCGTTTCAAGCTTGTGTAAAAATGAAACTGGTTTCAAGCAGAGTTTTCTAATTTCAAGCTTGTGTAAATATGAAACCATTCCCATTTTACCTCTTGTGATTTCCATCTTATCAGCCTGTTTGTCTAGATGAACCTTCGTTTTCTCATTCCACCGTCACTATTTTCTTGGTCGATCATATGCCTTCACTTGGTTGTTTCACCCATTCTTGAGGAACCGCTACGATGAGTGGTATTGTTAGCCAACCTCTTGACCTTTATTTGTTCTGAGTAGTTCCACCGTTACCGAAACCAGTAGCTACCCTTAATACTACTCATTCCTCCAGGAGGAGTCATCTTTTAGCTCTTTTCTGACTCTCGAAAATTGAAAAAAATTCCAAGACTCTTGTCATTTTGAACTCGTTAAATGGATGTGAACGATATCTACCCAATATACGTCTACCCATTTTTCGGGCTGGGATATATTATTTACGAAAAAGGAATACCTTAGTCTATTGCGACTAAGAGGTTCTCTCAGATATTGTTTTCCACCTTTTCAGATCTGAGAGACTATTTACGAAAAGGGCCTTACTGGAGTTTTCTTTTCCTCTTTATTTTCAAACTCTCTAAACATGAAAAGATGTCGAGTTCTCCCTTTGTCAAAGTCATTAAAAACTAATGACATTAGACTACGTTGTTATGACGTTGTTTGGTCAATTTAGTTTGTCCTAAATTGCTAACATAAATTATCAACCAGGGATTCGTAAGCTGACGAAGTGTGGCGCACTATATGTGCAAGATAACCTATCTCTTAGTTTTTGTCATTTTTGGATTTTTATGAAATTCTAAAAGACAAGTATGGAGACAAATATTCAAGACAATGATATCCTTCTAATGGTTTTCCAAACTTCAAAAGAACTTTAAAACACACAATGACAAAATTAATTCCTAAAAGGAAATGAAAATTGCATCACTATTCTAATCAAGCAAACATTGAACTATTGATCATGAAACTCATTATCCTTGTTGCTATCTAAACACAAAAGAAACTGTACTCAAAGAAAATATTGCAAGTAAAGTAAAACTAAAATCAAATTGCATCAACTCATATTCTGACCCCTCACCATTAGTCCAGCTATGGCTTTCGGAGGTAACCATAAACAACTTGAGCAATCTGATATCTAATTTGCAGAAAAAAGAAACTAATATCAAACTACACACTCATACTTCAATCCCTCACCATTAGTCATTAGCCTAGGAGAGTAAGCGAAAATGACATGAGCAATTTAATATATCTAACACGGAAAGTAAACTAATATCAAACTACACCTCATACTTTTGCCTTGGCATAATTACGACTATGGCCCAAACCCCCCGGAGGTAACTGAAAATAAACATAGGCGACTTAATATATATCTTGCAGAAAAGTAAACTAATATCAAACTATACATTCATACTTCAATCCTTCACCATTAGTCTCGCTATGGCTTTCGGAAGTAACTGAAAATGACAAGAACAGTTTAATATCTAACTTGCAGAAAAGTAAACTAATATCAAATTACACACTCATACTTCAATCCCTCACCATTAGTCTCGCTATGGCTTTCGGAGGTAACTGAAAATAACATGAGCAGCTTAATATCTAACTTGCAGAAAAGTAAACTAATATTGAACTACACACTCATACTTCAATCCCTCACCATTAGTCTAGCTATGGCTTTCGGAGGTAACTGAAAATGACATGAGCAGCTTAATATTTAATCTAATTACTAAAGAAAATGTGCAAGACTGAAATAAACAAACAGTGCTGGAATTAAAAAAAAACTAAGAAAATTAAATTAGCAGAAGGACAAGATGGATTCCATGTCATTAGTCATTATAAAACTATGCGCAAATGCCCGGGATGCCATGAAAAATTATGCTAAAAGCTATGATTTCAGAAAGCAATCTAAGTAAGGAAATATGACAAAACAGAATTGAAAGCAACTTATCTAGAAAACATGTAAAAGCCTCCTTGGATAGCAGGGGCCCTCTGCTACCAATTTGGTGAAGTCCTTCAGCTCCTTAAAGTTGTAATCAAAACAGCATCAAAGAATTGAATTTCTCTATTAAAAAGAACTCACAAATCTACATCCCATTCCATATTGAACTTAGTTACAAATCTACTTCCTCATTACTTTCTCATTACCTATGGTAGGAGAAAGCTTCTCCTATTTATACAAAATATGAGGAGTCATCTCATTAATGGGAGTCCATGAATCTCTCCCTCCATCTCTAGAGTTATAGTCAAAATAGGAAATGATAAGACACATGTCTTTCTAGAGTTTCAACACAACTTGAGGAATGAGACACATATCCTCTTAGAGTTTCAATACAACAAGGAAGTGATACACATATCCTCTTGATCCCATAATCTTCTCCAGCCAAATTCGAATTTGGCTTTAGAGTGCCACATAAGGGTCTTCTAGAAGTCTACTTTTTACCTACACATGTCACAAAACTCATAACACATATATAGATATATGAAACTATGTTAATTTTCTAGTTTCTAATCATAAATTCACTTAAAATACATAAAATAAATAACTTTGGAAAACAAGGATCCTAACCCATATATTTATGAAAATGGTTACTTGATGTAGGGTTTTAGGTCAAATGGCTATGAAATAAGAGCTAAATGGTTATGACATAATGGTAATATGTATGAATATGGAAGACACTTTTGAGACTCAACAGACGTTACTAGAGTTCCTCCTTCCTAGGGCTCGTAAAATGTACTAGGTTGGACTTTTCTGAAGGAAAAACTTACATCGCAAGCATATGCTATCCCCTTCAAGCTTGTTTACAAAAATAATTAGGGTACTTTCTAGAAATGGTGGGGGAAAATGGAACCAGACTTTATTTGGCAGTATGTCACTCTTGAACATGGAACTTGTCTGCATTCATGTCGGGTTGGGGACATCTCACTTCATCATTTGTTTGCCTCCATGGGTTTGGATAATCTCTTTTGACCGCTCATTTTCTCTTTTCCACGTCACCATGACCTGAGATCCCTTGATGTCAAATACTGCTGAATCTAGTGTCATGCCACTGATATGTTCAAGAGAAGTTTTTCCTCTGCAATTTTCAACCTCCCTCTAAAGTGTCTTGATTTTAAAATCATCATATTCCTCTGTCTCGTGTCGATGATGTGGGAAACATCATGGCCCTCCTTTAACCAGGTTGCTTCTTGTCGACTTCATCTCATTTTCCAGGATGCTGATCTAGAGACTCCCTTCAGGTGCCCTGGAGTCTGCATGCCTTAATGGCAGGTTCTTTGCTTCCAACGCAAGGTTCACATCATCGGCCTTCGATCGAATGATTCTGTGGGTGTTTGATGCCCGATCACTCTTCAAATTTCATGGATTGTACCTTTTTGTACCTAGAGAGCCATTGTCATTATCGGTGGTTTCTATCGCATCTATTAAAAACTCTCACTATTTGCTGGTAATCAAACGATGTTCCTACATGTTCAACTTCAACTTGTCTATTCGCATGCTCAAACTTGTGCTTTGTTCGGGTCGAGATGGAGCGCAAGACCCTAGGTTTTTTCTTACGAAATCTAGGCTGCGGGTTTTTTGTGGATTACTATGACTTGTTACATGACTCTTCTGATTGGATGGCTGCGACCATACTTGAGTCTATTTGTTGAACCTTATTGTTGAATGGCTGCATCCATACCTCATATCTCACTTTTATGTACTCTATTATGGATGGTTGTGCCCATGCCACATATCATGTATCAGAGATATCAGTTGTATTTTTACTTGCAGGTTTTCCGACAACAGTGTTTGGGTCAAACTTGTTCTCATAAAAAATTTCACCCCTCCCTCTCTCTCGGACCTCATGCTTTAGGGGGCATCTGTTACACAACATTTTTTCACCGTCCCTGCAATCCCTCATCCCGCATATTGGAGGGTCATTCCCATGACTTGTGAATAGTGTCATACTTTTCAAACACCTTATTTGCATCCTTTTGCATAAGGACATCATTTCTCTTGTTGGATATTTCCTCAAAAAATCACACAAAACCTATGTGTTGGCCTTGGCATGGATGTCCAGTTCACCTCTTGTGCCGATGTGGAATATTTTCACTAGAGCTCGTGCCACCTAGCGCTCTATCTCAGTGCAGCCCCCGTGCCAAGATATTTTAGGAATGTTTTTTAAAAATTATAGGTGGAAGTTTCCATCTAACCACCTCAGGGATGAGTCACTGGAAGTGGTTAAGTTGATGAGCCATGGATCTCTCTCTTTAGGTAGTGGTTTCCACCTCCCATGGAACACTCCTTGAAGATAGGCCTCCCTTCCATAATTATAGGGATCCTAACCTCTCCCGCTCCCTCTATATAAACATGCCTTCTCCCTTTATGAAAGCTATCTAAACATATAGCCAAGGAGCTGAACTTGGAGAAGAATTATATAAATGATTAATTATTAGTGAGAAGGTAGAACCAAGGAGAACTCTGTAGAGAGAGTCTCGTCCAAATTCCCGACGAGCCTTTGTGAGATGCGCTATGCTTGAACCCTATTGGAGGAGACCGCAACATCGAAGCTTGGTTGTACTCTTCCTTTCATTTATCAATATACTCGACTATGGTGTTGGTTCCATCATTGTGTTATGTTGTTTATGTGATGCAATTGATTTAGTCCTCTTCGATTGACTAATAGTTACGAATGTGAATTATTATGTTGTATATCGTCATTGTTTCTTGTGTGTGTGCAGGTGTTCGAGTGTGAAAGCGAGCAGATCATGATATGTCAAACCAGAAGAAAGGAGCAAACCACTTTTTTTGACGACAACAACATTATATGACCTTTGGTAAGTCATCTATCGAATCTCCGCCCATTCGTTAACTAGCGATCAATATTATATCTTGTCTTGTTTGTGGCTAGACCCAATCTAGGGCTAGTGGGATCGCCTCTGTCCGTAGAGGGGATTTACCTCACCAACAATACCAATGAAGTTGATGAATGTAATGCTTTTGTTTTTATTTTGAGATTGCAGTTAGTATATTTATATGGTTTCCTATTGCATAGGCTGAGATTTTTCATTATTTACTATGTTAAACAATAATTCAATATTTTTATTGACACCTTGTGCTTATAAATGCTCATGATGATGTTACTACTTGGTTAATGTTGTTTATTGTTTTAGGAGTATGTAGTTTTTTAGTGATTAAGTATTGACTGATGTATCACTGCAAAAAAGTTCATGAAATCTTATATTGTCATTAGGGTTTGGCAGAAGTACTGAAGTCATATTTTTTTATTGAGATAAAAGTTTATTGTGGGTCCGGACCGAAACATTTTTGAAACATGGCCTACTAGAATAGTGATTGTTATAGGTGGTCCCAGTGTGAAATATTTTGAAACATGGATCACAAGAGGTTATAGACAGTAATGTCTTCCTTCCAATAGCAGTTGGAGAATTTAGTGGAGGTCACAACCTCCAACATGTAGGAACCTACACATTGGAAAAAACTTGCACTAGTGAAAGATGTAAATAATTTTCTTTAATAATAATAGAATATAAATAAAAAATAACAACAATGGTTTTCCCCTGTTGCGTTTTCCACCTAAAAATAGAATGTCCCATGTGATGATGTGTTTGTTGATTCATTGACGTTCTTCGTGATTTATATATTTTCATATATTTCTCATGTTAACATTGTAAAATAAAAGTAAAATTGCTAATTCTATGAAATAATGACCCCCCCCCCCCCCGGCCCCCACAAGTATTTCTAACTACTAGTTGACGCTAATGATGTACCATGTGTTAGGAGTACTAACCATGATTATGGTGATGATACACCATAGGTCATACATACTGACCAAAATTATGGTAACATGTTGATGTTGTTGATTTACCATGTGTCAAAGTTGTTGACCAAGATTATGGTAATTATTGATGCTGATGAATCATTATAACCTTTTCTTAGAAAAAAATGTCAACAAGAGAACATATACATAGTCATTATGAATACCTCCATAGTTGAGAGGGAGCGTTGAATTTTGTAGGTATGGTCGGTCTTTATAATTAATATTTTAGCCCTTCCAATATATAATGAAATTGTAAGACATGTTATTCATGTCATTTTTTTTTATTAACCCTTGAAATAATAAATATAAGACATGTTCTTCATGTTGGAAATAAAAGAAAAAAAAATTGGATTTTGAATTTTCAAATTTTAGCTCCAAACTTGTCAAGTCAGACCTCCTTCAAGTCAAGTCTACCCCTGTGAAGAGACACCCATTTGGATAGGCAGAAAATTATATATAAGGAACTCAACCTCCTCCATAAGACACCATTCGATCATGCAAAAGACAAGATATATTCTATAAATCCAAGTGAATAAGGAGGAGGAGGAGGAAGGATGGATTATCTGAAGCATATCTCTCTCTTTGACTTCACATGTGTTACTTCTTGGGCATATTTTAGGCAGCAGGCTAAAATTATGGGGCAACATATTCTATTCAATAGGGCCGTGTTTCTAGCTAGATTCTAGGAGGCTGAAATTTGGCCTAGGAAAATCAGATAGAGCTAAAGTTGTTGGGCTTGACTATAGGGAAGTTTGACCAGGTTTTATAATTGTATTGTTGGCCAGTTTAACCATTATATTGACTAATAGAACTTGGTGTATCTATTTTTGAACTGAAGAAATTTTATAAGGAAAAGGTTGTTGGGTTTTTTCCCCAAGTGGGTTTTCCTAAGGTAAATCTTGTTTTTTATTTGTGCATTATGATATTTACTTTCATTTTCCATTTATGGTTGAATTTTTGAATTGTAATTTCTTAATGATAAATTGGAAGTGCTAAAATAACATCTACATAATTAGAAGTAATTATCATTTTTTTCAGAACTTAGTGCTTTTATCTATTACACCTGAAAAATAAACAAGAGAAAGAACCACACTCAAGCACATCTAAAGGAGTAGTATAATTTTTAAATTATCCTTTCAAGTGGATTTTTATAGAAATTTCTATTGTTAACATTTTATAAAATTCAGATTCAAAAAATCTGCCTCGCATCAACACAGAAAGAACTCATGAATTTGTAAGCCTTCAACAATTATTTCTAGGGTATTATGTTAAAAATTTCAACCACACTTAGAATATGAGGGAATTATATTATATAGATTTTAAGCTCAAAGGCTTCAACATAAAATAATAATACAAAGTTTTAGATTTATGAACTCCTATGAAAACATAAAATATAATATTATTAGAGTCCCATCCTGACCCCCCTAATTTATTGTTTCTTAAGGTAGCGAGGGCACACCCATAGAGGTAGTAGAGTGTGAAGTAAATAAATGTAAGTGGCTTCATTAAAAATTGTCCAATAGCTAGTGGTTAAGGCCTTATTAATGGAGGTCTACTAGGTGGTTAAGGTTTATGTCAATCAAAAACTTTAAATATTAGTAGAAGCTATGTGATTGGTTCTCAAGTGAATATTATTAAACTTGAAATTTTGGCTCTGTTGGAGGTTTCCCCTAAGAAGCAAGTGATTTCATATAATCATAAATATTAACAAAGGTTTGATCGATGTTGTTATTTTACAATTTTGGTTTTTTTAATTTTTTTTCCATAACTATATACCCGTTTTTACTTACAACTATATTTGGTTTTTTTTTTCTTTAAATACTTCATTCACTTAACAAGTAATACCATGAGAAGTATTAAACCACTTCTTGTGCCTACTACTAACACATAAATTTCCTAGTTAAATAACAAAATATATATCCATAAATGGGTAAACCTATTTTCGGGGAAGAGTACACAATACTTGGCTATATGAGGAATATTTATAAATGCAATAATACTTAGAAGGAACTAATGTCTCCCTGGGATTTAAGAGAAAAATTATATGACTTTTCAGTAGCATTACTAGAGGCTGTTAAGTCCCTATATTAATAGTGTAGTCCCTTATTATGTTAGTGTAGCCCCCCTTATTGTTATTGTTGTACCCCTGTAACCCCCATATTGTTATTATTGTGCCCTTACGTTATTATTATTAGGTCGGTTAGGATTACATTGTGGCCCCACTAGGATTATATTGTGGCCCCATGGACTCCTATATATAGAAGGAGGTGTTACACCATTTTTTGGTCATCTAACCTATTATCATTAGATGGACCCAAGTACACCATGTAAGACCAATTTTACCCTAAGTAAAATTGCTTTCACTATGTAAAATAACTTAATAAAACACATTTATCAGGTCGTTTATGGTCTAAACAGGAAAACCCAAAAGGAAATATTAAACGAACCTATATTTGTTTGATTTTCCTCATGGAATAATTAATTAAACAATAATTTAATTATTATTCCTGATCATGTTTAACCCAAAACAAGGAAATTAATTAGACAAATCTTTATTTATCTTATTATTTTCTAGGAATAATTATTTAAATCTTATTTAAATAATATTCCTTGTTAAATATGACTAAATCACTTATAAACAATTAAATAAATCATTATTTAGTTGATTATCATTCAACCACTTCCTTAAAATGATAAATAAATCATTTACTTATTTATTATTTACAAATAAAGGGATTTGACCCAAGTCAAATACTTTTTCCCTCCAATAAATATAATAGAATATTCCATAAAAGGTGGATCTAGATTTTTTTAATGTTATTTTAATCATGCACCAAGATCTAGAATGACCCAATATTTTGTTATAAATAGGAGGGTTTTTCCTACCATTCTTCACCTTTTGTTGCCTATTAGATCACTTTGGATCTATACTCTTGGTCTGACTTTGAGCCATTATCATTGTCAAATTTTCCATTATTTTCTGTGTGAGCTCCCTTTGAGTTCTATCTTTGTCTGGGTTTTCTACACCAACAAGAGAGAGAAATACTAGATTTGAAGTACTAAGGACTTCCAAGAACCCATCCCATTGAGGAGAATTGGAAACACCTTCTTGTTTTCCTCCCAAGTGCCCTTAATACAAAAAATTCTTTCAAAAATATTGTTCTTGTCTTGTCTATTGGATGTATGGAGCAAAACCTTACTTTTACTGCTTAATGTCTCTTTATGCATAGATCTGGATTTTTTCAGCATTTTTCTTGATCAACTAACTTCAGATCTGAAGATATTGGCAGCCATATTTGATGTTAGGGCTATAAGTTATGCATAGCTAAAGTGGTCTTTTTTCGTACACTTCGACAAAATATTCATACTAACAACTAGCGACTCCACACGGGTTTTCAATTACGACCGCTGTCGTTTTTCATATTCCTACATATCCAGCTGCTTCAGACCCTAGCGTTTCTTTTCAGCTTTTTGTTTTTTCTATTTTTATGTCATTTTTCACCTATAAAACCCTAAAACATTAAAATTTCTAACTTCCACATGTTTCTGGCCCTATTGCGCAGGTAACAGACATTAACCGCAACTAAAATGACAAATTTTTCGGAAATCTGCCGCCAGGACACCTGGAGCTTCAGGTCACACTTTTCAGCCCAGAAACTATGACCTGGACTCTAGGTCGCAATTTTCAGCCCATTATCTACGACCCGCACAGAAAACGGGTCAGAACCTGCGACCTGCCAGTTTTTCTGCTATTTTTCTGCAATTTTCCTGGGTTTTTCTAAATCTTATGTTAGTGTTTTCCAGCCTCTGTCTCAGCCCATTTAGACCTATTTCTGATCTGTTTTTCTCATATAAGTGGGAACATAGCCCCCTAGGGCTTCAGTACCCTCCACTTTTGGTGGAAGATTTTTAGCTGTTTCAGGTGTCTTATTTTTCAGAGTTTCAACCTTCCCTTTTTCAGATCTGATACCTCCTTTTCAGATCCCTTTTAATCAACTCTTCTCCCTTTCAAATAACCTCCTGACATTTTTTTTGGATCTACCTTTAGGGTCTCCTCCTTGTCCCTTCTGCTTTTTGCTGATTTCCTCCTTTTTTACAGCCACCTTGCTTCTTCCTCTTAGCTGTGTTCTGCACCTCTTTTCAGCAGTTTTCTCCTTTAGATCTCTGTCCCTCCCAACCTTAGATCTATTGGCCTCCTTTTAGTGTGTTTGGACTAGATTTTTTCCCTCTTTTAGACTAGTTTTGAGAGACATTCCTTCTTGGGTTAGATCGATGCATTGTTAGCTGTTAATTTTCTGTTATTTCAGCATTATATATTGTTCTCTACAGATTTATTTTCAGTTACGCAGCACACTTTTATTTTACTCTCAAAACGTCTGGGTTTAAAAATTAAAATTAACGCACGCCACACACTCACCCTAAGCAAAGAAGAGTCTGGTTAACACCATCAGGAAAATACTTTAAAACATTGTAAAATCAATTGACACTGCACCTTTCTGCCCTTGTTTCGACATTGTAATCACTTGATTCTGCACCTCCCTGCCCTTGTTGGTCATTCTTCTTCCCCTTATGTCATGATTGTGTTGTCATCATTGCACCCTTAAGGCGTATATCCCAAAGACTTCTTGGCCTTCACCCTCAGTTTCCGGTCGGTCGACCTACTCCTTCCTGCCGTCGTCGAGTTAGTCCTCCTCCGAGTCCGCACTCCAACTCCTCTTCTGATTCATTGGGTTCTCCTTTTATTTCTAGTTCTCCCCCTGTCACCTTCACTATGTCTGGTCCAGGGCCTAACGCTAGCGATAATCTCGACCCTAATTCCGGGACTACTACTAGCCGAACTGCCACAGGAACTACCTCGGCTACGCTCTTGCTCCCCTTCATGGCAGGCCTCAGCCTCCCCGATTTGGATCAGTTGATAAACGACCCTATACACCATGACGCTAGTTGGCCTGCTATGCCAACAAAGCTCCCTTCTGACATCCCAAAGTTTGAAGGCCTTGCTGGAGAATATCCTTCAAATCATGTTCGATCTTTCCACATGTGGTGTTCATCTACCTCCATTACCGATGACTCTGTCCGTCTTCAGTTGTTCCAACGAACACTTACATGCACGGCTTCTAAGTGGTATGTTGATCAGGCCCCTTCTTCTCATACCACCTTTGCGACTCTTGCCTGGGATTTTTTATCTTACTTCCAGCTTCCCCTTCGTTATGATACTGGTATTGAAATTTTGACTTCTTTCCGTCAATAATCTGTGACCCGCCTATCCGATCATGTCCAGGAATGGCAGAGAAGAAAGAGCCTATGTCAATCCCCTACCTTCGAAGACTGTGTCTACATGGAATGGTTCCTTAGATCTCTCTTGCCTCCTATAGGGAAAGATGTCACATCGCATTTTCCCCAAATCAAAGAAGCCACCCTCCAACTGGCGTTAAAATATGACTTGATCTATGCTCAGACAGGTTATGTTTATACCGTTCTACCTGATCTCCCCAGACCCGGTGGTGTCGATGCACCGGGGGCACCTCATGCCACCGACGGTATCGTTGGAGCTCTCTCTCATCCATATGCCCAACCTCCCATGGGTTATGGTTTTCCTGGGGGAGGGGGCAGCACCTCCCGCACTTGTTCCCCTCCCGGTAGCACGTATCCAGGATACAGCATGCCTCTTCTTTTGGCCCACCCTCCTGGCCACCATACTATTACCCAACCCCCTTATTATTCGTATCCACAGTTTAGTGCTCCAGCTCCTCCAGCATCAGCACCTCCGCCTCCCTTGCCTTCTCAACCCCTGCAACAGCAGTCACTGCCCCCTCAAGAGCAGGTGGATGCATAGCAGGGATTCATGGCTACCCAACCACCTGATGGACAGGTGGCCACTCAACCTTCCCCTTCTAGTTCCTCCAAATACCAGATCCTCATGATGAACTCTGATCCACCTCTAACCGTCGACCTTAACCTTTAAACTCGGTCCCATCAGTACCCCAAGCCTCCCGCTCCATCTGTCCCCGAGTCACCTTCTTTAGGGTCTACAGAGCCTCTTTCGACATCCATTGGTCCCTTGCATATCCCTCTGCCCAAAGTTGAGGTTCATACTAAGATTCTGAAGGGACCATTACGCCGAAACGCTGCTTCTGGTCGAGCTGCTCATTCATATATCATCATAGATGATTTGGCACAATATCCTATTGTCATTTCAACACTGGAACTCCTCCAGTCATGCCCTTCTCAAAATAAGGCTCTACTATCTGCCATGGGTGTTGTAGATCCTGCTGATGACCAATTGATTGTTTTCGATACCCATCAATCAGAACATCCTCCTCTTTCTGCTTCCGTAGCCTTCCAAATCCCAATCAAAATCTGAAACGCTAATGTTTCTCAGTGCATCATTGATGAGGGGGCATCCACCTGTGTGATGTCTGCTTCGGTTTGGAAACAACTCGGATCTCCCGAATTGGCCCCTTCCACAATCACCCTCCGTGCATGGGATGGCCATGCCTCCCAGCCCATTAGCTTATTCCGTAATTGTCCTATCACTCTTGCGGGCAAGACTGTTTGCGTTGACATTGAAGTCATCGATGCTCCTCTTGATTATAACATTCTTTTGGGGCGTAGCTACACTTATGCTATGTCTGCTGTCCCATCCGCGGTCCACTGCAAGATGTTTTTTCCTCATAATGGAAATATAATCACCATTGACCAGTTGACGTATCATGAGCCAAAATCTCAGGCCTCCCCTGAGTCGACCATCTCTTCTGTAGCCAATCAAATAACTGTCGATTCTTTGACCAGTGTCTCTCCCGGCATCTACAAAGACTCCTCTTTGCTTGGAACCTTCCCTGGTCCTCCTCCTCCTCCTGTCTTTGACCCCAGCTCATCGAATGTTTGCATGATGCAATCTTCTTGGGCTTCTCTCAAGCAACCTGCTTCGGCTAATCAGCAACCGCGCTCTCCACAACCTGCTCCTAGCCCTTCACCTGCAGCTGGTTTTCATGAGCCTCTTTACCCTCCTGGAACTGTTCCTCCAAGCCTTAGCCATTTAGGAGCCATCCCACCTGGCCATCACCCCTCTGGTCAGATACCGTTCCTAGCTCCCACACTAGGAGTGTACACGATACCTGTCATGGCCACCCTCTCTCTTCCTAACCTAACCCTTGGGATTCCCGTCTGGTACCATGATCCTCCAGCCGCAACCCTGCCTGGTCAACCCAAACCTTATATTGCTTTGACCCCGGTCCAACTGGCCCCCATGACTTCTCTCATTGCAACAGTGCCTTTGTCACCTCAACAGGAACCACCTCCTGTTGCGACCACTTCAGGTAAGAAGGGCAAAGCTCGCAAGGGGGCATCAAAGGACAAGGCTGCCCCGACAAACCTTGCCCCTCCTCGGCCTCCAAAGAATACCATCCATTATGCTTTGTGTGATGTTGTCGGTCACGCCACCCATACCTGTCCTGAATTGCTTCATCTCAAGCCCATGGTTAATGTCACGCTCCCTGAGTCCACGATCCCAGAAGCCTCTGTTCCTTCTGCGACTGCGGCCAAGAACCCCAAGACTATTCACACCAGCCACCCTTGTGCTTTGTGTGATCTCCATCACCATTACACCCACCTTTGTCCCCGCCTCGAGGACTTCCGCACCTCTCTAGCCGCGGTGCGCCAATTCAAGGCCAAGCACAATGAGTCCACCTCTCCCCTATTTGTGCATTTTTCTTTGGAAAAACTACCAGACATGACTACTCCCATTGACATTCCCCCTCCTGATGTCGAGATGACGAAGCCATCGTCCAGCATTTTCTACCTATCATCATCCATGAGACCCTCAGGGAATATTCCCTCTGAATCCTCTCCTGTTTTTTTGCTTGACCTTCCTTCAGTGATCACCTTGGGCTCAACATCGATAGATCCTTTATCTACTTACTCTTCTGTCACCCCTTGTGACGATGCGCATGTGAACCTCTCTTCTCATGATGATGAGTCAGGTAGCTTCTCCACGTCAGGTGGTCTTTCTTCCACCGATCACCCCATCTTCTATCACAATGATGACATTATGGAAAAACTCCCCACCCCTGACTTTATCTATTCCCCCTTACATCAAACCCATGCGTTCACACCAAATACACCTTGTGGCCATTACATTGAAACCCAATGTTTGGGTAAGGGGGCACCCACATTTGAGAGACCAAGAGAAGCAATTCTCCAAAACTATCCTAGTGTATCTGGTCGTGTCGACCTTAGTACCATTATTCTTCCACATTTAGAAGAACCTATAGAGTCCCATATCACTTCAGATCACTCTAGGGATGATACCCCTTATCGTTCCTTCATCTTACATCAACAAATCCATCTCTTAGACATTGTTGTTGACCAACCTATAGCTTTTCTATGAGAGCATCAGTTCATTATCTCCAAATCCTCTCTTTGGGATAGTGACACCAGGTATGCCAACCCGGAAACTTAAAGTCCATTTGATTCCTATATGCAGTACCAAAAGAGATTGGTAATCCTCCATTCCCCTTCTCACACTGCATAACCATAACGAAAAAAATGGTGCACCACATCATTAAAATGTGTTTAGATTCCCCTTTTTCTCAATAAATTTTGGCATGACCACACCATGCTTGGGGGCACCTATGCCCCTCAACCCTAACCCTCCTCAAAATCGAATTTCTTCACTTGCAACACTCATACTAGGGGCACCATTTGGCCTCCATACTTATCCATGCTCGTGTTGATGTTCGTCATGAGTTACCATCTTGTACTCATGTTTTCATGGTCCCCCATTGGACCTTTACTGTGTGGCAGCACCATCAATTCGCCCTTTTTTAGGGCATCCAAGTTGAGTCATCATCACATTCATGGAGTCTATCCCGAGTCGCTTTGTACCCCGCTATAGTCCTCCATCCTTCATTACTTGATCCCTCTCTTGTGTCGCACATTATGGCCTTCAGTCCCACTGTCCCCTATCCCTCATGATATTGTGTCAGTCGCTGCCACGTCATTCATGCCCTTTATGCTCTAACAAGGGAAGTCATCCATTCGCTACTCAGTCCCCTCCATTTCATCATCATCATTGGTATTAGTCTGTTAGTCGCTCTACTATTTTCTCTCATGCCTTAGTTGAGGATCCCTTATTGCCTCACCTATGGCGGACCTCCTTCTATCGACATCAGCGCCATTCATTCGAGAAGACAGGTCTAGAGGGTAGTGTACCTTGGTTCCAACTTCCACTCTTGTTCGGTGCCTCAGACCAGGCAAAGGGATTTCTCATTACCCTTTGACTTTATTATTTCTCAGCTCTAGCTCCTTTTAGCATGATCGAGATCCATATACTTGATGGTTCAGTGATGCTGCAGAAGCTCTTGGTGATTCCTGGGTGTGTGTGAGATGTCTCAACCCTCATGAGGGGGTGGCCCTGCAGGTAGCCCCCCACATGCCCGGATGACCTCTTCATTACAGCCTTCGATGCAGCTACATATATTTGATGATGTCACCCTTAGCCACTTGCAGCGCCTCTTTGATTTGCATGTATCAGTCAGATTTTGCAAGCCCTTCCCCATTCCCAGGGGGCATTTGGGTTGTATTTGTATCTCATGTACTCAGATATTATTGTATAAGTCCTGGCTGTTATCCCAGGCACAACATGTATGTGGGATCCGTCATTGTATTTTTATCTGGCTCATGTTTATGCTGGTTGTACTTTATAGTTCGGTCCCTTGTTTACTGGACACACTATTCTTTTGTACTTTGTTTCGGCGGGCATAGGTATGCCTCCCCTGCCGCCTTTAGCACAGGTACCCTCTTATAAAAAGAGACTTGTTGCACCTGTAAGTCTCGTCTCCTTAGGGTCTAGTTCTTTAGAACATTAGGCTACCTCCCATTTCTCTCTCTGACTTCCCTTTTGATGTCTGGTGATTGAGTTCTTACAACGTACTTCGGTCATACGATTTGCTCCTAACACTCGCACGCTGGGGGGAAATATGTTACACCATTTTTTGGTCATCTAACCTATTATCATTAGATGGACCCAAGTACACCATGTAAGACCAATTTTACCCTAAGTAAAATTTCTTTCACTATGTAAAATAACTTAATAAAACACATTTATTAGGTTGTTTATGGTCTAAACAGGAAACCCCAAAAGGAAATATTAAACGAACCTATATTTGTTTGATTTTCCTCATCGAATAATTAATTAAACAATAATTTAATTATTATTCCTGGTCATGTTTAACCCAAAACAAGGAAATTAATTAGATAAATCTTTATTTATCTTATTATTTTCTAGGAATAATTATTTAAATCTGATTTAAATAATATTCCTTGTTAAATATGACTAAATCACTTATAAATAATTAAATAAATTATTATTTATTTGATTATCATTCAACCACTTCCTTAAAATGATAAATAAATCATTTACTTATTTATTATTTACAAATAAAGGGATTTGACCCAAGTCAAATACTTTTTCCCTCCAATAAATATAATAGAATATTCCATAAAAGGTGGATCTAGATTTGGTTAATGTTATTTTAATCATGCACCAAGATCTAGAATGACCCAATATTTTGTTATAAATAGGAGGGTTTTTCCTACCATTCTTCACCTTTTTTTACCTATTAGATCACTCTGGATCTATACTCTTGGTCTGACTTTGAGCCATTATCATTGTCAAATTTTCCATTATTTGCTATGTGAGCTCCCTTTTGAGTTCTATCGTTGTCTGAGTTTTCTACACCAACAAGAGAGAGAAATACTAGATCTGAAGTACTGAGGACTTCCCAGAACCCATCCCATTGAGGAGAATTGGAAACACCTTCTTGTTTTCCTCCCAGGTGCCCTTAATACAAAAAATTATTTCAAAAATATTGTTCTTGTCTTGTCTATTTGATGTATGGAGAAAAACCTTACTTTTACTGCTTAATGTCTCTTTATGCATAGATCTGGAATTTTGCAGCATTTGTCTTGATCAACTAACTGCAAATCTAAAGATATTGGCAGCCATATTTGATGTTAGGGCTATAAGTTATGCGTAGCTAAAGTGGTCTTTTTTCGTACACTTCGACAAAAGATTCATACTAACATGAGGTTTAATTCATTTGTATCATCCAATAATTTTTCATTCATGTAATGTATTGGAGGTTGCTGTTGATATTGCAACAAGATGATGAGCTTAGTGAAAAGAGTCGTCTTCACTAAGTGGGCCCGCAGGCTATTTTTGGCGCAAAGTCTATTTTTAGACATGTCAATCATATTCTATGAGTTGCGGGATGCTATTTGTGGATGGTTGGTCAAGTTGTAAAAATAGATGGACTTCTATTTTTAGACATATTAGGCGGAATCTATTTTTAGATTTCCAGTCTAAAAATAGATATGTCGAATATTATTAGCTATTGATAATATTTGGACTCTAAACATTATCTTATTCTCTTGGAGCACTTCATTTAAGTTCACAGATGTGGCATAGGAGCTGACAGAAGGAATTATGCTATTCCTGAGTGTTAAGTGGAGCTATTGCATGGAGACTTCAGTTAGAATTCATGTGACAGAGTTTGGTGGAGTTGTAGAAGTAGTTAGTGGAGTTGTGTTCAGTTAGACACAGTTGAGCTAGTTGTATCTAGTCTATCTGATTGATACACTAGTGAGAGTGGTGTGAATTAATTAATAATTAATTCAATAAATA
This sequence comes from Pinus albicaulis, assembly GCA_034641835.2. NCBI lineage: Eukaryota > Viridiplantae > Streptophyta > Pinopsida > Pinales > Pinaceae > Pinus > Pinus albicaulis. The sequence continues at coordinate 704,313,047 of CM076572.1, read as the reverse complement.
TTGAATCATTAATCAAATGAAGAATACATCAGTTAACTACAGTCCATGGATAGTTTCAATGGAGACCAGTGGAGAGGTAGGTGAAAGAGCAGGTTGACTATTACTTGTGACTATAGGGTAGCATGATTTGCAACACACAGTGATTGGAGATGCCAATGAGGATTGCATGAGCAAGGTTGGACCAATTCGATTTCATTCAGATCCATTCTTCAGTAGGTATTGTGCAGTAGAGGTAGGCTAGCAGGTGGCAGAGATCGGTGCATGGATTTTCTAGATCAGGACCTGATTAGTGTGTAGCGATTGTATTATAATGAGAGCTTGTGAGAAGATTTGTATGAGGATTGTTACATGATATATATGAAATATATTATATACATATAGTTGGGGTTTTTAGCTTCAATCTTTCCCATTAAAACACTGTGTTCATATCTGTGAATTTTTATGGTTTCAATGTGTGCATGCACTTGATTTAATTTCCGCATATGATGATAAATAGTAGAAGAGATTCTGTATTGTGCATGAAGTCAAATAGTGTGTGATCAGGAGAATATTAGATGTATAATGCATTAGTTATATATTTTTTACATGGTATCAAATCCAATTTTATCATTGGTGCAATTGCAAATCATTGAAGCGGTTGAGTTTTGCGTTGGTGGAATTCGAATTTGCGGCAGTGTTTTCTTGGTGTCGAAGTTGAGATGTCCTGCAATGGATTGCGATTGGAGTATGCCTTTGAGGGAATATTGAATTATATTGCATGGAAGGATAGGATGGAGGCGGTGCTAGAGGATAATGGGTTGAAGGAGTTCATAGATGTAGAAATTCCAAAACCTGCTTCTAGCAATGCTGGTGCACTTGATGCATGGCAAAAGAAAACAGAAAAATGTCGAAGGATTCTGTTGGAAGGTGTGAAGGATCACATAGTGTCCAGCATTCATGGTAAATCCTCTCCATTATTGATGTGGAAAGCTTTGACATATTTTTTCCAAAGCAAGAGTGACCAGAGGAAGTTGGCGCTCAAGGATAAACTCAGGAAGATAAAAATGGAGAAAGGCGAAAGTATACCCAAGTGCCTCACAAAATTTTTCCAATGCAGGGATGAGCTGGGAAGTGTGGGGGTTATTGTAGATGAAGATGACTTGGTGAGCTTGGCTCTCCTTGGGCTTCCGAAGAGTTTGCATTCCTATGAGGACTCTGTCAATGGTCGGGAGAAACTGTCGGGATGGGAGCGACTTTGGTCGGATCTTGTGCAGGAGGAGATAAGGCAGAGTACTAGGGATGGATCTTCATCGAAGAATGAAGATGAAGAAAATTTCACTTTGGCTTCCAAAGAAAGGAAGGGGAAGGGAAAGAAAAATCCTTCTCAATCTGGTACAAAAGGCAAGAAGTAGGACATGTCCAAGGTGAAGTGCTTTCACTGTCACCAACACAGACATTACGCCACTAATTGTCCACAAAAGAAGAAAAATAAGTAGGCTGTTGGATTCGCAGCTAGAGAGGCCTTAGCCTCACAGTTTGAGCTATATTTTTCATTGATCCCATGCTGGGTCTCAAATGTGATGGGATCAGTGTGTTTTCTTGACAGTGGTGCATCTTTCCATATGACTGGAGACAAAGATTTGTTTACTGATTTGGATGAGAAGGATCTTGGAGTGCACATCGAGATGGGCGATGATTGTAGATATAATGCGACTGGTATCAGGACCATTTCCTTTGAGAGGGAGTGTGGCAAACCTTTCATCTTGAAGGATGTCATGCATGTTCCAGGATTGAAGAAGAATCTAGTCTCTGTGGCGATGTTTGAAGACAAGGGATATGATGTTGTCTTTAGCGAGGGAAAGGCTTTCCTGCGCAGTAAGGCAACTAGTGAAACCCGGAGGATAGGGGTTCGAGTTAAGAACCTTTATTAATTGCAGGTATATGGCTGCACAGCAATGGCAGGAAAAGAAGAAGGAGTAGTGAGCCAGGATGAGGGCGAGCTGTGGCATAGGAGATTGTGCCACCTTCACCATGGAGCTTTGAAAATTTTGTAGTACATTTCTACTGGGCTTCCCAAGGGTACAATTGCACAATTAGATCAGTGCAAGGGATGTACTTTAGGAAAATTTTGAAAGCCACCTTTCATGAGAAGGATAGTCGTGCCACGATGATCCTTGAGAGAATTCACACAGACGTGTGTGGACCTTTCTCAGTATCTTTGACAGCAAAGCACAAGTGTTATGTGATCTTTGTTGATGATTTTTCTCGTAAGTGCTGGATCTTCTTCATGCAGAAGAAGAGTGAGACATACTCAAATTTCTATGAGTTCAAGGCATTGGTTGAGAAAGAATCAAGGAAGTAGTTGAAGGCTCTTAGGAGCGACAATGGTGGTGAATTCATCTCTGGCGAATTCAAATACTTTTACAGTGCATAAGGAATTCAAAGAGAGCTCATAGCGCCTCATAGCCCATAGCGGAATGGGGTCGTGGAGTGAAAGAACAGAACAATCGTGGGTGCTGCATGGGCGATGTTGCATGATCACGGCCTTCCCATACACTTATGGGCTGAAGCTTGCAACACTGCGGTTTATGTGAAAAACCGTTGTCTTCAAAGGATACTTGGCATGAGTACACCCGAGGAGGCGTTTTCTGGTAAGAAGCCTGATATTTCTCATTTGAAGATTTTTGGCTCACTTGTTTACATTCATGTGACGAAGGATGCCAAGAAGAAGCTAGAGCCAATCGCAAAGGTTGGGATATTTTTGGGGTACACATAAACACCCCACAACTATCGTGTGTATGTGTGACGAGATATCAAATTTCATGAGGAGAAATCCATAAAGTGTTTGCTTGAGAGGGAGCCACACTTGCATGCAGATGAGGAGCTATTAGTTCCTAAGGATGAGCCTCAAGATGTGGATTAGCCACAAGAGGAGGTTCATGGAGTGGAAGAAACCACTCATGCAACGCCAACCATCAGAGGGCGGAAGCGCACTACAAAATCTGAGCGACTGAATCTTGATGCAGAGAAGATTGTGGGAGCACCTACATCACAGCGTAGACATAGACAATCACTTGACCGATATACTAGATACATGGCTCTAATGAGAAAGTGTATCGTGACAAAACCATCCTCTTTTGAGGAAGCTGTGGAGGACCCTGCATGGGTAGATGCCATGGTGGAAGAGTATGATTTGATTTTCAGAAACAATGCACGGGAGATTTTCCCAAGGCTGGAAGGGAAATCAGTGGTAGGTTTGAGATGGATCTACAAAGTGAAGCAAGCAGCTGACGGGAGTGTGGAGAAGTACAAGGCAAGATTTTTTTCCTGGGGCTTCTCACAGATCGAGGGGATCGACTATGAGGAAACCTTTTCACCTGTCGCAAGGTATTCTTCCTATGGAGCATCCTAGCTCTCTCAGCGTAGATGGGGTGGCACATTCATCAGATGGATGTGAAGACTTCGTTCCTCAACGGAGTCATTGAGGAGGAGGTGTACATAGAGCAGCCCAAAGGTTTCGAGATCTTAAACAAAGAGTTGCATGTGTGCAGGATCAAGAAAGAGTTGTATGGGTTGAAACAAGCACCTCGTGCTTGGTACACATGGATAGAAAGTTATTTCACCGGACTTGGATTCACCAAGAGTGAGGCGGATACGAACCCATACCAGATTGTGGTGGAGGGTAAGTTGCTGATCATTGTACTTTATGTGGATGATTTGATTTTGACGGGCGATGAAAAGTTGATACTCTCATGCAAGGCTGATCTTGCAAAGGAGTTTGAAATGAAGGACTTGGGCCTCCTTCATTATTTCTTGGGTCTGGAAACTCTTAAAAAGCAGCGATGGGACTTGTATTAGGTCTCCATGCAACATGCCCAGAGACACCTGAGAAGTTCAACATGCATGGCCGTGGCCCATCACACTCTCTCTTCCTGTGGGGTTGGAGGAAAGAGAAGTAAGACGGGCAGAGGCAGGATGCCAATATTTACCGATAGTTGGCGTTTTCATGCACTAGTTAATGACCTGCATATACATGAAGTGTTAACCGCTTTCATAAGGCAGTGAAGCTCACCAAGTCTTTTGGAAGGTTGGTGTGGTGAACACCACAAGATATCTTAGACATCAGACATGTGATTTTAAGACATAGCTGGATGATAAGCCTACAGGCACATGAGATGCATTGGGCAGAGCTCAACTAACAAAACTTTAGAGCACATTCAGAGAGGGATTTTTTACATCAGTCACAGAGTTTCTGGAAGCGCAGGGTAGTTTAGATTCGTGGGTAATTTAAAGAGGGAGGCCGAGTACATGGCAGCAATTTTGGCTGCATGCAAGGCTATATGGATGAGGAAGATCCTGGTCGGGTTGTTCGGTTCACACTTAGATCCTACTGTGATATATTGTGATAATCAGAGTTGCATTAAACTCTCGGTTAATCCAGTATTTCATGATAGATCTAAACACATTGACATCTAGAATCATTATATCAGAGATTGTGTGCAGCGGAAGATCATGTTACTTTCTTACATTCCTATGGAGGATCAGGATGTTGATATCTTGACGAAGGCGCTCACTAGGAGCAAATTCGAATACCATAGAGGTAGGATCGAGGTGGCAGATAATCCCTATCCTGTTGAGAGGGAGTGTTGAGATTGCAACAAAACCAGATGAGCTATGGAAAAGAGCCACCTTCACATGGGTCCCAGTGGCTTTTTTGCAGTCATTTTTTAACAGTGGGTCATTTTACATGTTTGACATCTTTATGAGTTTATGATGGCTGTGATGGTTATTTGCTGTAAAAACATGGACTCATGGTTTTAGACATAATGTAGAATCTATTTTTAATACAAACAAAATAGATATGTTTAATATTATTAGGCTCTTAGTAACATTTTAATTTAAACATATTCTGATTTTCTGGAGCACTAAAATGGGAGGCATGTGGCAGATCAAGTGGTATGAATGCACGCTATCCCGAGGTTAAGTGGACATGTGTGACTCGCTAAGAACCCCAGAGAGTTGTGTAACTAAACAAGATCAGAGCCAACCACGACCGGGCTAGGACACAACAGCTAGTTGTATCTAGTCTAACTGATCGATACACTAGTGAGAGTGGTGTGAATTAATTAATAATTAATTCACTAAATATTAACTCATTAATCAACTGAAGAATACATCAGTTAACTACAGTGCATGGACAGTTTCAGTGGAGACCAGTGGAGAGGTAGGTGAAAGAGCAGGTTGACTATCAGTTGTGACTATAGTGTTACATGATTTGCAACACACAGTGATTGGAGATGGAAATGAGGATTGCGTGAGAAATGCTGGACCAATTCGAGTTCATTCAGAGCCATTCTTCAGCATGTGACTGTGTAGCAGAGGTATGGAAAGAACAAAGACAGAGATCACATGCTGGATTTGCTAGATCGGACCTGATTAGTGTGTAGCGATTGTATTGTACTGAGAGCTTGTGAGAAGCTTTGTATGAGGATTGTTACATGATCTCTATGACATATATTATATACAGATAGTTGGGGTTTTTAGCTTTAGGCTTTCCCATTAAAACATTGTGTTCATATGTGTGAATTTTTATGGTTTCAATGTGTGCATGCAATTGATTTAATTTCCGCATATGATGATCAATAGTAGAAGAGATTCTGTATTGTGCATGAAGTCAAATAGTGTGTGATCAGGAGAATCTTGGATGTATAATGCATTAGTTATATAATTTTTATGCTTCTCCTTCTAAGTAAATAAGTATTCATTTCTACAAAATATCTCTTTTCTTCTATTTTTTGAGCCTTTTCTGTCTACAACATTTAAAATTTTAGCTTCTTTTTCGTGGTTTCTCATTGCCCAAATAAGTCATCGTGGGATTTTCGCTATAACTCAAGTTCCGAAGGTTCAAAAAGCTGAAATGCAGAGTAATCAAACTATAACATTGAGCGTAAAATTTCAAAGCCAGTTCTAAATATTGGCTAAATATGATCTCAGAATAGGTTAAAGATCTCAATTTACTTAAACGGTGTCATTTCAGAAAATTTTCAATGTAGAACTATTTTATATCAAGATGCGTGAAGTTTTAAATTTTTAGAGCATGTGCCAAAATCTAAATGTAAAAATCTTGAAACATTTAGTTTGGTCTGTAAATATTTGGTTGTTATGATCTGTGGAAGTTAGGTCTTTTTCAGGCTCCCGAATTTCATCTCAAAGAGGTGATCATGGGAATGTCTTCATAACTCTCTCTTTGAGAATCGGATTGGAATTCTATAAAAAATGACTGGAATTACATGGATTTTAGTTTCCTGTTTATAAATTTCAGAGCCAAAGGAGGAAACAATTACACGTGGCAAGTCGTACAAGTTCACTCTACTGAACCAGTCCATAATTAGGTCATTGTGGGAGATTGGACATAACTTTGCCTTGAAGAATCCAAATCAATTTAGACCTGTGGAATTTTAAAGAAGCTTTAGAGGAATACTACAGGGCCAAATTTCAGATATTGAGGATCTTCAAGTATAGAGATAATTCAGTTTCAATATCGAGCTCATCAACATCAAGAAAAAAGGTTAATATTTTTTTCTGAATTGCATAAGTCTTGTGTAAAAAAAATTCAGTTTGAAGTGATTCCAAGGGCCTATTGAGCATATATTTCAGTTTTGGGTTCTAAAATGCCTCCTAAAAATAATTCCATGCCCATTAAGCCCTCAAAAAGCTATACTATGACGCACGAAGAGGAAGAATTGCAATATGAGATATCAAAATTACGGTACCAAGTGCAACAAATTTCTTTAATTTCAGCCAAGAGAGCCTAAGATGACAGAGATGAAAGAAGAAACAGCTAAGTTTGATGGTTGGGTTTAAATAATCAAACACAGAAAGAACAGATAAGCAGATAAATTAGTGAGCCAATTGTTGGACCAGTAACAACCCCCAGTTCTCTCACCTCAAAAGGATAACTTAATAGTGCAGTAATCTAATGAAACAACAGTAAAGATCAACATCAACCTAAAAAGAAGTTCTAAACAAACACAGAAAAGAAATCAAATGAATAAGTACGAATTAATTTCGTATATCTTAGGAAGTGAATAAATTTCCCCGTATAAAGACTCCACATAAAGAGGATGAATTTACAGGGGGTTATCAAGAAGGACTCGGGCTGCTGAGGACAACACTTGTTTGAAGGAGAGGGGCATGTTAAGTCCCTATATTAATAGTGTAGCCCCTTATTATGTTAGTGTAGCCCCCCTTATTGTTATTATTGTACCCCTGTAACCCCCACATTGTTATTATTGTGCCCTTACATTATTATTGTTAGGTCGGCTAGGATTACATTGTGGCCCCACTAGGATTATATTGTGGCCCCATGGACTCCTATATATAGAAGGAGGTTTTGTTCATTCGTATCATCCAAGAATTGTTCATTCATGTAATATATTGGAGGTTGCCCCCTCAAAGTGGCTCATTTATAAGGCATTAATATCTCTTTTCTTCTATTTTTGTAGTTGGTTCCACAACAGAGGCCTAGCTCAAAACAATCCTTGTGCGATGTTAATTGTCATTGTCATTTTGTAGTGAATATTTTTACATATATTGGCTAATAACATTGCTTGTGCCCTATTTCCATAGATTCTGCTTAGACATTGATTGTGTTGGGATAGATTTTGGATAACATTTTTAGTTGACCCTATGGTTCCATGAGAAACACCATATAAAATTAAGAGAAATGTTTTTCCCATGGGTGAAATTTTGATGGTTTAAAAATTCAATGGGCGAATTTTTTTATATTACACATTTTCAAGGGTTTCGCCCCCTTTTTATTATACATCAATATATATATATATATATATATATATATATGTGTGTGTGTGTGTATATGTATATGTATATGTATATGTATGTATGTATGTATGTATGTATGTATCCACCTTGTTATGCTTCATATTCATCTATATTTCATATACTAAAGCTTTTCTAATCACAATTTCACTCATAACTATGATCAAGGTTTGATTTGATTTGGTGGAAGACCCATATATAAGATCCACCATCCAACCATACAACTGAGTCTTATTGCTGAGCTTTAGATAATGTGAGCTTATTTATGGCATTGAGCCATGGTTGACATTCTTAATGCCCTTTCCATGGAGGGGTTCACTAGTGTATATAGAGAAGATGCTGAAAATTTACATTTCAAGCTTTATAAATTGTCATTTGCATAAATAAGTTATATTTAATGTTTTTTTAATTTTTAAAATTTACAAGTTTTTTTTATCATTTTCCTTTTTAAACTTAAATTTTGAATTTTAAATTTTACAATGATTTTTACTTATATTTTTTTTTTAATTTAGATTTGGAAAATTTTGATTATTGTAATAATATAGTGTGGTCTTAGGTTGTTTTCCCTGTTAGATATTAAACCATGATTTGTATATATAAAATAGGTAGAGGATGCCTAGTTTTCACCCAATGCATGTATGTTCTCCCTTTTTCTTAAATTAAAATTATCTTTCAATAACCAATGCGTGATATAATTAGTCAAGTTGTTGCTTAGAGGTAGTTTCATTGTCCCATAAACAAGGGGTCTAATACACGAATTTGATATTTGGCTTGGTATTGACCTTAAAATTATATCATGTATGTGGATCTACAAAAAATTTTAAGAAACAAAGTATTACATTTATTTATGGATTTTTAAATTTTTTGATATATTATTTATGAGAATCTTAAATATGTATTTTAATTAGTTGGTAATTGTATTTATTCTATTTTAATTTACTATTGTTCTTTTCTTTATTTATTAGTTCTATTATTTTCTAACCTCTCTCGTATTTATTTTTATGCTCCTTTTCTTTTTCTTTGATTTCTCAAATTATTTTCTTACATCTTTTTCTTTTTTGGTTGATATATTTATCCCTCTTTTTTCTCTCTTTTTATTTTTATTTTTATTTCCTATTTATTCATTAATTTGTGTTTGCTTCCTTCTATTGATAACCAAGTCCTGATGATGAGTCTTTTTTGAGACTCTAAAATTGGAATTAAAATAGAACATGTGGATTTTCTGAATCATCACTCTTCAAATATTAACTTATAAATAAATTTGAAAAAATGTGTGTTGAATTATCTACAAGGTTTATCGACTAATCTGTAAAATTGAATATTTCATTATATATCTTACCTAATATTATTTTGAATTAAAAACATTTTAGTTGTAGATATCAAACTTAGAATGGGGTTCTGCAAGGATGGAACCCTGTGGTTTTCTACAACAGTGTCTTTTTCGTTTTCTCTTTTACATTCTACACATCTAGGGATTCTCGTGTTACTCTCGGTTGTTTTCATTTATGATTGGTGTAGGGCTCTACTGGTTTGGGTTGATAATTAGTTTGTTGACCAAGATTTTACTAAGGTAATCAGTAGGATGGAGTTACAAGGTATGGATGAGATGTTGGACTTCTCCCTAGCACTAGAGGATTTTTTCTCCCTTCATTCTAGCACAAAATATCTTCATTGATGCCTAAAGGAAACCACAAAATATCAGTCATTGATGCCTAAAGAAAACCATAAAATTGACCATCCTACCATGCAAATCAATTTTGGTTCTCCACCATGGTTTAGCAAGTTAGTTGTTAGGTCCTTATATTACTAGTATAGTCCCTTATTGTTATTATTGTAACCCCCTTATTGTTATTTTTGTACCTCTGCAATCACCATATTGTTATTATTGTGCCCTAAAATTATTATTGTTAGGTCGGCTAGGATAACATTGTGGCCCCACTAGGATTGCATTGTGGCCCCATGGACTCCTATATATAGAAAGGGGGTTTTTTCATTTGTATCATCCAAGAATTGTTCATTTATGTAATGTATTGTAGGTTTCCCCCTCGAAGTGGCTTATTTCTAAGGTGTCAATATCTCTTTTCTTCTCTTTTTGGAGTTGGTTTCACAACATTTGGTATCAGAGCTTTGGATTCTAAGGTTTCGTTGCACCAAACAGGTCATCATGGAATTGTTGCTATAAATTTGTTTCTACGAAGGCTCAGAAGCAGAAATTTTTAGAGTGCAAATCTGAAATCTTGAGGAACATCGTCGAAAAATGTTGGAGATATGATCTATGGAAGTTAGGTCTTTTTCAGGCTCCTGAATTTCATCCCAAAGAGGTGATCGTGGGAAAATCTTCATAACTCTCTCTCTGAGCATAGGATTGGAATTCTATAAAAAGTGGCTAGAATTACATGGACTGTAGTTTCCTATCTATAAATTTCAGAGCCAAAGGATCAAATAGTGACACGTGGCAAGTCTTACAAGTTCTCTCTACTGAACCAGTCCATAATTAGGGAATTGTGGAAGATTGGACATAACTTTGTCCTTAAGAATCCAAATTAGGTCAGACCTGTGGAATTTGAAAGAGGATTCAGAGGGATACTGCAGGGCCAAATTTCAGATATTGAAGATCTGAAATGACAAAGACAATTTAGTTTCAATATCGAGCTTTTCAAAAGCAAGAAAAAGGTGTGTATTTTTTTCGAATTACATAATTCTAATTTGAAAAAAAAAATAGTTTGAATTTATTCCAAGGGCATATTGAAGAATAGATATCAGTATTGGGTTCGAAAATTCCCCCTAAAATGAATTCAACATCAATTAAGCCTTCAGAATACTCTACTATGACTCATGAAGACGAAGAAACACAACATGAGATATAAAAATTACAAGAGAAAGGTACACAACCCGCTAATGGGAAGAGCAAAAAAATGAAATGGAAGTTTTGAAGAAAGGCGTGGAAACTAAGATGGATGGTTTGAAGAAAGATGTGGAAGCTAAGATGAATGGTTTGGAAGCTAAGATGGATGGCATGGAAGTGGGCATGGAAGCTAAGATGGATGACATGGAAGCTAAGATCGATGAAAAATGAAAGACAACATGGAAAACATGAAGAATGATCTAAAATTAGATATCGAAGGTTTGGCAAAGTTGTACAAGAAATGTTTCCTAATGGCAAAAATATAGTAGAGGACACTCATGATGAGAAAAAAATACATGTTAATCGCGATTTCATAAACCTTAATAAAACAGATTTGAAGAACATCAAATATCTAAAAGATGGATATCATGAGGAATTTGATGGTGCAGAGAACTCAGCATGATATTAGATGGTATAGAAATATTTTGATCTCCATAATGTGCAAAACACACAAAAGGTACGCATTGCAACTTTACATTTAGAAAAAATACATTTGTATGGTATCGATGGCTTTGCTCCCGTAAAAAAATTGTCATTCATTGAAATTCCTGTATAATAGAAACAGATCGCACATTAGAGAAGGCAAAGATAAAACACCTTCTTTAGCCAATTGATAACCTAAAAAAAAGGGTTCAATGGAGGAGCACATTGAGGACTTCCAAAAATTGAATATAAGGGTAATCGATATTCCAAAGGAACACATGACGATGTCTTCATAGGAACTTTAAAGGATAACATCCAACATGAAGTTCATAGGAAACTTTGATTCACAGAGAAACATAATAGTTAAAGAATGACAAATATGGATATATGAAGCTCACCATCACAGTAAGTGTATAGATGGAAGTGTTACTACTCTTAGACTCTTCACGAACCTGCTACATGACACACCACAACAATTGGAAGAAAGTAGTGGCGGTCAATATGTTTGTGATAGCAAATACACTAAAGGTCATAAGTGTGCTGAGAAGAAATTATTTTACATAGATTGTGAAGAGGAAGAAGAAATGAACAAGAAGAGGATATACACCAGGAACCAGCCCCAGAAGAGGAAGAAATGAATCCGAACATATCGTGTAATGCACTGGCAGGAATTACCACTCCTCAAACTCTCAAGATAAAAGGACAAATCAAGAAGAAAAAGGTAATAGTGTTGATTGATTCAGGTAGCACCCATAATTTATTCATTGTAAGGTAGCCAAGGAATTAAATTGTTTCCTATACCCAGCACCAGAATGTCAAGTGATGGTTGCAAATGGAGGAACTATAAATTGCTCTGGAAAATGCCATAATATCAAGCTAACCATGGGGGAATATGTATTGACTAGTCCAATGCTTGCCATTCCTATGGGAGGTGCTGATGTTGTACTAGGAGAACAATGGTTACAATCTTTGGGGACGGTAGCTTTTAATTTTCAAGAACTTTTCTTGAAATTCTTTTCAGAAGGAAAGGAAGTCGAATTACGGGGTATTGAAGGGAAGCCAGGAAGGATAATAAGCTCTAATGGCATGACAAAGCTTCTAAAGAAGGAACAACGAGGCGTAATTGCACAATTATGCTCACTAGAAGTTCCAACATCAAAATCATCTATTTCTGCAGATCTCCAACAAGTCTTGGACAATCATTCCAAGGTGTTTGAAACTCCCAAAGGACTCCCACCTATTTGTGACCATGATCATGCTATTCATTTGATTCCAGGAAGTGTTCCTCCAAACATCAGGCCTTACAGATATCCTTATGTCCAAAAGAGCGAAATTGAACGTATGATTGCAGAAATGTTAGAGGTTGGTATAATTCAACCTAGTCAAAGTTCTTTCTATGATCTAGTAGTATTGGTGCACAAGAAATATGGATCATGGCACATGTGTTTTAATTATAGGAAGCTCAATAAGCTCACTATTAAAGATAAATTTCCCATTCCTGTGATTGATGAATTATTGGATGAATTACATGAAGCAATTTATTTTACCAAGTTGGATCTTCGTTCCAGATATCATCAAATTAGAATGAACACTAAAGATATTATGAAAATATAATTTCGAACTCATGAGGGTCATTATGAATTTTTGGTCATGCCTTTTGGCCTTACCAATGCACCTTCTACATTTCAAGGGTTGATGAATTCCATTTTCAAACCCTTCCTTAGAAAATTTGTGCTAGTATTTTTGGATGATATACTAATCTATAGCAGGTCTTGGAAGGATCATGTTGAACATGTTGACAGGGTGCTCAAACTATTGCAGGAGAAACAATTATATGAAAAAACATCCAAATGTTCCTTTGGAGTACAAGAGGTGGAATATCTGGGTCATATTGTATCTCACGAGGGTGTTAAAGTAGACCCTAACAAAATTAAAGCCATTAAGGAATGGAAAGTCCCCACAACCATAAATAAATTGCGAGGATTTCTTGGGTTAACAGGGTATTATCGCAAGTTTGTTAAGAATTATGGGAGAATAGTAGCACCTCTAACAACATTATTGAAGAAAGATGCATTTTCATGGACTCCTGAAGCAACTAAGGTCTTTGAACATCTTAAAGAGGCAATGTGCCTAGCACCGGTCTTAGCTACGCCAGACTTCACAAAAACCTTTATTGTGGAATGTGATGCCTCAGGAAATGGAATTGATGCAGTTTTAATGCAGGAAGGAAGACCCATTGCTTTTGAAAGTCGTCCAATCAAAGGAAAGTATTTACAAAAACCTATTTATGAGAAGGAAATGTTAGTAATACTACATGCACTAAAGAAATGGCGAACTTACCTAATGGGAAGACACTTCAAGGTAAAAACTGATCATGATAGTCTTAAACACTTTTTGGAACAAAGACTATCGTCAGAAGAACAGCAAAAATGGGTCACAAAGATGTTGGGTTAAGACTTTGAAATAATCTACAAAAAAGGAAAGCTGAATGTTGTTGCAGATGCACTCTCAAGAAAGAATGAAGAGGTGGAAGCATTGCTTTGTGCCATTTCTATTATCCAACCAGATTGAATAACCGAAGCAAGAGATGAATGGAAGAAGGACAAAGATGTATGGACACTCATTCAAAAGTTGCAGCAAGATCCTAGTACATCTGATACATTTAGTTGGAAAAATGATTCCTTATGGTACAAAGACCGCTTATATCTTTGTAAGAATTCCCAACTAAAACAAAAGATTCTTCTGGAATTGCACACTTCTCCTTTAGGAGGACACTCAGGATTTTTAAAAACTTACCACAGGGTGAAGAAAGGATTTTTTTGGGATGGCCTTAAATCTGATATTCGAAAGTTTGTGGCGGAATGTTTGGTTTGCCAGCAGAATAAAGTGGAAACAATTAAGACCCCAGGACTTCTACAACCTTTATCCATTCCAAGTCAACGTTGGGAGGAGATTTTAATGGATTTTATCATAGGTTTACCTAAGTCCGAAGGAAAGAGTGTCATCATGGTGGTAGTTGATAGACTTACCAAGTATGCACACTTTTGTGCATTATCTCATCCATTTAAAGCAAGTACAATTGCTACTACATTTATGGAAACAATTCAAAAGCTACATGGAAACCCAAAGATTATTGTAAGTGACAGAGATCCCATTTTTACAGAAAATTTTTGGATGGAATTATTTTCTTCTTTGGGTACTAAATTAGCTCATAGCTCATCTTATCATCCTCAATCTGATGGTCAAACAGAGATAGTGAATAAATGTTTGGAAGTACATCTTTGTTGTTTTGTATCTGATAATCAAGCACAATGAGTCAAGTGGTTACCTCTGGTTGAATGGTGGTATAACACTTCCTTCCATACTACAGCAAAATGACCCCATTTATGGCACTTTATGGATATCATCCACCATCGATCACATCTTCTTTAAGGGAAAATGCTAGGCTTCAAGGAGTGGAGGATCACATCAAGTATCAATAAGAAGTTCTCCAACTCTTAAAGGATAACCAAAATTTGGCACAAAATTGAATGAAACAATAGGTAGATCAACATCGCAGTGAGAGAAGTTTTGATCTGGGAGATTTGGTATTTTTACGGCTACAACCATACAAACAAATGTCCCTTAGGAAGATAAGAAGGATACTAAATTATCACCAAAATACTATGGTCCTTATAAGGTTTTACAAAATATTGGTACTATGGCATACAAATTGGAGCTTCCTACTTCTTCGCGAGTGCATCCAGTTTTCCATGTTCCATGCTTAAAAAAGGTTATAGGGGACAAAATTCCAATTCAAAGAATATTGTCGGAAATTGATAAGGAAGGAAAAACCATATTGGAACCTGAAGAAGTCATGGAAACAAGAACTCAACAACTACGAAATCGATCAATTTCAGAGTATCTCATAAAATGGAAGAACTTACCCACAGAAGATTCTACATGGGAGGATGAGAATTTTATATAAAATCACCCAGAGATACTCAAGCGTTGAGGACAACACCTTTTTGAAGGAGAGGAGCATGCTAGGTCCTTATATTACTAGTATAGTCCCTTATTGTTGTTAATGTAACCCCCTTATTGTTATTATTGTACCCCTATAACCCCCATATTGTTATTATTGTGCCCTTAAATTTTTATTGTTAGGTCGGCTAGGATAACATTGTGGCCCCACTAGGATTACATTGTGGCCCCATGGACTCCTATATATAGAAATGAGGTTTTTTCATTTGTATCATCCAAGAATTGTTCATTCATGTAATGTATTGGAGGTTTCCCCCTCAAAGTGGCTTATTTCTAAGGCGTTGATATCTATTTTCTTCTCTTTTTGGAGCTGGTTTCACAACATAATTAGCAAAGGGGATTTCCTCATCACCATTTTATTTTAACCCTATATTCCCAAATTTGTTCTCCTAGTCTCTAAAAGTCTGGAATGCTTGAATTATGTTTTTTGATCATTTCCCTTCCTTATCTCTGACAAATCCTTCTTTTCTTCTCAACCCTGTACCCTTCTATGGTTTATGTTGGGGATTTCTACACTTTTTCTTGTTTCATCTGCATCAAATTCACATATTCAAAAAAGGGAGCCTCATGGTACTTTAGATATTGGGATTTATCTAAAAGGTATAACCCTAGATCCTTCCTCTAGTTTGGAAGTACTGATTTTTTGGTTTGTCTTAGTGACAGGCTCAGATATTAGTGGAAAGAACATACTAGAATTTGTCAAGTCAACTAGTGTTTCTTCTCCAATAGAGGACCTTTTTGTAACAAAAGTATTGGATAGGTTGGTTTTTTCACATGTTGAAGGGTTTTGGTTTAATTTTTTTTGTAGACTCCCTCGCTCCCACAATGGTCAATCAAGAAGAGGTCATCAATACTCAAGTTTCATCTGAAAGTTCTGAATATTTTCATGGGGACGCTCTTGAAACCCTAGTTCGAAATAATGACAATCCTAAAGGTGGGAAATGAAAAAAGAAGAGGAAAAAGCATAAGAGTGTCTGCTCATGGCCAGGCGAGCTAAACCTAGTCTTTGGGGACAACTTACAAATGGGAAAAGTGGTAAATATGACGAATACATCTGTTGTTGCCATGCATGGGGGTGATATTTTTCGACGACATTGATAAGAGAAAGCATTACAAAGCAATGGAATATGGGTTTAGCAGAGGGGCCCAAAATAAAATATTCATGAAGGGATGGTTCTTTTTGGATTTTGGGATAATAAGTTAATAGATTTATCAAAATACCACAATTAATTCACTCAACCCCGGTCCTATTAAAAATATGGACTCCCATATTTGATGTTAGGAAGGAAAATATGGGATGTGACCCTATCTGGGTCTGCTTACCTCACTTTCCCCCTCAGTATTTGTCAGAAGAGGCATTCATAATTATTGGGAATGGCTTTGGGACATCCTTGGAAGAAGAACTATCTTTTGAGGACTCTTAATGCATGGAAGTGGGTAGTATCATGTTTAATTTGGATACTAGAGAAGGTCTTCACCCATAAATGAAACTCACTTCTCACAAGGTGACACATGATCATATTTTGGATTATGAGGGAGTGTCATTTTGATGTAGAAACTATCATGATATGGGATATGTTCTATAATAATGCTCGCTTCTATTTCAGAGGAACATATTTTCTCACTCTCTAGTCGAAATTCCAAATTGAAGGGCATAAAAAAATATCCCCAAAACAAAGACAAATGGAGGGGGTACTACTCAAATTATCTATAAAAGGCCAAAATGTATTCCATAGGGTATATATACATCCATCACATAGGTTCAAAGACAATCAAGCTTTCCAATCAACCCCATGTACGTAACTTCTACTCCTCCAAGCACCGGTGTTATGTGTTATTATTCCCCCTCTTCCATTGTTTCTTCTCCTATTATTTCTGATAACACTTCTCATTTTATTTCTGAATGCACTCCTACATAATAATCATATCCTTCTTCAATTACACTAACAAAAAACAATATGGATCTCATTTTAATAAACATATATAGCCCTCACTAATAAATTATTGATTTTTTGGATTCCCTCTTTAGAAAATATTTCATGACCAGAGGAAATCTAGTTATAGGAGGGGATCTAATATTTTCATTGCGAGTATCAAAAATATGGGGTCTGCATGCGCGTTGAGATCCCCTAGAAGAGTACTTCATCCATAATATGGAAGACTCTAACTTATGAGATGTGGATCTAAATATTATATTACCCACACTGAGGAGGAAAATAATTGGTCAAAATCGAATAACTATAAGAATAAACATGTTTCTTCTCCATAAGCGAATGTTGGATAATATCCCTCTCTTTCACTAATGTATTGAATCAAGAGGTTGTTCAAACCACTCTCCCATATTCCTTGAGCTAAAAATGGATTTACATAAACCTAAGAGTCCATTCAAGATTAACCCTTCCTGGTTAAAGGGCCTTGGATTTGTTGGAAAGTGTAACTAGGACCGGTCTTCATTTGGACTATGTAATTATGTATTTATGTAGTGAAGAAGAAAAAGATAATAAATATATATTTTTGGTATTATTTCTTCATGTGTTTCATGAGCAAGGTTTTATTATAGGTCAAAAGCCTTCTTCTTGATGTCCTTTAGAAATATTTTTTCTGGTCATAAATGTACTAATTAAAGAGTCATGTATATGGAGAGTCAAGTCAATATAATATGCCTTAAGACCTTATGACATAAGCCTTGAATTCATGGCTCAAAATGATGCTCCAGATCAACGTTGAAATACTCTTCTAGGCAGCTTCCTTGCTAGCCTATAAAACAGTGATCAAGTTGACTCTATAACTATATGACAAGTCAAATTAATAATAGACATGGGAAAATATATATACCCCTATATATATTATGCAGAAAGGACAGGAAACAACAACAAAAAGGGTTTGTGATTTTCATATCAGAACCTCAGGAACTACGAAGGAAAAATGACTATAAATTGTGGTGAAGGATTACGTGGTGAAGGATTATGTGGTTAGTATATTATTGTATCTCTTAATATATTTATATGTATTCAGTTTCGGATATATCTGTCTTGACTAAATATCAAGCGAGGATAAGAGGACAGAATGTGAAGAATATAAGGAAGAATACAATATGTTAAATTCCACATCAATTAAAGGAATCTTACCTCAGGTCTCTGTACCGTAGCAAAGAAAAGAAGTCAATTCTCTAACTTGAATATTTCTCTATCCCACAACAAAGGAAAGGAGTCAGCTCACTATCTTAAATGTATCTCTATTTTGGAATATAAAGAGAAGATATACCACAAATCAGAAGGGCAGCCATATAGGCATAACATAAGAACAACAAATATAAGAGGGAGGCCTAAGAACCAAGATTTCCTAGAGTTGATAAGGAACAAGGATCGTTTAGTTGATAAACTAAGTTATCTAGTTCTAGTGCATGATGTTGATAGACTAAGGATGAGGTATATATATCTATATGCTAACACTGGATGTTGTGTGGTCATGTCATATGGTTGCTGGTGATGGACTTCTATATTTAGAAGTATGATCATAGGAAGAAGGATACCTTCTAGTGCACAAGTTTCCACTAACATATGAAATCAAATATGTCCTCATATGAAATATGAGGTGGTTGCATACAAGCAAGGAGCTGGATACTGGAAGATCCTGGGAATAAAGTTGTCTGGAGAAAGAAAGGAAGAGATCATGAAGTACAACCATGTCAAGAGGTGGTTATCATCCATAAGCCAAGAAGATGTGACTAGGAGATCTCTTGGGAAGATATATGGACTTTGATAGAAGTATGTGTTGGATGTAATTTTTGTGCCTATTTTAGATACCTTCTTTCCCTATTTTTTCCCTTTTTTCCTTCGAACCTATGGAGCTTTACATATTAATTGTCCCTTTCTTGGCTGTTGAAAGCATATTTTTTTATAACATGTTACTTTGCAATTTTTTAAAAATATAATGGAGTGATAATTATTTTTTCTGGCTAAGTGGGACAAAAGTGGAGAAGTATTTCTGGTTCTCTTTTTCTCTTTCAGGTATTGTCCCTGGGTACAAGGCCATGAAGTGAACGGATGTGTCGATTGATCTATGAATATGATGGGGCATGTTGCTGCTACATATTGTTGTTAACCTTGATGTTGTTACAGACCTGATGTTACACTTCGTTGTTATTATAGACTGTTGTTTCCACACTCCATATCTTGTTACACCACAACTGTAAAACCGCGGGTACTATTCCACATGACAACTGTTAATTAGTTATAGAGTCTCTATAGAAGGATAGGAGATCCAGGAGGTTATAATTTCAAAAATAATGTATTTTATTAAACCTTGTAGTTAGAAACTTGTTATAACGAAGTCTATTTTAATGATCAACATGAGAATCATGAGATTCTCATGATTGATCTATTCCTAATTTTTATTTGTAATTTCTATAAGAGACCCGATCCCTCAAGGAATGAGAGGACACATATGACAAGAGAGTATTGTTATTTTGATTCTGTAATTATCAACTATTTTCATTACAGAGACATTGTGGTGATGTTGTTACATGTTTTGAGTTGAGTTTTTAACTAAGTTTGCATTTCATCCATGCGCCCTACTAGGGATGAAGGGCCCTCCTCTTTAAAAAGGATTGCAGTAGTAGAGTAGTTGTCTATTGTTATTTCTTTATTCCAGTACATATGAGACTTTTGTTGTCGTTGCAAAATTTTTAGAATATATCTTCCTCAGTTTCAGGATTATGATGTGTTTTTATAATAGATTGGTGAGGAATGTAGTTATTGACTAGCTGGTATAGACCTCAGTGTGGCGTGTGGCACGCCTTTGTTCTGGTAGATATGAAGTGTGATTTTTTTATCTGAAAGTGTTAATTTCTGTATAAGAATAATTTCTTGAAAATTGATTCAATGACATTATTTCTTGTTTTCCCATTTTTATTCTTGTTTGTGGTGTATCGACACAGATAGTGAAAAATCCTTTGAAATAACCAACCTACCCTAGTTGATAATTAATAGTTTCAGTTTTATTCAATTAGTTGTGATTAAAATAGCTCAACTTTTTGGCACCGTTGTTGAGGAAGGCAATTGATGATACAATCAGCCAAGTTGTTTGTTTGATGATAGAGTGTCTCTAGTGAATAGTCGTTGGGTGGTAAGACGAGAGGTAAGGACCAACACATCACTCTAACATACCTGGGCAGGCTCACCATTATGATCACTAGGGAATTTAGTATGTGGAATTTTAATTTTCTTAATGCGTCCTCAGCTCTATAGTTTTTGGGCAGTAAGACGAGAGGTAAGTTCCTACACATCGCTCCAATATACCTGGGCAGGCTCACCACTATAAAAGCTGGGAAATTTAAGGTGTGAGTTAATACACATATGGTACATGTGTGAAGAAATAGGAATAATAAAGAAACCGAAATAAACCCACTCTAATTAGTCACAAGAAAAACGGGCCATAAAAAGAAAAATAAGAGTGTAGATTTGGGGAGGAAGACATTTATTGCAGATCTAATTTCAAAAGCATAAGAATAATAGTACATTTCATACAAGGATATAAGGAAAACAAGGCCACAAAAAGCTGTTATCACACCTAATTTGGGAGCATCTGGTCCCTTTGTCTCTAGACCTCATCATCCTTCACTAGATATAGCCATCGACCCTAAGGTTGGAATTCTAGAGAAAGAGAAAAAATGGGAATCTACCGAGCAGGTTTTGAAGCTTTAAGGCCAAGGGGAGAGTAGAGGGGAGTGCCAAGCGCCTGAATTGGAAACCACTCATTTGAATATCATTATTTGGATTCAGGCAGTGAGGTGAAGTATCCAGCCCCATAGCAACTTAACTTCTCATATCATAACCCCTCACCTATAAGATAGTCACCTGAGCATTCTGAAGGAGATTTATCACATCAAGGGTCAGGAGATTCAATTATGGGAGACAAAAATACTAAAACAGATGGCACTATCAATACCTTTGAGTTTCCAATACAAGAAGTAAGAGACGATGCTCCCATGAAGAATATTCCTTTGTCGTTTCTTCCATATTTTCAAGGAATGGCAGTAGAAGATAACTTACTATTTGAATTTTATGTCCTATGCAGAATTTATGATTATACCACAGATGCATAGAAGCTGAAATTATTCCCTGATACTCTAAAAGGAGCAACATTAAGATGGTTTATGGGACTGGGTGCTTCCACTATTCGAACATGGGGCGATATGAGAGAGAAGTCTCTTTTCAAATATCAAGATTATTTCCAGACCAGGTATTTGATGGAAGAAATATTCAGAATAACATAAAAGGAAGACGAAATCCTAGAAGATTATGTGGAGCGATTTCGCTATGATTTGCAGTGACCTAAATTTAGTGATTTAGATCCCGAAATTCTGAAATTCGTATTTATAAGGGGCATGATAGATGACTTCCCGGAACATATGAATTTACTTGGAAAAGGGGACATATCTCGAGAATTTTTTGATGAAATAATAAGACTTTGTTTGAGAAGTTAGAGAGGATTTTCTAAAGGAAGAAGTTTTGTACGGGACCCCTCGATCCGAATACAGAAATATATAAGTGGAGGCATGAACAGGGCAGAGATTAGGAATTTAGTTGAAGATTTAAAAATTGATCTCCTTATCACTTTATCTGCTCATATAACGATAGAACAAGTCAAGAAATCACACTAGGAAGATGATGCTTCTTTAGCTATGTTTTTTCCAAAATGAAAAAATAAGCATCCCTTGAAGGAGTGTGAAATGAACAACATCAGCGTATGCAATATTTGTGAATTAAAGAGTTCTCCAAGCTAGTACCCGGAGCATTCTAGATTAAAAGTGGTAATTATAGAATCAAATGAAGATGTCCAGTCTTCATATTTCATTGGATCCAGAAAACCATGGCAGCCATGACCTTCAGGTATGTCTCAAGACTTTTCATCTTTTAATTCATGGAATAATGCATATAATGCTTAGAAATTTCCATGGAAATACTCTACGCCTTCTCCAACATAGTTTCATTCACCCTGGAACTAATGGTTTCCAATTCAACCTATTTAGTATCCTCCATCTCATCCATATCCTTGGAGTCATAACTCGAGGGGAAATGCCCAGGGTTCGGCCCCTTCTACATTTTCAATGCAACAACAGTTACAATTACCTCCTCTCCAAACTCTTGTTCCTACACCTACTGTGCAACCAAAATTACCTGTGAAACCTAACCCTAACCCAAATAAGAAGGCAACACAGAGTATAAATGCCCTGACTACCTTCTAAACTTATTTCATCACTAGAGTTGGAATTAACGAAATTCAGCTTCGGTGAGGAAAAGTGATTAACTAAAACCACTCTCCTATTATCACTGAAGAAGAATATTATTCTCCCAAAGAAGATATTGTAGGTCTTGAGGCGGTTGTTACACCTGTAACAGCCGACGCAGGACAGACTGTTACACATGTAACAACTAATTCGAGAAGAGTTGTTTCTCCTATAACAACCAACTCGAATAAAGTTGATACACCTGTAATAGCCAATCCGACTATTATAACTCAGGACCCTCTATATCCCTAAAGACTAATTGAGACTAGAACAACCTCACAAACTAAATTTGATTTTCTTAGGGAGTTTAAAAATGCTCACGTACGGATCACTCTACTGCAAGCTCTTAAAGAAGTACATATCTATGCCAAAATAACACGGGACCTGTGCATTAAAAAGCCTGGAAGGAAGCCTAAGGATCCTACCACTATACATGTGATGGGAAAGTTGTCTGAATTAATGACTGATCAGCTCCTCCTGACCAAGTATAATGATCTAGGAATTCCTACACTTATTGTTTACATTAACGACAAGCCCATAACCAATACAATAATTAATTTAGGGGAAGTTATTAATGTAATGAAGAAAGACCTATTCACCACCTTGTGCTTCCATGGGCTTAGAAACACACCTACAGTGCTTGAATTAACAGATATATCCCATGTTAAACCTGAGGGGGTATTAGAGGATATAGTCATTACAGTCACTTCCTAGAGGTATCCACTGATTTCCTTATCTTGCAAACCAAATCCAACTTGGGAGGGAATAATTTGATTTTATGAAGACCTTTTCTAGCTACTATAGATGCAGTCATAGGATGTAGATCGAGATCCATGATAATTTCTGATGGCCAAGCTACAAAGAACCTTAATATTTACCCTCCAGCAAAGCCAAAGGATTTGAAAAATCCTTGGTGGGATGAATTTGAGCCCGAATCTGATCTTTCCCTACCACTTCTTACCCTTGGAAAAGCTCAGTATTTTAAGGATGAGATAGAGGATGATATCATAAATGGATTTATTATTAGCTCACTTTATATCACTACTATTGAGAATTCAGGGGAGGAAGATGAGGTAGAGGATGATAACTTTGAGCAGATGAGAACCACTTTGCATACTAACAACAGTCTAGTTGAAATAGAACCATGGAAGTATTTGAATATTAATCCCAACTTGACTACTGAGCAGACCAAAATATTGTTACAACTGTTACAAAAAGATAAGAAAGCGCTTGCATGGGATTATACGAACATGAATGGGATTTACCCCAGCCTGTGGAATCACTACATTTATTTGAAATATGTCTACAATCCAGTTAGACATTTGCAACGACACATGAACCCTGCACTAAAATGGGTATTGAAATAAGAAGTGCATAAGCTCGTAAATGCTGACTTCATCTACTCAATATCTGATAACTAGTGTGTGTCTCCACTTATCATCATTCGTAAAAAGAATGGAAAGTGGAGAGTCTATGTGGAATATAGAGAACTCAGATAAATCCACTCACAAAGACCATTTTCCCTTAGTGTTTTAAATCATGTCCTCAACACTCTTTCTGGAAGAAAATTCTTCTCATTTTAGATGGGTTTAGTGGCTACAATCAAATATAGATTTCCCTGGAAGATCAGGATAAAACAACCTTCACTTGCCCCTGGGGAACTTTTGCATATTGAGTCCTCCCTTTTGGACTCTGCAATGCACCAACAAATTTCTAGAGGGAAATACTGGGGATTTTCTCATATCTACTGAATGAATGTCTCGAAATATTCATGGATGACTTCATACCTTACGGTGATGCCTTCGAAACAACATTAGTAAATTTAGAGAAAGTGTTATAATGTTGTGTACAGACTAATTTTTCTTTGAGTACTAAGAAGTGTCACATGATGATGAAGGAAGGGATCGTACTGGGACATTTCATCTCTGATAAAGGAATAAAGGTAGACCCTGTTAAGATAGACGTAATCTCAAAAATACCAACCCCCAAGACACAAAAAGAGGTATGTAGTTTTCTTGGGAATGAAAGGTATTATAGGATATTTATAGAAAAATTTTTGAATATTGCATCGCTTCTATTCTCTTTACTTATGAAAGATGTGGAATTTGTGTGGATAGGGAAGTGTGAGCAGAACATTTTGAAATTGAAAAACTATGTATTAGCAGCCCCTGTTTTGTGTGGACCAAACTAGAAACTATCATTTCACATAGCTGGTGATGCATCAGAAAATTTTTTGGGTATTGTTTTGGGATAGTTGGAGGATAGAAAACCTTATGCTATCTATTATATAAGAATGAACTTGACAACAAATGAACTCAACTATACGGTGACTGAGAAATAATTCCTTGCAATGGTGCATGCTATTAGAAAATTTCGACATTACATCATTAGGTATCAAGTATTTGTACACACAAACCACCCTGCCATTCATTTTTCAATGAATAAGCCAATTACTAATGGTAGGGTTACACGTTGGTTATTGCTGTTAGAAGAATTTGATATCACAATTCTAGATAAACCTAGGAAAGATAATGTAGTGGCTTATTTTCTCTCTAGATTAACTATTGGTGATGATTGTGTACCTATGGAGGATTATTTTCCTGATGAATATATTTTTTCCATTTCAACTCACTCACCATGGTATGCAGACATCGCTCATTACCTTGCTACAGGGAGGATACAATAATAATTATCCCCCAGAGAAAGGAAAAAGATCATACAATAGAGCGCTACATACTCATGGATAGAAGGGAATATCTATCACAGTAGACCAGATTTTCAGATCAGACATTGTGTTAGGGAGGACGGAATTTTTGATATCCTTAGGGCCTGTCATGAGGAACCCTGTGGAGGGAACTTCATAGAGAAGTGGACATGATATAAGGTACTCTCGACATGGTATTAATGGGAAACAATATTTTGGGATGCTAATAAGTTCGTGAAAGGGTGTGATAGCTACCAGATAATGGATCAACTACTGCAATTATATGAGATGTCGTTACAACCTCTATTAGTTTTGGAACCATTTGAAAATGGGGCCTATATTTTGTGGGACCAATTAACCCGTCATCTCAACAAAATTCCTACATTTTGGTTTGCGTAGATTATTTCACGAAATGGGTGGAGGAAAAAGCATTAACCAAAGCCACATAACAGGCTGTTTCAGACCTTTTTTTTTTAATACATCTTTGTTCACTTTGGGATACCCAAATAGATAGTGACAAATGGAGGACCCCAATTTACATCTCACATAATTCAAAATCTTGTTGAAAAGTATAAGATTTTTCATAGAATCACTTCACCTTATCATCCACAAGAAAATAGACAAGTGGAGAGCACCAACAAATTTATTGAGGGGATTATTACCAAGACGGTAGCCAGCCAATGGAGGGATTGGGATAATAAACTTCCAGAAGTGTTGTGGGCATATACGACTACATGGAGGAATACCACGGGATTATCACCATGGGAACTAGTATATGGTAAAAATCCTGTATTCCTCATAGAGTTCGAGATGAAGACATTGAGAAGCACATTACAAGTGAACTTAGATCTCAAAATA
This sequence comes from Pinus albicaulis, assembly GCA_034641835.2. Taxonomy (NCBI): domain Eukaryota; kingdom Viridiplantae; phylum Streptophyta; class Pinopsida; order Pinales; family Pinaceae; genus Pinus; species Pinus albicaulis. The sequence goes on along the minus strand of CM076572.1, from coordinate 704,287,025 downwards.
GCACAAAAACAATGGTTGAACCATCTCAATGAACTAGAAGAGAAACAACTAGTTGATATTCAACAAATAGAGATCATCCAATAACAGAGAGCTAAGTGGCACGAAAAAATTATCAAAAAGAATAAATTCAAGAAAGGAGATTGGGCTCTCATATATGATTCAACATTCAAGTATTTCAAGGGTAAGCTCTGCACCAGATGGCCAGGTCTTTTTGAAGTTGATACAATTTTCGACAATGGAACCGTAAATTTAGTTACCATTGACAATGTAAGAACAACGTTACTTGCTAATGGGCACCGCCTTTGGTTCTATCATAAACCTACTTTAAAGGATTCATTTATTAACATTGTCATGGACTCTAATATCCATATTAGAGTAGGAGAAACCCCCCCTGTGCTGCCAAAATTCTAAATTTTCCAATAAGTGTAACAACTGAAAAGCACTGTGTGGTTGTTGTTTTTGGGTGTGGAGCCTGATTATCTTGTTTATTTTGTATCACAGCGTTGGACCCTTGTACCTTAATGAGGGCGGCAATGCCGCCCATAATTAAACGCTGCCTGGGGGGTCCAAGGGAGGTGGCTGGGACTTTATGGAGCCCCCCCTGGTGGGGGGTTTTGGGGGCAGCGCTCTTGAAGCTAAAAACAGATGTAAAATTGCCTTGTAAAAGTATAGTAATTTCTAGTCAATATGGGTCGTTCATTAGGTGGATGATTTGATGGCAGAAGTTAAGTTTAGTTTAGGGTTTTTTTCCCTAGAAGGAAACCTTTCGCTTTGTATGAGGGATTGTATTGCGGCTATGTATTGGATGTGTATTCTTAGAGTGAGAAAAAGATAGAGAGAATGTGAGAGATAACAAAGGATATTACAGCAGATCTGATGTAGGTTGTGTCTCTTCATTTTGTTGGATAATAGGAAGGAAGGACTGGCTGTTCAAGGTGGACATAGCCCAAACTGGGTGAACCACGTATATCTGTGTCTCTCTGGTTTTATGTGTTTTTTGTGCTTGTATTTTTTGCATATTTTATGTGTTGCATTGCTCTGTAATATATATAATTTTCTAACAATTGGTATCAGAGTCGAAGGTCTATTTGGTTGATAAACTCGCAAGAAAGAAGGGTTCCTGGTTCGAGTGGGAGAAATGGTGAAAAATGGTAAGTTTAGGGTTGAGAAATTTAATCGCCAAAACTTCCCTCTATGGAAGATGTAGATGGAAGATTATTTATATTAGAAAGATTTGTACCTACCATTGAGCGGAAAAAAAAAGAAGCCGATGGCTACGATAGACGCATAATGGGAGATTATCGATAGAATGGCACTCAGAATAGTACGGTTGTGCCTTACGGCGTCAATAGCCTTCAATATTTTGAAGGAAACAACAACAAAGAATTTTATTATGGCATTGGCAAAATTATATGAAAAACCCTCAGCCTCAAACAAGGTATTTCTTATGAAACATTTATTTAATATGAAGATGTCGGAAGGTCGATATGTTGCAAACCATTTAAATTATTTTAATACAGTTACCAATCAGTTAAGTTCTATAGGGGTAAACTTTGATAATGAAGCTACGACTCTTTTATTTATATGCTCATTGCCAGAAATATAGAATGGTTTAGTTATGGCCATTAGTAACTCTATCTCTTGATCTAGTACTTTAAAGTTTGATGATGTTGTTGATGCTATCCTTAGCAAGGAAATGTGACAGAAAATCTCTAGTGAGACATCAGGTAATGCTTTGACTACAAAGTCTAGGGGAAGAAAAATGGAAAGAGGAAAGAGCTCGAGATATCACAGTAAATCAAGGAAAGGCAGATCGAAGTCCATATTGGGGATAGTGTGCTGGAAATGCGGGAAGAAAGGACACTTGAAGAAAGACTGTAGATCTCAGAAGGAAAAATAAGGAGAGGCACAACAAGAAAACAATCATGAAGAAAATGTGACAGGTGATGTGTTACAAGATTCATTGATTATTTCTTTCGAAAATGCCCCGATTCACAGGTGGTAGATTCGAATCATTCCATGCGAAAATGTGACAGGTGATGTGTTACAAGATTCATTGATTATTTCTTTCGAAAATGTTATTAATTCCTGGGTGGTAGATTCGGGGGCCTCATTCCATGCCACACCTGATAAGAAATATTTTTATGATTATGTTCAATTAGATTTTAGACAAGTTTGTTTGGGTGATGATAAACCCTGTAACATTTTTGGAATGAGTAAAGTTCTTGTGAAACAATAGAATTGAAACCAATGGTTATTAAAGGAGGTAAGGAATGTTCCAAATCTAAAGAAAATTCTAATTTCAACAGGGCAGTTAGGCAGTGAAGGTTGTGTGACAACTTTCACAGATAAAACTTGGAAGGTCACCAAAGGAGCCCTGGTAATAGAAAAATGTGAAAAGGTTGGTACATTGCATTTATGCAATGGTATTTCTAACTCTATTAATGCTTTAAGTTCCAAAGGAGCAGACACAGCATTATGGCATCATAGGCTCGGACAAATGAGTGAGAAGGGGATGAAGATTCTTCACTCAAGAAATTTTTTTCCAGGTTTGAAGAATGTTGATTTGGATTTCTATGAGAATTGCATTTATGGAAAACAAAAGAGAGTCAGATTTCCTAGAGTTGGGAAAGAAAAGAAGAGCGAAAAATTAGAGCTTGTGCATACAAATGTATGGGGACCTGCTCAGGTATCATCTCTCGGTGGCTCTCGTTATTATGTTACTTTTATTGATGATGCAAATAGAAAAACTTGGATTTATTGTATTCAGAATAAATTTGATGTATTTGATACTTTGAATAAATGGAAAGGACTGGTTGAGATTGAGACAGGAAAGAAGTTGAAGTGTCTCAGATCAGACAATGGAGGTGAATATTGCAGCAAAGAGTTTTATAGGTACTGTTCAGAGCATGGAATTCGCAGAGAAAAGACAGTTCCAAGAACACCACAAGAAAATGGTGTGTTAGAAAGGATGAACAAAACAATCATGGATCGTGCAAGGTGTATGAGATTGCATGCAGGATTTCCTTTACAATTTTGGGCAAATGCTGTAGATACTGTTGTTTATCTAATAAATATAGGGCCTTCAATTTCCTTGGATGGTGGTATTCCGGAGGAAGCATGGACAGGTAAAAAGGTAAACTACTCTTTTTGAAAGCCTTTTGGTTGTGAGGCCTTTGTCCATATTAATAAAGAAAACAGAACAAAGCTTGAGGCAAAATCAAAGAAATGTACCTTTATTGGATATGGTGTTAATGATTTTGGTTATCTCTTATATGATTATGAAAATCACAAAATCATTAGGAGAAGAGATGTAATATTCAATGAGAAGGTCTTATATAAGAATCGGCTGCAGGAAAAGAAACAGGAAAAAGAAAACAAAGAATACATAGCTCTTGATGAGATCACAGAAAAAGAAAAGGTGCCTGAAAATAATAATAATCAACAGCCACAACAACAACAACCACCACAACAGCAACAGGCACCTCAAACACTTGAAAGTGGTGTCAGAATATCTACCAGTATAAGTAGACCCCCTGAACGATACTCTCCTTGATTATATTATTTATTGTTGACTGATTTTGGTGAACCTGAATGTAATGAAGAAGAAATGTAGGTTGTAACTAGGAAGAAGTGGGAGCTAGCCATGGAAGAAGAGATGGAATCCCTAGTGCATAACCAAACTTGAGACTTAGTCAGGTTGCCTGTAGGTAAAACTACATTGCAGAATAAATGGGTTTATAGGCCGAAGGAAGAAGATGGAGGAAAACAGAGGTACAAAACTAGACTTGTGGTGAAGGGGTTTGCACAAAAGTAAGGTATTTATTTTGATGAAATATTTTCTCCTGTTGTTAATATGGCTTCAATCATAACTATTTTAAGTCTTGTAGCAGCGGAATATTTACATCTTGAACAGTTAGATGTAAAGACAACATTTCTCCATGGATATTTGGAGGAAGAGATCTATATGCAACAACCAGAAGGATATGAGGTCAAAGGGAAAGAAAAATTAGTGTGCAGGTTAAAGAAGAGCTTGTATGGCTTAAAACAAGCTCCAAGGAAGTGGTATCTAAAATTTGACAAGTTTATGTCTGAACAAGGTTATACTAGATGTCACTCTGATCATTGTGTTTATCTAAAAAGGAAAAATGATGGCAGCTATATTATATTGTTATTGTATGTAGATGACATGCTTGTTGCAGGGTCTAACATGAAGGAAATAAATGTGCTCAAAATAAAATTGGCAAATTCATTTGCAATGAAGGATTTGGGAGCTGCAAAACAAATCCTTGGTATGAGGATAACTAGAGACAGGAAAAATCGCAAATTAACACTCTCTCAGAATGAGTACATAGAAAAGGTGTTGAAAAGATTTAATATGCAGAATGCAAAACCAGTTAGTACACCTTTTGCTAGCCATTTCAAACTTAGTAAGGAGATGTGCCCAAAGACCCAAGAAGACATGGATTATATGTCTAAAGTTCCATATGCATCAGCAGTTGGAAGCTTAATGTATGCAATGGTATGCACAAGGCCTGATATTGCACATGCAGTGGGAGTTGTAAGCAGGTACATGAATAATCCAGGAAAAGAACATTGGATGGTAGTAAAATGGATTCTCAAATATTTGAGAGGTACCACAAATCAAGCATTATGCTTTGGTGGTTCAAACATTGCTCTACAGGGATATGTTGATGCAGATATGGCATGTGACAAAGATAACAGGAGGAGCACTACAAGATATGTATTTACTATAGGTGGAATAGTTGTTAGTTGGGTTTCAAAAATCCAAAGTGTTGTTTCACTTTCAACAACAGAAGAAGAATATGTTGCTGCTACAGAGGCTGATAAGGAAATGATTTGGTTACAAAGGTTTATGGATGAATTGGGTAAGAAGCATGATATGGGCACCTTATACAGTGAAAGCCAAAGTGCCATTCATCTTGCAATTAACTCAGCATTTCATTCCAGGACTAAACACATATAGCTCAAGTACCATTTCATACGGTCAGTATTGGAAGATGGACAGTTGAAGCTGGAAAAGATACACACTAGCCAAAATCCTGCAGATATGTTAACAAAAGTTGTAACCAGGGAGAAACTGAGATTATGCTTAGTTTCAATTAGTATTCAAGGGTGATGATCAAGATGAGAAATAGCCAAGTCCAAAGAGGAGTCATTGTCCAACAAATGGAGCAGCAGTGGAGTTTCCACAATCAGTCTCCAAGTGGGAGATTGTTGGGTGTGGAGCCTGATTATCTTGTTTATTTTGTATCACAACATTGGACCCTTGTACCTTAATGGGGACGGAAACGCCGCCCATAATTAAATGCCTCCTGGGGGGTCCAAGGGGGGGGGGGGGGGGAAGCTGCGACTTTATGGAGCCCCCCGCCCCCTTGGTGGGGGGTTTCGGGGGCAGCGCCCCCAAAGCTAAAAACATATGTAAAATTTCCTTGTAAAAGTATAGTAATTTCCAATCAATGTGGGCCGTTCATTAGGCAGATGATCTAACGGTAGAATTTATGTTTATTTTAGGGTTTTCTGACCTAGAAGGCAACCCCTCACTTTGTATGAGGGGATTGTATTGCGGCTGTGTATTGGATGTGTATTCTTAGAGCGAGAAACAAATAGAAAGACTGTGAGAGATAACAAAGGATATTACAGCGGATCTGTTGTATGTTGTGTCTCTTCATTTTTCTGGATAATAGAAAGGAAGGACTGGTTGTTTGGGGTGGACGTAGCCCCAACTGGGTGAACCATGTATATTTGTGTCTCTCTGGTTCTATGTGTTTTATGTGCTTGTATTTTCCGCATATTTTATGTGTTGCATTGCTCTGTAATATATATAATTTTCTAACAGTTTTTACCCCTATTAAATAATAATAATAATAATATATAATAATATAAATAAATAAATAATATAAAGGATCTAAATGTGAAAACCTCTCTATAGGGGTGCAGTCGAAAAAATTTTGATAGTCGAAAACCACTATGTGGCAGTTGTTACACGTTTTTTTCTACTGTAACAACATTTTTCATTTCAAGCATATATTATAATACTGTTGTTACATACCTCTTTTATTTTCTCTCTCTTCTTCAAATGTTTGTGCAAATTAATAATAAAATGTTGCAAGGAGTATCGAAGTTGTCTTGGTTGTTACACCTGTAACAACCGACAACTTACAATAGTAATTTAAAGTGAATTGGCCCGCTACAATAAAAAATACTCATCACAATCTCATGAGTAACGATCAAGACCGCTGGAATTAAGCACATGTACCTCATCACCAGACTCTTCCTGCCACGTCATTTCAGGTACGTCATGAAAAGGTAATATCACCATTTTTTTATTTAGCAATCATGGAAATTTGTTGTGAATATCTTTTGACGGTTGAGGGCAGTTGTCACATATAAAACGGGGGGAGGGCGAATCACATCATGGCCTGTGTATGATCTAAAATAAATAATTTCATAAGTATTACCCGATACAACCATTATTGCATATATTTATGCTCAATCATGCCAAAAATGGAATCATACTTCAAGATATATCTCCCATAATTCAGAATTAACGGGAAACTAAGGTTGCCCAATACATTCCTCAATTTAAAATCCTTTCCTTTTCACCCTACAATCACTCACCGTTGAAGCACTGCATATGCATTCAAAATTATCAGAGAAGTGGAGGAGAATATGGTGTAGAACTAGAGCAACTGAGTGTTGTGTCAATTATTTCAGAACATCCAAGCAATGTGTAGTAGTAGGGTAGAAATGGGTGGAGAAATAGTCCAACACAAACTAAATTTGACTAATTAATTGGAGAGTTGTCCCGAAGCATGCCAAATCTTCAATGATGCAGGTTATTTTGGTTATTTCCGAAAGTTGGAAGGGTCAAATGAAGCAATTGCCATGGAATTATCCCAGAATTTGAAAGAATACCAAACAAAGGTTAAGGGATTGTAGCTAGAATACATAGAGGAATTAATTTCCCTTGTAACATAATATCTAGCAAAAGGAAAGAGGTGGTTTAGTAAGAAAATTAATGACCCATATTTGAAGGAGGATTTTCTACAAGGGGAAGAATAGATGAAAAAGAAAGGCAGAGGAATTGATAGGCTGTCTCTCCCTCATCCGTGGGAAGGCATTTCCCTTTACCTCATCAAATACATCACATGTGAGGGAAGGGCAATGATTATATTCAATTATCACTTCTTGTTGTTGAATCACCTCCGATATGGATGGATGGTTAACCTTCCGTATTTCCTGCTGGAAAACATTAGGCATATGGCCGTGACTATGAAAGCAGTTTCACATCTAGAGAATTGAATCACAAACCATGGATTGATTAAATTAATTGTTCTATATTCCTTGAGTCGCCAAGGTAGGAGTTGGGATCAATTCATAGAGAAAAATATCAGGATGCCCCGCCAGAAGCAAGTCGGGGCTTCTAAGGAAACTTTGGAAGAAACTGGGGAACAGGGCCAGTCCTTAAAATCAAAGACTGAGAAGAGACCAGTGGATAATCATATAGGTGGTAAGTGGCCGAATAAAAGAGTGAAATTTGATAGTGATCTAGTGGTACGCCCCTCGCCAGGTAAGGAAGAGACCTAATATTTGTTGTTTAAAATTGAGAATTTAGAAGAGGAAAATGCAAGGTTAAAACAATAATTAGAAGATAATAGCGCAAAAGCCCAGGTCTCAAGTCTAGATACCTTGGCTATGGTTGTAAACAAAATTGGAAAGGAAAATTTTGCGGGTTTTGTGTGCGCAAACTATGCTAAGGAGCTAGCAGGAGCTGGGTACAGAGCTTTTGTTGTGAGCACCTTTTCGAGGGAAACACCAACTGAGTCCTATGGGGTGGGTACACAAGAACCTGTTGATTACATTTATGTTACACAAGAACCAACAGTCGAAATGGAGCCTCCCTTGGAGAAAAACTTGGAATATGATACACAAGAACTTGTTAAGGATACTATTGTTACACAAGAACCAGTAGTAGAGGTAGAAGCTAACCAAGGGGAAAAAGAAGAATATGTTACACAAGAACCCATTGATGATGTTGCTATTACACAAGAACCAGTAGTCGAAATGGATCAGCTCCACCCTCTAGGAGATGTTACACCTTCAATTTATGTTGCATGTGAAATGACACAGGGTCCTAATGAAGGGTGGCGTTTTGAAAAGGACTTGTTCATTTCAGAATTGCAAAAATGGAGACAACATGCACTCTCTTTGTAGGAGGGAGTAATTTCACTTGAGTTACGTTGAAAAAAAATAAATTCAATTTAGTAGAAAAGGGTAGAGAAGAAGCTGATGGAATAATGGAAATAATGGAGAAGACAAGAGTTCAGGAAGAAGAAAGAGGAGAAACTACAACTGTTACAACAACAAGTGCGTGACTTAACAAATTATAGGAAAAAGATTTATGAGCTTGTCTTGAACTTGCTAGGTTGTAGGAGGCCTTATCCATCATATCCAGTCTTCTTATTGGAGCGATTTTATTTATTTCAATTAAAATCAATCTATGAAAATAGGCCATATCTGAGTAGCTCCATCTGTACTTTTCTAGAAGTCTTCCGTGCTCGTGACTTTGATGAAAAAAACTTACTCTGTGAGTTGTTTTTCCACAATATGATATGTGAACATGTTAGTGTACCTATGGTAGCAACCATTCACTCTTATATGGGATATCTGCAGTTGCGTAACTTCATTTCCTTTATGAGAAATCAAATTGAATGGCATTTGGCCTTGAATTCGGCCGAAACTAATGAGGAAAAAGTGGCATTATGGATTAGATAGGAAACCAGGAAGGACCACTAAATTGAGCTGAGAATTAAAAATATTTTTAATTACTATGGGCTTTAGGGAACCGATGACCACCTATAGGGAGAGTATTATAGGTTTTTGCCTCAATCGTTTCAAGCAATTTTGAAGTCATGCCTTAATAGGATATCTCAAACGTACAGAGGCCTGCAGTGTAGTATTGCAAGAAAGGGACCCTTTCAGGTTCCAGAATTTTGTTATTGTTGTTACATGAGTACTGGAATATTTTCAAGTGGTGAACACATTAGGAAACTTCGAGATTGAGCTCAAATTTATATATCCTTTTATCTGGATGCTAGCGGATGAGTATTAGCCTCATTATCAACTGAATAATTATGAGGAGGAACTCTAGCCATGATGGTTGAAGGATTTTCAGGTGTCTAGATCAGCTGATGAAGACATTGCTGGTGCCTATAATTTTACAAATATGCATCAGAGGTATAATCAGGGTAACTGAGATTTTGCATGAGGACATGCACCTGCTTCAGTTGGGGGGAGATGTTGGGTGTAGTTTTTGTGCCTATTTTAGATACCTTCTTTCCCTATTTTTCCCTTTTTTTCTTCTAACTTGCAGAGCTTTACATATTAACTGTCCCTTTCTTGGTTGTCGAAATCATACTTTGTTATAACATGTTACTTTTCCATTTTTGTTAAATATAATGGAGTGATAATTTTTTTTTTGGCTAAATGGGACACTTATTTTTTTTGGCTAAATGGGAAACATGTGGAGAATTCTTTCTAGTTCTCTTTTTCTCTTTCAGGTATTGTCCCTGGGTACAAGGCCATGAAGTGAATAATTGTGTTGATTGATCCATGAATATGATGGGGTAGGTTGCTACTACTGACCGTTGTTATACCTCGAGGTTGTTACAGACTTGCTGTTACACTTTGTTGTTGTTATAGACTGCTATCATCACACTCCAGACACTGTTACGCCACAAATATCAAACCGTGGGTACTATTCCACGTGAAAAATTTTAATTAGTTACGGTCTCTCTATAAAAGGATAGGAGATACAAACGGTTATAATTTCAAAACTGATGTATTTGATTAAAACTTGTATTTAGGAACTTTTTATAAAAAGATATATTTTAATGATCAGCATGAGAATCGTGAGATTCTCATGACTGATCTGTTCCTAATTTTGATTTGTAATTTATATAAGAGACTTGGTCCCTTAGGGAATGGGAGGAAGCATATGGCAATATAGTACTATTATTTTGATTATGTAATTATTAGCTATTTTCAATACCAAGACATTGTGGTGATTTTGTTACATGTTCTGAGTTGAGTTTTTAACTAAGTTCGCATTTCATTCCTGTGCCCTCCTAGGGAGGAAGGGCCCTCCTCTTTAGTAGGGATTGAATGTAATATTCCCAAATGGGGAAGCAGCAATATATGAACACAAAACTGGAAATAGAAGTGAATAAATCAACAAACCACGAGATGAGAAAAATATACATCCTTCTTATTAAACATATTAGCAAATAATAGGCACAAGATCTTGAGGATCTAGTCATTCAAGAAATACATGACAAACCTCCTCTAAGCAAATATGTCAATACATGTCAAAATACAACCATACAAGTGCCATGAGCCATGAAAGCAAAATTTTAGGGCATAAATTCTACAGAAATGATACATCAATATATATATGTTTTTATATAGCTCAAACAATGTTGGGAATAGAGATCTAAGCTCCCAAGCACATTTCCAAGATAACCCAGAAAGGGTTTCCTGAAATACACAAAAATGTAGAAATACAAATATGGCCCTAGGGCCGAATAATATTTGCGACTGGATAGACGATACGAGGTTGTTGATCTGATATGGAAATGTATGAAAAATCCTCCTATAGATCCTCCAAATGACAGGCTGATCCCCTCACTGAAAATCTATCTCCCCCAACTAGGGCTCCAAACCCTTCACTGCAACTTCACACTGAAATACTGTAGTTTCTTCAAAAAAATGCACTATAAATGATAGAAGTACCTTATCCTGATCCTGGATGATGAAATAAAGCTTAGGGGTTCTCTTTGCTGGTCTCCCAATGGAAGGAAACTTTCCTCCAATTGATATCAAGCAAGGAAGTGACTCGAATCAAGTCTCCATTGCTGCACCCTGGAACACAACACAATACTCTGTAGAAACTGCGCTATAAAACAAATATGTAGCTTGGCATAATGTCGGATAGTGGACAAGGTAGTGAAATATTCTTCCAAGAGGCCTCTAAAGGAAAGAGGTGGGATTACCGCTTGGGAACACCCTGTGCTGAACATCACTGCAATCTTAGCTAAACAGATGAAGAGAGAAACAAGTATAAACATACCATAAATCAAATAATAATGTAAATCATAACCCCCATATGGCTGGCATCCTCTTCATTATATAAGTTATGTTCTTCCTCACCCTTGTCCCCACTCAATTATGTCACTACCTCCATGAAATCAATATCCCTCCAAAACTGCGATGTCCCACCATGAATGCCACTCCTCCATAACAACATTGTTTGATTTGGTCAAATTTGACCTAGTCTTAATGCTCCAACCCCTTTCCACACCTAAGGGTCTTCAATATAGATTTTAGATGACCTCCATTCACACTAGGAGTGTCTTTTATTCCTACTAAGGATATTTATGGGTCTCCATACACTCTTATTCCTTTATCTAAGTGCAAAATCAAAATTTAATATTCCAATTAGCTATGTGCTAATTTAGGAATATTAAATTGAACTAGTAGATTACTTTTCTATTGTTATTTATTTCTTCCAGTACATATAAGACTTTTACTTTCACTTCACAATTTGTAGAATAGATATGCTTCAGTTTCAAGATTATGATATGTTGTTACACTAGATTGGTGAGAAGTGTGGTTATTGACCAACTGGTATAGATATCAGTGTGGTGTGTGGTGCGCCTTTGTTTTGGTAGATCTGAAGTGTAATTTTATTATCTGAAAGTGTTAATTTTTTTATAATCATTATTTCCTACACATTGATTCAACGACATTCTTTCTTGTTTTCCCATTTTTATTCATGGTTGTGGTGTATCGGCCCAGATAGTGTAGACGCCTTCGAAATAATCGACCTACCCTGGTTGACAATTAATATTTGCCATTTTAGTCAATTAGCCGTGATTAAATAGCTCAAAAATATGGTAAATAAGAAGACCCTTGAAAATACGCATGTTTAGGAGATGTGTCGATCTGAATAAAGGATGGCGATGTCTATAGAAAGATGTCATGGTTAAAATATCATCATTGAGGTAACTTTTGATTTAAAGTTCTTATGTATATTTTTATCTAGATAAGTTTATGCAAGACTGCCAATCATGTGGAAGGATGTAATATCCTTAGGAGATGGTTCGAAGGAAAGAATCATGGAATAAAGGTGGACCATATGAGAAGGACTGATGAATCAATTTCAAGTGGATGACATGAATCATGGATGAAAGTGATGGATGATTTGTGCTCTATAAAGCCAAAATTTGAAGGTTCCTCAATATCAAAATTCGTGACATTGAGGGGAGGAATTCTTCATGAGAAGCCAGGTGTCTCACCATTGTTGTTGTAGGTCCCTAGTTAAGAGGGAGCCTGGTGGTAAGTTTCTTACTTGGAAGAAACTTGAAGTATGTCCTTCCTAAGTTAAGAGGGAGTAACGTATATGATTCTCTAATTCATGTGTCATGCACTAGACTAGGACTAACAAACGTAAGTCTTAATGAAAGCCATGAGGAGAGAATGGATATACACATAATTTTGGTCTTCACCTCGAAGACATAATGGAGTATTGGGTAATCATATGACATTTGATACTCTTTTAGAATGAGATAGGGAATTCAAGATGAGAGTAGTCAGGGACCGATATTCTTTCAAGGTTGGATACCTAAGAGAAGAATAGTCAAAGAAGTTCATACTCTGGGAACACTTGGATGGAGTATGTACCTTAGAGATACAATGATTATAGTGTCTATAATTCATGTGTCTCACCAGCATTGTAGCCCATTTTCTCATTGAGAGACGGGGTTTTCAGTCAAGGCCTTGCACTAGGATAATTCTGGTTGATATGATGTTATATAGATGCGATTACCAATCTAATTCTTATTATGAGATTCTCAAGATTGAAAGTGACTATGTACCATTATGAATACCTCCCTAGTTAAGAGGTAGTGTTGGAAAGTGTCATTAGGATTGATATTCATATTGACTATCTAATCAAGTATTTGATAAAGAATACAAAGATAATAAATATCTATTTCTGGTATGCTTGCTTCATGGGCTTCATGAGCAAGGTTTTATTATAGGTCAAAAGACTTATTCTTGACGTTTGTCATAAATGTACTATTTAATGAGTCAAATAAATCTAATATGCTTCAATACCTTGTCACATAAGCCTTGAAGTCATGGCTCAGAATGGTGCTCCATATCAACGTTGAAATACTCTTCTAGACAACCTCCTTGTCGCCCTATAAAATAGTGATCAAGTCAGATACAGGGGAAAATATATATACCCCTAGGAACCAAGATTTCCTAGATTCAACAAGGAAGAAGGATCATTTAGTTGACAAACTAAGTTATCTAGTTCTTGTGCAGGATGGTGTAGAGAAGAAGGATAACCTTAAGGAGTCAACGAAGAGGCAGTGACAAGGCCTTAGAGGCATACAGGTCAAGGGTATTTGTCATGGTCATGGTACTTGTCATCTAAAATTCTATAAGAAGAATTTATAGCGGGTTTTCCTCTCCAAGAGGGAGAGGTTTTGGCCCTAGCTCAAAGAGCCTAAATTTTTGTCTCTTGTGTTTCTGGTAATTGACTTGATGAGAGAAATAATCAAATAAGAAGAGAAGACATAAGTAAAATAATTAGGCTCACAAGTAATTATCAATGAGAGAATTTGAATTAATCACTGCCCTACCAAATTCTCAATAGGATTCAGGAGTTTAGTGGTTGAAAATTGGGGCCTTATAATCCAAGAAGGAGAGCTAGAGGTTGCTCGATTTGTCAAAATATAAAGAACATAAAAAATTCAACAATTGAATGAAATAAACATAAAATAAAAAGAGATGAGGAGGTTTTAAAGGGAATTAAGGAATTTTTTGATATTTTGGAGGCACTTGATGGAGATGGATATCAAAAATTTGAAGGAAAAAAAAGAATTTTTCAACTTGAAATAGAAAAAATAATGATCTTAAATGAAAGGGAAGAACAATGGCATTTAAAAGTTAGGATGAGCTAGTTGAAAAGTGATGACAAGAACACCAATTTCTTCCAGCAGTATGCTAAAGGGAAGAAAGTTCAAAATACTATCGGATCACTTGAATCCCTTGATGGTGGAAATATCTCCTCCTTCAGTGAGTTAGGAGCTTTGGGAGTTAACCATTTCCTCTCTCTGTTTAGCCTACCCCTTAAAACTACTCTTCTAGAAATAATTTCCTTGGCGAGAATGTTCCCAATATTTGTAGAAAATTAAGCTAACCAAAGTCTTATGAATCCAATAACTGAGGAAGAATTGGGGAAAACTCTACAAGGATTCCAAAAAGATAAAATTATAGGGCTAGATGGATGGATGATTGAATTTTCCATTGAGATGTTTGATCTCATTAGCTCTGTTTTTCTAAAAGTGGTGGAGGAATATCACACGAGAGGTTTTATCTATGAACCTATAAAAGCCACCTTCATAGCCCTTATTTTGAAATCTAAAAATCCTCGATCCTTTGGTGATTTATGGGAAATATAACTATGAAAATATCTGTACAAAATGATAGCCAAAATAATTTCTAATCATTTAAAACTTTTTTTCTCAAAGAACAAGTCAAAGGAAAAAATTATTTTCTAGAGGGTAGACAAATTCATGATGCCATAGGGGTTGCACAAGAATGGATTCATGGCATGAAGACTAAAAATATGGAAGGAGTGGCCATAAATATTGATTTATCTAAGGCATATGATAGAGTGAGAAAGCTATACTTGTATATGCTCCTAACCCATCTGGAGGTTGAGAATCCAATTATAAACTGGATTATGGGTTGCATTACATCAACATATTTTTCTATCCTTATTAATGGTGCCCCATCCCCCTTTTTCCATGCATAGAGAGGCCTTTTCCAGTGTTTTCCTCTCTTGCCCCTTCTATTCTTTTTAATTTTTGAAGGGATAAATAGGTTGTTAAGGGACCCAAAGAGAAGAGGGGACCTAAGGGGTGTTGAGGTGGTAGTAGGATGTTTTATAACTCACTTGATTTTTGTGAACGATGTCCTCCTTTTCTACGATGGCTCTCGAATAGACCTAACCTCCATTAGGTAAACCTTATCGCTATTTGAAAAAGCCACTAGAATTATGGTAAACAAGAACAGATCATCCATTTTAAATTCTAATTTATCTCCAACTGATGAAGCTCTCCTCCATAGATTATTCCCATTTCAATCTCTTTCTATAGAAGAAGGCCTAAAGTATTTGGGGTTCTACCTTAAACCTAATTGTTATAAGAATATATATATTGGTTATAGTTATTATCAAATATTGAGAAGTGCCTCAAAGCATGGAGTTTCAGGTGGTTATCTCGTGTTAGCAGTTTGATCTTCAAAAAATTAGTTATTGAATCAGTTCTGGTTTTTTGGTCATATTTGTCTTAGATCCCGAAAGGAATTCTCTCCAAAATTTAGAAATTATGTCATAGATACTTATGGGAAGGTCATAAAGAAGGAAAAATTTGTTCCTGGGTGAAGTGGGACCAAATTTCACTCCCAAAATAGTGGGGTGGTTGGGGTTTAAAAAACATACATATTTTCACATAAGCCCTTGCTATAAAAGTTGTATGGCGCTTCATTTCATCTAAAATCCTATGGAAAATGTCATTACTCATAAATACATCAACCCTATTACCCTAATGGACTGAGTCAGGCTACAAAATAAATCAAGAGCTAACATTTTAGTGATCTGGAAAGTAATCATCCATGCTTTTAGAATCCTAGAAAGGGGATTTGCATGGAAGGTAGGTATAGGTGACCTGGTATCTGTGGGTAGGGTTTAATGAGAACTATTATCTATATCAAGACTCGAGGGAGTATATTTGAGCTGAGGGGTATTTTAAATTAACATAATTTGCAGACCATGATAGGACTACAATTTCAGGTCAAGGGTGGAAGTCCCCTCAACAACTCCAATTGCCTCAAACTTTTTGGAAATAGTGGCATCAATTTATTTTGGCACGGAGCACATCCCAAATTTGAATTCACAAAATATAATATTCTTTAGTGTGGTCCCACACTACAAATGGAATTTATGCACCAAAATCTAGATATCTCTTTGTAAATGCCCACAAAAATATTGAACAAGATTCATGGTGGTGGAAGAAGCTCTAGAAAAACTCTTCCCTAGCCAAATATTGCTTATTCCAATGGTGTATTATGGAATATAAAATTCCCATGGGTGATAATATGAAAAATAGGGGATATAGTGGCCCTACCTAGTGTCCATTATGTAAGAATTCTGAAGATAATGTAAACCATATTTTTATATGTTTTCCCTTCACAATAGTTGTTTGGTTGGAAGCACACTATGTTTATAATATCCAAAAAATATGGTAGGGGGATACATATGCGGAATCTCAGAAGTGATGGTGGGACAAAATAAACCCAAAGATGTTGCACAATTTTCCTCTTTTATCCTTGGGAATATGGTTGGGCCAGAATGACTCTGTTTTTAATGAGAAAGGAGTCTCCCCAATACTATGGCAGCAAAAGAGTCTATTGTTTTTGATCTGTTGGATGCCTATAATCCATTCAAAATAAAATAATAATCTCTACTGAGTCCATAGTTTACTCTTTCCCATGGACCTATTTTGATGGAGAAACCTCTTCAAATGGTGCATGTGGGGGAGGTGCGGTTCTACACATCACAAATTCTCATTGCTTTAAACTAAGGAGTAGTTTGGGTACGTGCACTAATAATTTTGCTAAAATCATGAGCCTTAAATTGATGTTGGTTTTTTCCATTGAAAAAAACATCCATAGACTACCTATTTTTGGTGATTCCATGCATGCTATAATGTTGTTCAACAACATATTTAGATGCCACATGAACACACTGAGTCTGATTCTTGATGATATTATATTATTAAAGCAATCTTTTGATTATGTCTCCCGCTTCCACATTTAAAGAGAACAAAATGGGACTGCTGAAACCCTGCATAAAGAAGGCAATACTCAGGATATGGGAATCTAACAAGTTTTTGAGTTTATAAATGACCAAGAACAAAATTCATATCAATGGACCTGCATAGAGGGCATGATATTTAATTCATAGTTTTACATATGATGGGTTTATATATTGTAACTTTTTATCTCATGCACTTTCATTTTATGAGGACTTCTATATATAACAAATCAGTGTGGTTGACCATATATGACTATCTTATGCATATAACAATATTGTTTTATTTTTCTCCTTCATAACAGGTCCATCCATTGAGAATATGATCGATGGATTTTTTGAGTGCATTTTATGCATGTTTGGAATGTAATTTTCATTTACCCTTTAATAAAAGTTATGATTTTTTCCAAAAAAATAAAAAATATTATTTCAAATTAAAAATTCTAATTAATGAAAATACCTACCCACATAAAATAATCTTATATTATTGAATAAAAACTATGAAAAAAAATCCAAATATCATATAACATTTTTAAATGGAATTATAAAAGAGTGTATGTAATCTAATTTTAAATTAATAAAAAAAGCTTTACTTATATTTTATATGTATATAAGACCATCTCTTTATTTAATTTTTAAATACTAATTAAAATTAAATATTAATTATATTATAATTTTAGTTTGTAAAAAGAATATTAATAATGGGTTGTAAGGTTTTTATATCAATTGGGTTTTAAATGAAATTTTTCGATACACATTAAAAAATTAATAAATTAAAATAATGGAAAAAGTAATTAATGAGTTATTATTTTTGAATTAAAACATAATTAAAGCTTTCTTTCTATTTGAAAAATAGAATAATAAAATTATATATATATATATATATATATATATATATATATATATATATATAGCCTGTAACATTTCTTGTGCCCCATTTCCATGTATTCTCTTTAGATAGTGATTGCGTTGGGCTAACTCTTGGATAACCTTTTCAATTGGCACTATGGTTTGAAAAACACCTTATAAAATTTTATGAGAAAAATTTTTCCATACGTGAAATTTCAATACTTTAAAACTTTAATTTGCGATTTTTTTATATTCCACATTTTCAAGAGTTTCACCTCATTTTTAATTATGTATTCGATATATATAATATATAAACATATTTAAATCAATTTTCAAATTACTCCAAATGTGATTCTAAAAAAAATTCCTAAGTGTATAGAAATGTTTTAACTAACTTATTTTTTTGCCCTGATTCAACACTAATCAAAATGTAAATGATAGAATCTCTAATGAACTTAACATGAAGCATGATATTTTGGATGTTATAACAACATTCCATATAGAAAAGATATGTTTATGTTGTAGAAAATGAGGATCGCAAGGAGATCTGGGAAATCCATAAATCTCGAGATTTAATCTAGTCCCATATACATGAAAGGAACTATCATTTTGGTATACACAATGTATTGGTGGTGCAATAAACAATGATCTAAATATTATGGGGGCTTATAACCTAAATTTGGATGTATGAGTGATAAATTCATATTTTTGTGTAAAAGGGAACTTGATCAATATGTAATTTATGGGTTCAAACTTAACCAAAGTTGAATCCGTCAACAAGACACCTTATAACAAGGAAATCGGAAGAGAGTGAATGGAGAGGTCCCAAAATTGGCCTTATTTCAAGTAACAATTCTTCTTAATGGAATTCTTCCTCTTCTCTCTCTAACTCTCCCTCCCTCTTCATATTTGTGTGATGTATCGAGTTCTTGCAATTTTATCAATGACTTTATCATTAGTGTCATGGTAGATATGTATGTTTTCTCTCCCCTTCTCTTAGTATTGATTCCTATTGGATCTTATCCCCAATATTTGCATCAATGGTATCAAACTAGGTTATGACTCCATGGGAACGAGGGTTTGAAGTATATTTTAGTTTCAATGTTTTTCAACAACCTTCGACCTACTTTTTACAATTTTGTAGTCCATTTTCTTGGCCATACATTGTAAGTATCATAGTTGGTCTGCAAAAATTACAATTTTTCTACCCTTGGATTTTCATTCAACATTGTAGGAGCATTCCTTACTACATCCATTGGTTTGCAACACGAAGTTTCAATGACCTTTGTTGAATTTTGTAGTTATGGTTGGTCTTCATAATTTATATTTTAGCCCTTGAAATGTATAAAATAATTATAATACATGTTATTCATGTATTTTTATTGATTAGCCCTATTATAAGATATGTTATTCATATCAGATTTAAATAGGAAATTTTGAAATTTTAATATTGAATTTTTGGCTCCAAACTAGTCAAGTCGGCCCTCCCTCAAGTGAAGTTTGTCCTAGTGAAGAGACACACCTATTTGGAAAAGAATGCCTCTATATATTGAGCATTCGACCTCACACATGAAAATAAAATTTCTAGGAAT
Source organism: Pinus albicaulis (assembly GCA_034641835.2). Lineage (NCBI taxonomy): Eukaryota > Viridiplantae > Streptophyta > Pinopsida > Pinales > Pinaceae > Pinus > Pinus albicaulis. The sequence goes on along the minus strand of CM076572.1, from coordinate 704,267,615 downwards.
CCAAGTGAAGGAGAAGAAGGATGAATTCATCTCTCTCTCTCTCTCTCTCTCTCTCTCTCTCTCTCTCTCTCGCACGTGTAAATTTCTGTGCAATTTCTGGGTAGCATATTTTGGGGAGGCTGAAATTTTGGGGAGGTCAAGTTTTTGGGCATATTCTAGGAGGCCAAAATTTGACCTAGGCAAATCACAGAGGGTTGAAATTGAAGGGTTCAAGCTTAAATTGACTTGACTTGACTAAAGGGTTTTTTTACTATATTTGACTAGAAAAATTAGGTAGGTGGATACATATGTGGAAGCTTGGAAGTGATGGTGGGACAATATCAACCCAAAGATTTTTCATAGTTTTCCTCTTTTATCCTGGGGAATATGGTTGGCCTAGAATGACTCAGTTTTTAATGACAAAATAATCTCCCCAAATATTGTGGCAACAAAATCGTTTGTTATTTTTGATCTGTTGGATGCCTCTAATCATCATAAGTCAAATAATCATTTCTATTGAGTCCATAGATTACTCCTTCCCATGGACCTATTTTGATGGAGAAACCTCTTCAAACGGTGCATGTGGTGGAGGTGTGGTACTACACATCACAAATTCTCATTACTTTAAACTAAGGAGAATTCTGGGTACGTGAACTAACAATTTCGTTGAAATCATGAGCCTAAAATTGATGTTGGTTTTTTCCATTGAACAAAAAATCCATAGACTACATATTTTTGGTGATTCCATGCTTGCTATAAACTGGTTCTGTTATCACTATACAAAATTTCTGAAACTTGGTCAGTTACACTTGTTCCTAAGTCATACTACTAGATAGGGTTAGAGTCATTTTTATATTTTTAAAGGTCTAGATCATGGGTTAAAAGTCTCATTCCATCACCAAACAATGTTCATTAACCTTGTTTCATTCTTCAAATATCTTATGCCATGTTTTGAAACCCATTTTTAAAGTTTTTTTTCGAAAATTTGATGAATAAGTCACGAAACCATGTTTTCGTAGCATGCTCACTGTAAAAAGTTGATTTTGCGCTACAAAAACGCTAGTGATTTCATAGTGCAAAAACCCAAATTTGTAAATCATGTGCTACAAAATCAGGGATTATCAGTTTTGCATTTGAGCTATCACATCTGTCAAATACAGTTAAATTCCTCATCATTAGGTGTCATCCACGAGTTCTCCTTCACGCATGAAACCATTCATTGTAATTATTAGGGGTCATTTGTCATCGATTGGGGGCCAGTTGTCATTGGTCCTTTCAATTTTGAAAACAGTTGGCCGTTTTCAACTTCATTTGTCTCATGCAAGACAATAGTGCATGCGTGCTTATGTTTTGAAGAAGAAATTATTGGTGAAAGACTTGAGTTTATTGAAACAAATTCAAGCAAGGCTGTAAATTTTTCAAGCAAGGCTGTGAAACTATATTTCAAGCAAGGCAGAACTGAAACAAATTCAAGCGAGGCTTCTCATTCAAATTCATGTATTTTCAAAACTTGCTATCAAGTGAGTTAGAAATTCATTGCTGGTGGAAGCAGAATTGTTATCAAGCAAGGCAAAATTGTTATCAAGCGAGGCTGAACTAATTTACCAAGTGAACCAGTTCATTCAACAGGAACCTGTAAAAAGTGAAGATTTCAGCAGTTTCGTAGCGCGCTACGAAACTGCTGAAGGTGACACACAACAGTTTCGTAGTGCGCTACGAAACTGTTGTAGGATGCAGTTTGAAGAGTTTTTGCAATTTTCAAAGGTGAAAAGGGTTTGGTTTTGAGCTTTGATGCTAGTGGGAGGTATATGTAGAATATCAATGAAGATACAAGAGTTTTGGCACATAAAAATGGAGGTTTGAAGCATGATTTTACAAGGAAAAATCTGCGCTACGAAAACAACAGACTCAGTAGTTTCGTAGCATAGCAATATTGACAATTTTTGCACCATTTTGGAGGTTTAGGATTTGCACAGCTGGAAGGTCGAATTAAAATGAAGGTTATAAGACATTTGCCACATGTTTTGAGCACCAGTTCTTCAACAGTTGGTTTGAATGGACAGAAATGAGGCATTCAACTATTATACAGGGAACATGCTCCTATTTTGCAGGAATGGATAAGAAGCAAGTTGATGGGGTCTAACAGCAAGAAGATAAACAACATCATGGTCGAAGTCTAGAAGAAATAGCTGCCAAGCATAGTTTTTAATGATTATATAAGTTTTTTAAAGGTTGTTAAGATATAATAAATAGTGTTTTAGTCCTAGTTGTATTAGGAATGTAAGACAGACAGTTTAACTATCAGTTTGTAAATGAAGTTTGTTTAGAAGTTGATAGGTGTCAAATTCGAATTTATTCTCAAATTTTTGGAAGGAATCCAAGGATGTAATGACCACTCTATAAGAGGGAAGAAATCGAATTTCATAGGGTTGGAAAATGTTATCAAAACTGGCTACTTTGTAAATACTTTGGAGGAGCTGATATATACAGAAGCAGTTTAAATTTTCTGAAGTTGAGATTCTAAGTGTACTTCAGTGAGCTTTATCTTCTATCATGTGTTTTACTTCCATAGTTTTGATGCTTATTACTCAGAATTCATGGGAACATGCTCTGACTTCCTTTAAGTGTTAATTTATGGTGAATTGAGTTCTTAGGTCCTATATGTGGATGGTTTTATTCAATGTTTGATGCTTATTACTCAGAATTCATGGTCATTCATGCTCTGACTTCCTTTAAGTGTTAAGCTTGGATAAATCTCTGTTAAATATTCTCTTTTCAATACCTTGATGTATCATGACTCGGAATTCATGCACACATGCTCTGATTTCCTTTTAACCTCAAGATATTGAGAATTTACTGAATGTGTCATCCTTTCATTGAAGTATATACAAGCCTCAGTTTTATAAGAAGAGCTATTTTGTTATCTTATCCATATCACTGACTCCATAGCCCAATGGTAGCTTGTCTTCATCTTTCAACCTGCAAAAATACAAAACCACAAACCATAGAGTTAGCCATCTATTTTATACAAAATCATTAACCCTTGAGAGAGCCCTCTCAGGCTGAGGAGGCTAAGCCTTAGCTAAAAGATTGGTTTGAAATAGTTACACTGAAGTAGTTTGATCAGCAGCCTATCAGGGTCCTATTTTGGTGATAACAAGTTCAACAACATATCTATATTCCACATGCACACTTTGAGTCTGATTCTTGTTGAGATTCTATTATTAAAGAAATATTTTGGTTATGTCTCCTGCTTCCACATTTATAGAGAACAAAATGTGATTGTTGAAACCCTGCATAAAGAAGGTGTTACTCAAGTTATGGGAATCTGGCAAGTTTCTGAGTTTATAAATGACCAAGAACAAAATGCATATCAAAGGACCTACATGTAGGGAATGATATTTAGTTCATATTTCTACATATTGTTATCACCAAATTGAGTCATGTTGGGCTGCTGCAATGGTCAACTGGGAGTAATTATTTCAAACCAGCTTTTGATTGAAGATTAGCCTCTTCAGCCTGAGAGGGCTCTCTCAACTTATGAAAGGATTTGCAATGAAAAACTCTACTAGATGGCTAACTCTATGACTGTAACTTGATTGTGATTGGTTGGAGGCAAAAAATGTAGAAGATTTACTACCATTAGGCTTATGGAGTCAGTGATAGGGAACTCAATGACAATGGCTCTCCTTGTGGAATCTGAGGCATGTAGATATTTAAATGAAAGGCAAACACACACAAAATTTATTCAATAGATAAATTTTTAAAGGAAATCATATCATGAGAAACATGAATCCTAAGTAATGAACATTAAGATATTGAAAACAAGATATTGAGAAAGATATACAATAGTTTAATGCTTGAAGGAAGTCAGAGCATGAGAAGCACGAATTCTGAGTAATCAAACATTAACATATTAAAAGAAAAGTAGTAAGATACATAGGACAAGGTTCATGAAAACATCAAATGAATCTCAGGTGAAGGAGAAAGCCCGCTGCCACTGTCTATTACTGATCATAATTTTTTTACAATAGTAGTATTCATAAGTAACATCTTCCAATCCTTTCAAACTCTTTCCTCTCCCTATATATATAGTTAGGAACCTTTAAATCATGTCTACCAACTGGGCTAGACCATCAAATATCTTCAAGGACACCTAATCCATCTAACCATTGATTACAAGGAGGAAAAGTAGAGATAATTATGTTTTCAAGAATTAGAAGCCTAATAGGATTCTTTCACTCATTAATACCTTAACTAACTATTAAAACTCCCATGCATAAAAAAGTATTACCGAGAGAGCAACCTTATGAGGTGGAAGAAGGCACCATAAAGCATCAGAGTTTTAATTTAGGAACTATTCTTCGGATTCTGATTAAAATTTTTTATGTTGATGATGTGGTAGCATGATGAGTTTGCATCTCCAAACCACCCGTATGACAAGTGTTTCCTTTCAGTAATCATATGCTCTAATACTCTTTGACACGACTATGATATTATATGATATTTCCTTTTTGGAAAAACCTTGGAAAACTTATTACCCTTCAGACATTTCCAAAAATTGACTTTCCTGCAAAAAACAGAGTTTTTAGGTACTTCCGTAGCGAGATTTTGTAATGAAAGTATTTAGGCCACATGTGTTGCACATATACTTCTTCTGACCATTAGATGGTTTTAGGTGATCAAAAAAATTTAAATAAAGGCCTTAGAGTTCCTTAACCAAGTCAAAATAAGTGACTTTGAACCAAAAAAACATCTTCAGAAATTTCGTACCATACTTTAGTAGCGAGGTTTTTTGTGTCCTTTATCCTTTCCTTTTGCCACCTTTGTTGTTCAAACATTTTTACTTTTCCAATACACTTTGAAAAAAATCAATTTTCCTCCATAATAATTGACAAAACTGAGTTCCAAGGAAAAAATGCACCTTCATAATTTCCGTAGCGTTTTTCTGGCTTCAAGCATGAAGCATGCTACGAAACTGTATAAAAAACCAGAATTTGGAGATTTTTCCACTTTTTTTTGAAAAATAGGTCTTAGAAAAGAGATTATATCTCTGAATCCGTGATTTATTTTGCAAAACAGGAGGAGGTTTTTGTCAATCAGGATGTTCTGAAGACAAAACTCTCTTTTTTGTTTGAAAACCATCTCTATCTATCCAAAATCTGCATTAGAAAAACATGTATAAAACAGGAAAATTCTGAATTCTAAAAATAGGTCGCAAAGACACCTTCAAATCTCGAAATTGGTAGCACCTATGAGAAAAGTGAAAGAGGTTATTGTTCCTTGTTCTGTGCTTGATAATAACCTCTCTCATTATTTCAGATATTATCTCTATTCATCCATAATATTCTTTTGAAATTGATTTCTCCCACAGTCCAAAAATGTAGCAAATACCCTTGTAGCTCCAACAAAATCAAGTAACCTGAATTGGTGAATGCTTCAGAAAAGTTAGGGTCCTCCATGAATAGCTTAAGATCCATGGAATTCTATCTAACCATAGAACCTTCTTTGTATGCTTTCTCCTTCATGGCTATCTCCCTTTATAACCAAGCTTCCCTCTTAAAAAGGTGACACTTGTAAAGACAAATTTGACAGCAAGTTGTTTGTCACAAAGCTAAACTCTTCAAGGATGACATTGAGATGATTTACATGCAAAGGATGAACGGTTAATGATAGAGAGGAGCTTGGGTGATTTGTTTTAAAAAAAATTAAATTCAAGTATGAGAAGGAAAATTTAAAATGGAGTGATGAAGGTGGAATGATGAAAAACCCTTATGATTTCACAATTGGATGACTCTCATAAACTACTAGGTGATCTCATCTTTCACCTTTCTAATAAAAAAGTGATACCTCACACCACTTTGGACCTTTGGCTGAAAAAAACACATTTTTGTAGCGAAGACAGTTAGGCTTCTGACAGATTCGCTACAAAACTATTAGGTAGTTTCGTAGTGAAATCTGCAGATTTCCTTTGTAAATCGCTACGAAAATATGAAAAACTAACTAGTGGAGTGTTTTATGATTTAAATGCATCGGTATGAAAAGTAGATGATATGAGACTTGACTTAACTAAAATGACATGATCATAGGGGGATATTAAACCTTAAGGTAAACACCAAAAAATGCAATTTAGTCAAAAATTTCATGAAAATGTTTTATGAGACTCCATCAACCTAGGTGAAAAAATGCATGACCCTATGAATGAAAATTTTAAAATATAATGGGTGATAACAGTGGCTCCACTTGGGATGGTGTGCCCATGTGGTACACCAAAGAACCTATAGTTCCAGTGCCATCCATGTTTTTGGAAATAAACTTCTAAAATTTTGCAAGCCTTCTTCAAACCCTTATGGCCTTCTCCTTGGGCTCAATTTTGATGATTACTGGTGAAAAACCAAATCTGTACATACTGAAAAAATTCTCAGTCTACTTGAGCTTATTCACACACACTCCTACCTACCCTAACAACTGCAATCTTCATGTTTAATTCAAGCAACATGAAACCTCCAATAAAGCCAGTCAATGAGCTGATTTGATACTCGAACCCCTTGACTGCACTTGAACCAAAAGCAAACAGTATTCTAAAATGATAACGGTAAGATAAAATGGATCTGTTTTTCATAGTGAAAAAATAGTTAAAAAGTTGGACTGTAGAACTCTTCCATGTAATCAACTATGGGATCATAGAAGACATAATTTATTGATATCCCTTTTAAAATCTCAATGACAAATTGATTCTGGATATCCTTTTCATTTTCTTCATCAAGGTTGAACCTTGATTCCAACTCTACAATATCAAGCTCATAACCATATTCTTCCTCTATCTACAAGTCAGATGGTATAACAATTTCCCCCTTTTCTGGAGGAGGAAGACCTTCCAAGAAATGTTTTGGATCTTGGAAATCATATGAACCAATTTGAACATCCAATAGTTCAATTTTACTCTCTAATATTTTAGCAGCTAAACCAAGAAAACAAATTTTATTTTCAAGTTTGAGTCGACTAGATTTCAAACAACAAAATACTATTGTGGAGAAATGTTCATCTATCTGAAATTCTGCTAACTCATCCCTTACACTTTGTAGCATTTCATCGTATAAATGGTTTGCCACATACCCTATCATCTTGGCTCACCGTGAATGTTCTGAAATTTGGATTCTTCCCAGTGAAGTCACTCTGAACATTGAAGCTCAGGATCTTGAAAAATGGAGTCTCCAGGTGAATGGTACAACCTTTGTGTGTTTGGCTTTTTTTCACCATCAAAAGTCAAATTTGAACCTTGTCATTCTGCCCAGAGAAAATTTATACCTTCGTCACCAACAATGGCGCCAAAATGTTATCACAAAATTGAGTCCCGTTGGGTTGCTACAATGGTCAACTTGGAGTAACTATTTGAAACCAGATTTTGATTGAAGATTAGCCTCTTCAACCTGAGAGGGCTCTCTCAACTTATCAAATTATTTGCAATGAAAAACTCAACTAGATGGCTAACTCTATGATTATAACTTGATTGTCATTGGTTGCAGGTGGAAAATGTAGAAGATTTACTACCTTTGGGCTTATGGAGTCAGTGCTAGGGAACTCAATGAAAATGGCTCTCCTTGTGGAAGCTAAGGCATGTAGATATTTAAATGAAAGGACAACACACACATAATTTATTCAATAGATAAATGTTCAAAGGAAATCAAAGCATGATAAACATAAATTATGAATAATGAACATTAGGATATTGAAAACAGGATATTGAGGAAGATATACAATAGTTTAATGCTTGAAGGAAGTCAGAGCATGAGAAGCACGAATTCTGAGTAATCAAACATTAATATATTGAAAGAAAAGTAGTAAGATACATAGGACAAGGTTCATGAAAACATCAAATGAATATCAGGTGAAGGAGAAAGCCCACTGCCACTGTCTATTACTGATCAAAAACTTTTTACAATAGTAGTAGTCACAAGTAACATATTCCAATCCTTTCAAACTCTTTCCTCTCCATATTTATAGAGTTAGGCACCTTTACATCATGTATACCAGCTGGGCTAGACCGTCGAATGTCTTGAAGGACACCTAATCCAACTAACCATTGATCACAAGGAGGAAAAGTAGAGATAATTTTGTTTTCAAGAATTAGAAACCTAATAGGACTCTTTCACTCATTAATACCTTAACTAACTATTAAAACTCCCATACATAAAAAAGGCTTATCGAGAGAGAAACCTTATGAGGTGGTAGAAGGCATTATTTAACCATAAAAAATCATAGCTGTAATTTAGGAATTGTTCTTCGGATTCTGATCAAAAGTTGTTATGTTGATGATGTGGCAGCATGATGAGTTTGCATCTCCAAACCACCCTTATGACAAGTGTTACCTTTCAGTAATCATATGCTCTCATACTCTTTGACACTGCTATGATATTCTTTGACATTTCCTTTGTAGAAAAACCTTGGAAAACTTCTTACCCTTCAGATATTTCCAAAAATTGACTTTTCTGCAAAAAACAAAGTTTTTAGGTACTTTTATAGCGAGATTTTGTAGCAAAAGCATTTAGGCCACCTTTGTTGTACATATGTTGCTTCTAACCATTAGATGGTGTTAGGTGATCAAAAACATTTAAATAAAGGCCTTAGAGTTCCTTAACCAAGTCAAAATAAGTGACTTTGAACCAAAAAAACATCTTTAGAAATTTCGTAGCGTAGTTTAGTAGCAAGGTTGTTTTTGTATTTTTTCCTTTTCTTTTGCTGCCTGTGTTGTTCAAACATATTTACTATGCCAATACACCTTGCAAACAATCAATTTTCCTCCATAATACTTGAAAAAACTTAGTTCTAAGGAAAAAATTCACCTTCAAAATTTTCATAGCATTTTTCTGGCATCAAGCTTGAAGCACGTTATGAAACTGTCTAAAAAACTAGAATTTACAGATTTTTCCTATTTTTTCTGAAAAATATGTCTTAGAAAAGAGCATATATCTCTGAATCCGTGATGTATTTTGTAAAAATGGAGGAGATTTTTGTCAATCAAAATGTTCTGAAGAAAAACCTCTCTTGGTTTTTTAAAAACCACCTCCAACTGTCTAGAATCTGCATTAGAAAAACATGTATAAAACAAGAAAATTATGAATTCCAAAAATAGGTCCCAAAGACACATTCTAATATCCGAATTGGTAGCACGTGTGAGGAAATTGAAAGAGGTTATTTTTCCTTGTTTTGTGCTTGATAATAACCTCTCCCATTATTTCAAAAATCATCTCTATTCATCCATAATCTTCTTTTGAAATTGACTGCTCCCACAGTCCAAAAACACAGCAAATACCCTTATAGCTCCAACAAATTCAAGTAACCTGAATTGATGAATGATTCAACAAAGTTAGGGTCCTCCATGAATATTTTAAGCTCTATGGACTTCTATCTAACCACAGAGCCTCCTTTGTATGCTTTCTCCTTCATGGCCATCTCCCTTTATAACCAAGTTGCCCTCTTAAAAGGGTGACACTTGTAAAGACAAATTTGAGAGCAAGTTGTTTTCCACAAAGCTAAACTCTTCAAGGATGACACTGAGATGCTTTACATGCAAAGGCTGAAGGGTTAATGACAGAAAGGAGCTTGGGTGATCTGTTAAAAAAAAATGAAATTCAAGTGTGAGAGGGAAAATGTCAAATGGTGTGATGAAAGTGGAATGATGACAAACCCTTATGATTTCACATTTAAATTACTGTCATAGACTACTAGGTGATCTCATCTTTAACCTGTATAATCAAAAAGTGACACCTCACACCACTTTGGCCCTTTTGCTGAAAAAACACATTTTCATAGCGAAGACAGTTAGGCTTCTGACATATTCGCTACAAAACTATTAGGCGGTTTCATAGCGAAATCTGCAGATTTCCTTTGTAAATGGCTAGGAAAATATGAAAAATTGACTAGTGGAGTATTTTATGATTTTAATGCATGGGTATGAAAACTAGATGATATGAGGGTTGACTTAACTAAAATGACATGATCAGAGGGGGTTATTAAACCTTAAGGTAAACACCAACAAATGCAATTTAGTTAGAAATTTCATGAAATTTTTTTGAGACTCCATCAACCTAGGTGAAAAAATGCATGAGCCTATCAATGAAAGTTTTAAAATTTAATGAGTGATAACACATATGATGGGTTTATATATTGTAACTTTTTATCTCTTGCACTTTCATTTTATGAGGACTTCTATATGTGAAAAATCAACGTAGCTGGCCATATATGACTATTTGATGTATATAACAAGACTATTTTATTTTTCTCCTTCATAACAGCCCATCCATTGAGGATATGATGGATGGATTTTTTGAGTTCATCTAATGCAAGTTTGACATGTAATTTTCATTAACTTTTTAATAAAAATTACGATTTTTTCCTCTGAAAAAAATATTATTTTGAATTAAATATTCTAATTAATGAGAATACCTTCACACACATGAAATAATCTTATATTATTAAATAAAAGCTATGAAAAAAAAATCCAAATATCATGTAACATTTTAAAAACTGAATTATAAGAAAATGTATGTAATTTTATTTTAAATTAATTAAAAAAAACTTTACTTTTATTTTATAAGTATATAAGATCATATTTTTATTTAATTTTTAAATATTTATTATATTATAATTTTTTTTTTAAAGAATATTAATAATGAGTTGTAAGGTTTTAAATAAATTGAATTTTGATTTTAGTTTTTTAAATATTTAAGTGTATTTTTTTTTATATATATATAAATATGAAAGTTTTCTATACACATTAAGAGATTAATAAAATAAAATAATATAAAAAGTAATTAAATAATTATTATGTTTGAATTAAAATATAAATAAAACTTTCTCTGAATTTGAATAGAATAGTAAAATTATAAAATTATAGTTTTTTCATGGGTTAGCCAATAACAGTTTTTGTGCCCAATTTCCATAGATTCTCCTTAGACACCGATTGCATTGGGATAACTCTTGGATAACCTTTTCAGTGGACACTATGGTTTGACAAACACCATATACAATTTTATTAGAAATTTTTTTCCCATGGGTGAAATTTGGATAGGTTAAAAGTTAATGGGAGATTTTTTTTTTATTCCACATTTTCAAGAGTTTTACATTTTTTTTATTATGTATGCGATATATATAATATATTAACGTCTTTAAGTCAATTTTCAAATTATTCTAAATGTGATTATAACAAAAAAATTCCTAACTGTGTATAGAAATGTTTTAACTAATTTATTTTGACTGGATTTAACACTAATCAAAATGTAAATGACAGAATATCTAACGAAATTAATACGAGGCATAATGTTTTGGATGTTTATAACGACATTCCATATAGAAACGTTATGTTTATGTTGTAGAAAATGCCGATCGCGAGGAGAACTGGGAAATCCATGAGCCCCAAGATTCTATTTAGTCCCACATACATGAAAGGGACTATCATTTCGGTTACACATTAGTGGTGCGAAAAAGAATGATCTAAATCTTATGAGGGCTTATGACGTAAGTTTGGATGTATCATTCATAAAGTCATAATTTTATTTAAAAGAGAACTGGATCGATACGTATTTCATGAGTTCCAACCTAATCAAAGTTGAATCCGTCAACAAGGCACCTTATAAACAGAAAATAGGAAGAGAGTGAATTGAGAGGTCCTAAAATTGTTGGCCTTATTGCATGTAAAAATTATTCTTAAAGGAATTCTTTCTCCTCTCTTTATCTCTCACTCCCTTTTCATATTTGTGTGATTTATCTAGTTCCTGCAATTTTATTAATGTCCTTGTGATTAGTTTCAGGTAGATATGTATTTTTTCTCTCCTCCTCTCTTAGCATTCAATACTCTTGGATTGTATCACCAATATCTGGATCAATGGTATCAAATTAGGTTATGACTACATGGAAACGAGGGTTTGAAGTATATTTTAGTTTCGAAGTTTTCAGCAATCTTCGACCTACTTTTTACACTTTGTCCAATTTATTGGTCATACATTGTACGTATCACAGTTGGTCCACAAGAATTACATGGTTTTCTACCCTTGGATCTTCATTCGTCATTGCAGGAGCATTCTTTACTTCATCCATTGGTTTGCAACATGAAGTTTCCATGACCTTTGTTAATTTTGTAATTATGGTCGGTCTTCATAATTTATATTTTAGCCCTTTATATGTATAATGTAATTGTAAGACATGTTATTCATGTATTTTTTTATTGATTAGCCCCAATATAAGAAATTTTATTCATATCAAATTTAAAATAGGAAATTTTGAAATTTTAATATTGAATTTTTGGAACAAAACTAGTCAAGCCGATCCTCCCTCAAGTCAAGTTGGCCTAGTGAAGAGACACACACTTTTGGAAAAACATGCCTCTATATATTGAGCATTCGACCTCCTCCTCAAGGCACCATTTTACCTCACACAAGACAAGAAAACTTCTAGGAATCCAAGTGAAGGAGAAGAAGGACAAATTCATCTCTAGCATCTCTCTCTCTCTCTCTCTCTTAGTTTCTGGGTAGAATATTCTGGGTAGGCCAAAATTTTGGGGAGGCCGAGTTTTTGGGCATATTCTAGGAGGCCAAATTTCGACTTAGGCAAATCAGAGAGGGATGAAGCTGAAGGGTTCAAGTTTGAATTGACTTGACTTGACTTCACTAAAGTGTTGCTTGACCAAGTTTGATCATAACTTGTTGGTCAGTTTGACCTCATAGTTGACTAGATGCATTAGATGTATCTCTTGTTGAACTAAAGAATTTCTCTAAGGAAAAGGTTATTGGGTTTTTCCCCCAAGTGGGATTTCCCAAGGTAAATATTATGTTCTCTTTGTGCATTGTGATCTCTACTATCCTCATGGTTTTATGGTTGAATTTATAAAGTGGATTTTCTTAATGATAAAATGGAATTGTTAAAAGAAGATCTACATCATTTGAAGTAATTATTAGTATTTCAAAAATTTGTGTTAGTATCTATTGCATCTGAAAAATAAACATGGAATTAAAGCTTTGGCGACAGAAAGGACATTGAGATCACTCTTAAAGAATACTTGTAAAAGGAAGGCAATTGAAGAAGACCTTATCTACTATCTAGTTTCTTATCTATGACTATGGGTTCATATATGAAGGAAGAAAACAAAATGGAAGGAGCTACAAATTTTAGGGCTTCGAAAACAAGGATTAATTGTCTCCTTGCAAAGACTGATCTTTTATATATTGTGAAACGTAAGGTTACTAAGCCTACTGATGATGATTAAGTGAAAAAAAGTATGAGAAGGATGATTTCACTGCTAGAAGCATCATTGTGCACTCTATAGTAGATCACTTGATTCCTTATGTTGCAAATATTGAATCTTTAAATAATATGTATGATTCCTTATTTGGATTATACACTATCAAAACAATTGGTCAAGTAATGAGCTTGAAGAATGAGCTTCATGATGTTAGAATGAAAAAAACTATAGCCTCATATTTCATGAAGATTTATCAATTAATATATCAACTTCAAGAAATTGATGAAATCATTTATAAACAGGAACTAGTTACTACAACACTTAGTGGTCTACCTGATTCATATGACTCTTTTGTATCGGGTCTATGTACCTGAAAAGAAGCTCCAAAATTTGAAGAAATATGGACTATGTTTCAAGAAGAATCTAGGTTCATATCAAAATTTAAGCTTTAGATATCTGAAGAAGGATACTCTCAAGCATATGCAACATGTTTTAGGAAGTCTAGAGGAAGAAATAAGTTTGTTTTCCAAAGAAGAAATGAAGGAATAATAGCTAAAGGAAGAAGACCTGAAGAAAGAATATCTACTCCTCCATGAAAGAGAGATATGTAAAAAGTCCAATGCTATCATTGCCACAAATTTGATCACTACATACACGATTGTCCTAAAATATCAAATGATAGAAATAGAAAGAGAAATAAACCCTCCACCGCAACAGACTTTGAAGAACTTGTAAAGAGACCCAACAATAAAGATTCAGGTACCAAAGTTTTCTTTTAATTTTCTTCTCTTACAGGTTCTATTGTAGATAAATATGATTTGTGGCTACTATATAGGAGTGAATTAAGATACATGACGGGATATCATGACAACCTCACAAGTCTAATGGAAAGGAGACTATCTCAAAAGGTATAACTTGGAGAAAACAATAGCTATGTATTACAAGGTGTTGGGAAAACTTGCATGGAATTGTAATTAAGTGAAAATGTTCATCTTAGAAACATACTGTTGGCGCTGGAATCAACACTTGGACTGCAGCAAGCGCCTGACCAGACACATCTTAAACTCTAAGGAAATTTTAATGTTTTTTTTTATAGGATTGGAATATGGTATAAACTCTTATTTACTGAAGAGAGATTTCAGTCAAATCCACAGTTGTACTAAAGAGGGTATTGTAACTTGATGTCATAGAAAGGTGCAATTTTGTAGTCTATGATGAGAGGAAATTGACATATGAGAGGAAAATCAATAGGTTTGTAAAATAGAAATCTACTAATTTGATAGAAATTGAAAAAAGTGGTTGTTTGACAATATTCCATTGAGAGAAAGCTATTTCTAGTCTGATAAGATTCTCACTGAATGCATGAAGAATAACTATCATGAGTGATGCTCTTCCACTGTTATAACATATATTTTATCAGGAATTCTCACTGTGTGAGACTAACAAAAACTGATAAAACACATAACATGCTTAGGAGACTGATAGAAACAAATAAGAGTATGATAATTTTGAAACTAGAACTGGAAGAAAGGAGATATGGAAACACAAATAAAGTAGAAAATACACACAGAAAATTGGTAATAACTCCTCAGTAGTATCATTCCATTTCATTCACAAAAAAATTACAGTTCATATAAGTCAAAATTCAATAACCACCAACCAACCTTGAATTCATATCAGTTTGGCATATATATACAAAATATGATACTATCATCTTCCACAGAAAAAGGTAAATCTGTTTCAAAAGTCATTGCAACCTCATGCAAGAGGTGAGGATTATCTAAAACTTTAATACAGAGTGTTATGACATAATGAAAATAACAACATCAAGGCTAACAGTTTGAAGTAGTTTGTATGATGTAGAATTTTTATGGAAGACTCCTCTTCCATTCTGGTGCAACCAACTCCATAAAAAGTGCAAACAACAATGAAAATGGTGTGTGGTTGTTCCTTGAATGCTGCCCAGTGTCTGGTAAAAGTGTGCTCGTACTGAGAGTATTGGTAGGAAACTTTTTGAGAGAAACTCTGCCATTGTTTCGTTGTTCCTTCCCCTTTTTTGGTTGAAGATCATTGTAATGGTGGAAAACTCAAAACTTTTGGATAGAATGAAAGAGTTTCATTTTATGGGAAATTACAAAGAAAATCCTTTAAAACAAGTTTAATTGATAGATGAGACATGGAGAAGAATAAATGATAAGTGAGGGGGAGGGGTGGTGACGTGGCGAAGAAGTGGGACTGATCACAGATCACGCATCGAAAGTTTTATTGTGAAATGAAGGAAGTTAAATGTTGAAAATGGCGAAGCGTGATATGTGATGAAGGTGGAGGTGACATGGCAGAGAAATGGGACTGATCGCAGATCCTACATCAAAAGTTTTATAAACATACATACTCGTGCAATCAACAACGTTTATCGGAAATTTAAACAAAACTGTAATTTCTCCCAAATAATATGCATTCACGCGGAATTTTGGTTCTTGGGCCCCACAACTAGTTGACCAATAGGAAGCAATCGCAAATCGTCTGCCCACAAATTTAACTTTACACTAATAACGGTAAACCATAAACTCCTCGATTTGAAAAATCGTGCTGGTGCGCTACACCAACACATGTCCTTAGCCTCATCACATCGCAAATCACTTAACATACCATGCGATTTGACTTAATGATAGAACTTAAAAACTGTGCTTTGCAAAGTTTCCCCATGTGCGCTTTAATCTCAACTGTCGATTTTCTCCCCTTTGGATCTGCGATTAGATCATGGCCGTCCGTTCTTTTTGCATGCAGTTCTTCCCTGTTGCTTCATTCCTTAGTCTATTTCCCAGCTATCTCCATTTAAATATTTTCTGCTTCTCTTCTTTGGATCTCCCACTCAGTTGGTTAAGCTGTTTTCTTCCGCCTGTGCTTTGATTTTAAAGAACTTTGGTTGCCACGAAGACTTAATTTTCCTGCTTCCAAAATTGATTATCTATTTAACCGTACCCTCTTTTCTGAGATAACCAAAATCTCAGTGAAATATTTTTGTTTTTCACTGTGTGGAATATATGACTTCCATTTCTGAGAAATAACAGCCTTTTACTGTATTATTGTTTTGACAATAAATTTGCAACAAAGGTAGCTATTATTCTAGACTAGATGAGTGCAATTTTATTACTCAGACATTAACTGGCCTTCAATACTAACATAAGCCAAAATATATATTTTAACTTATTTTAGGACTCTAAAACACTATGACACCTATTCACTTAAAACCACCTTGATATTGGGACTTTTTAACTTTTATTGGAAATGACTGAAACTTTGGACATGGACTTGGACACAATAAAAAATTTAAAACTGTAATACAATGGTGATTACACCATTAAAATTTCCATTTCTAACAGTGGCTCCTATTGGGGATGAAGTCCTCCCTATGTGGCTTCAAGGACTATACACTTAGTGCCTCAAAAACTCTTGAAAATCAGAAGACTTTTTGAAAATAAAGACTAGGATTGACCATTGACATAATGGACTCAAGACTGACCATATATACAGACATAAGTACCATTGGGCATGGAGTTTCTTGACACATCACACCGGATATTTACAATGGAGTGACTCAATTGAACTTATTAAATAAAGAACCTTTTAAGGAAATTACCAATGACCGGGCCTCCAATCAGCTGATCATCATCCAGATGTTTGAGCAAAAAAGTATTATTCTCCAAAACTTCAGCAATTTTAAATGGCCCAAACCAAAGATTGTCGAACTTACCATGATTTCCATGGTCTTCTCTCCTGAAACAACTGTTGATTTTCTCTTTTATCAAAAACAGATTTGACTTTAGCCTGATACTTATAAGCTTTTTCCAGCAATGATTCTCTGATTTGGTGTGCCTTTATCAACTGTAGCATTCTCCTTTGGACTGGGTTTTCATGATCAACTTCATTTTTTAGGAAATTCATTACAGGCAGAGCTAATTGCAAAGGCATTACAACTTCTATACCATATACAAGGTGAAATGGAGACATTATAATCGATTTTTTACCACTCACTCTATCTGCCCACAGAGCATGTATTAGCTAAGTGTCCCAATTCCTCTTATTTTCAGGCAGCATTTTCTTAATAATCCTTACCAAAATTGTATTGGATGACTCAGCCATTCCATTACCTTGAGTGTAATAAGGCGTGGAATGAATCAATTCAATCCCATATTGCTGACAAAAGTTGTACATTTTAGTAGACTTAAAGGCCATTGCATTACCAATTACTAATTTCTATGGACAACCAAATCTTGACATAATTTTTTCCAACAAAAATTTAATAATTACCATATCAGTAGCATTTCTGGTTGGTATAGCTTCAATCCATTTAGTGAAATATTTTGTAGCTGTAAGAATCCATCTATATTTTCCTGATGAAGGTGGATGAATTTCATTGATGAAATCTATCCCCCACTGTTGGAAAGGAACATCTGTTGAAATAGGAATGAGAGGTAATGGTAGCAATTTCTATTTACCAACAAATTTCTGACATTCGAAACAACTCCTAACTTTTTCAAAGACATCAAAGAAAAGAGTTGGACAATAATAGCCATCTCTTAAGATTTTGTTTGCAGTTTCTCTCCAATACAAATGCCCTCCACACGCTCCTACATGTATCTATGTCATAATCTCTTGGGATTCAGCTTCATCTACACATCTTAACAAGACTCCAACAAGATCTTTCTAGTAAATATGATCTTCCAAAATGCAATACTTCACAACTCTCAGTTTAAAATCTCTTCTTTTAGATTTCTCCATTTCAGGTGCACGACTAAAATTTAACAAGAAGTAAACTATATCCTTGTACCAATCTGAATTAAATATTTTAGGATTATTAGCAATACCTTCTCCATATTCTCCTTCAGCTGCCTCTACATTCAGATTTAAAGCTTTTTAGTTAGATTCGGCCATCAAGCGAGCTAAGCCCTGACCCTTTATCAATTTATTTGGTTTGATTTCAACATCAAAGTCTAGAATCATGGTCAACCATTGTTCTCTCCTTCCATCTGTATCTAGCTGTAGCAACACAACTTTAACAGTGATATTGGGTATAAAAGAAATTATTTTTTAATGCAACACATAAACTCGAAAAGACTTCAAAGACTTAACTAGTGCATATGATTTTTTTTTAGTCAAGTTGTACTTTAATTCAACATCCCTTAAAGCACGACTGAAAAATGAAATTGGCTGCTTCAAACCCTCCTTATTCTTCTGTAGTAAGACAACAACAATTGTTTCTTCTAAAGCATATGAAAAAAACCAGGAAGTCCTTTTCAAAATCAGGACTAATCAAAACTGGTGCTTCAGTCAAGGTAGACTTAATTGCTGAAAAATAATCTTTAGCTTCATCTCGCCACTTAAATTCTGCATCTTTTTTCAGCAAAACATTTATATGTTTGATCAGCTCTGTAAAGTTAGGAACAATACGCCTCAGAAAAATGATTTTCCCTAAAAATGACTTCAATTCCTTCTTATTTCTTGGCAAACCAATATTTTGAATGGCTTCTACTCTTCTCGGATCAATACAGATGCCACTTTCTGTTACAATATGTCCCAATAACTTACCTTCTTGGACAAAAAAAGATGACTTTTTGGGGTTTAAGGACATTCCAAAGTTTCTGCATTTGTCGAAAACTTGCTTCAGATGTTTCAAGTGGTCTTCATCAAATTTTGAATATACTGTGATGTCATCCAAATAGATGACCACAAATATGTCCTTTTCTCCCGCAAAGGAAATATCCATTGCCCTTTGAAAGGTTTCACCTGCGTTCATCAAACCAAATAGAATTTTGTTGTACATGAATGTGCCCCAGGGTGAGGTAAATTTTGTCTTTTCTATGTCTTGCATGTTAGCTAAAATCTGATTATAGCTTGAAAAGCCATCAATCATTGACAATATTTTGGATCCTACAACCTTCTTCAAGACATGTTCCATCTTCGGCAGTGGATAGTTATCTTTCAAGGAGCACCGGTTTAGATTGCGAAAATCAACACAGATCCTTATTTCTCCGTTATTTTTTCCGGATTGGGACTATATTAGCTACCCAGTTAGAAAATCTCAAAGGCATAATAATATTTGCTTCCCATAAATTTTTGATTTCTTTCTTAATGATTGGAAGCAGCATGGGATTGATGTGTTTGATTTTTTGTGCTATAGTATTTTCATATTTTTTCAAAGGGATATTTTTCTCCATTATTCTCTTATCATAAGTTTTCAACTCACTATAATACCATGCAAAAATATCAGCAAATTCCTTCAGCAGTTTGGTATATTTTGTTCTTTTTTCCATAGGAAATAATTTGGACACTTTGACTAATCTTGGCTGATATTTTGTACCAATGTTATACTCTATTATAGTCTCTCCATCAAACTTGCTTTCAGGCTTGAAAAAAACACCATTATTATCAAACAATATTTCTAAAGGAACCAAACCCTTAGGAATAAAGTTAGTTTTCAGATCTATAATGTTTTTCCCAGCCATAGTTTTATTAAAAGGGCTATTATTTTGGTTTTCAACAATTTCCTGCTCATCATCAATTTTTATGTTTGCAAAATATTCTACAGACTCCAAAATTTTTTGAATCTCTCTGTCATCTTCAAATACTTGTTAGTGCTTGATGTTATCAGGAATTGAAGGTCTGTCTTTTATTTGAACATCATATACTTCCTTGACATCTAGAGGAACTTTGAAAATACTAGCAACAATAGGTAGTGAATCAACAATTTGATTTTCTTCTGTAGTGAAAAAAATTATATTAAATGCTAAAAATTAATGTTCAATCAAATCCCAAACTTCATTCATATAATTCTTCAATTTGGATTTTTTCACTTGGTAATTATTTCTCACCTGCTTAATCACCAAAGGAAATTAGTTGTTCTGCTCCCAAATCTTTCACTGCCTTCATACCCAGCACAAGTGCTTCATACTCAGCAGTGTTGTTAGTGGTAGAAAATTTCATTTTGTATTATATGGTTACCTTCTGCTTAGTAGGAGAAATGTGGACTACACCGCCTCTCGATCCTTCTCTTGAAGAAGCTCTGTCAAAGTACAATTTCTAGATATGTCCTCCTTCTGAATGTTGCGCATTTACACCTTGAAAATGTTGTTTTTCACTTAATTCAGGTTGGAAATCATTATCATCAGCAACAAGGTGCAAAATTGATGACCCCAATTCTTTTTCTTCAGTATATATGGGATGGTTTGATGGATTGTGTTGATCACTAATGATGTATGTCATTTGAGTTTCCCTATACATCCTTTTGAACTCCCCTCCAAATACTAGGATGGTAGCATATGAAATGTCCATCTGGAGGGTACCCCCCAATTTCTTAGACCAAGATTTGGAAAGTAGCATCTGAAATCTAGAAGGAATGTCGGCAACCACAATGTCTATCGCTAAGCTCTTCATAGGAAGTTGGGTAAGGGAAACAACCAAATCCTTAATCACTCCTAGACACTTCAATTTTTTGGATTCAAAGGTGCAAAGGTCATGGTATTGCTTGGTGATCGCTAATCCCAATTCATCCATCAATTTCTTTGGCATGAGATTGTGGGAAGCTCTAGAATCTAATAGACAATTATGTAGCAATTTGTCATGTATATTGAGTGACAAGTAGAAAGGCAGTGAGTTATCTTCATTTTGGTCTTGGACATGACAACCTAGATAAATAGTGGGATGCTCATCCTCAAGGTTAACTGAATCAAGAGCGAGAGGAGGCTGCAACAGAATCTTGAAAGACTCTTTATAAGCTGGATTTTTTAATAATTCCAGGAGTGGAACTGGAATTTTGATTTTATTCAATCTAGATTTGAAACTAAAATAAATTGGAAATAATTCCTTATTTTTTGCTATAACTTTGAAATTTGGAGCAAAATTTTGAGGTGGAGGAACCTCATTTACCTTTGCCTTCTGTTTAGCAGCTTGTTTATCTGAATCTGATTTTTGTTGAGGCTACTGAACATGACCTTTGGACCTCAAAGGGTAATTTTTGTTTTTAACTTTTTGTTGTTTTTTATCATTCTGTGCATAAATTTTAGTATTCATATCATCAGAAAACGAACAAATTATTTATCTATATTCATATTCCTAAAATGTCAAACATGTTGACTGTGAATTTTCTCCCACATGGTTTATTTCTTCATTTTCTTCCTCCTTTCCTTGTTGTTCTTCTTCAGCAAAATTATTCAAAGGAGGCTGAACATTTTGATCATCAACATTCCTCCTTGGGCGTTGTAAGATTTTTGAGGTTTAAAATGCCTCCTGAAGGGAGCTTGATTTCTATTAGCTTCATTTTGATTGGTTCTAACAGCTGATTTATTTTCTACCTCTAATTTTGGCATCTTAGAGGCAAGTTCCTTGATCAAATTGGACATTTGATAGATCTTTTCTTCTGCTGAAAGAGACTTAGAATAAGAAGGCTTTTCTTCTTTCATATTCTTTTTTTCTTTTGCCTTTTATTCCTCCATTTTTAATTTATTAGAAGCCATGAGATTAGAATGTACTCCAATTGCATCCTCTTGTATACTTGTCAGTTTCTATGCTTTTTCAGCCCTCAACCATAAAGAAAACTCAGAATCTAAAGCATTTGCAAAATTTATCATAGCTTTGGTTTCAGTAGGTTTAATTTATTCAGGAATTTTCTGATAAATCTTTTTAAACCTCTTAGTAAAATAAGCTAATGCCTCATCTTCCTTCTTCTTCAGAGTTCCAAATTCTATAATATAATAGACATAGTCTTTCCTGTCACCCTAATGCTTCACAAATATCTCTTCTAATTCATCAATTCCTATTATTTAATTTGGAGCCAAACTTCTAAACCATTTTTGAGCTTCACCATCCAGACTATGAACAAAGAGTGTTGACCAGACATCTTCATGTTCAATATTCTGACTGTGAGCATAACTATAGACAGCCACCAAATGTTCCTCAGCAGAAACTCCTTCTCCATCCTCTGTGTATTTTAGAAGATATTTCGAGTAACCTCCTTGAGGAAGTGGATGTAAGTGTTGAGGGAGAAAAAGTGGTGCATATCTTGCAGCCACTATCTGTTGCATCCTTTTAAGGGCAAGTTGAGCCATATTTTGTCGATTTACAGTTGATATAGTTGTTTGGGAAATAGGAATTACAAGTGGAAAATTCTGATTCTGATTTAGGACAACAGAAAATTGAGGGCCTTGAGATGATTTTTCAAGATTTGGAATTGAGAAGAGTGGTTTTCAAAAATATGAAAAAATGATGTCTTGACTTCTCCTTTAACAAAAGAGTCAGAATCTAAAGTTGTCTCTTGAGGGGATGGATTTAATTCAGCTTTATTTTGCTAAGCAAGGAAATCAGATAAACAAAAAGTAAGACCTTCAGGTACAGTATCTTTAATTGGATGAGAAGAAGATGACTTAACAATTAGATTTGGAGAGAAAGGAAAATATTCTTACTGAAGGGTGATAAGAGAATGGTATTCAGGATAAGTATGAAGGAAATTGAAAATAGTCTTGAAGTCTTCTTCAGTCAAAATATTCCTATCAAGAACAGGTGCAATAGCCAATACTTGTTCTAATTCCCCTTCAGTCAGCACAAACTCTTCTTATTTCTTATCAAAAATTAGAAATTTAGCTTTTCCTTCTTTGACTAGAACAATACTTATTTCAGATTTACTAGGTGATGAGTAAGAAAAAATTTCAGCTGAGCCTAGGTTAACAACATCCACTTTATTTTCTAGGGTAGTAGCTTCAACTTGAGATTTTCCAGCAGAATATTTTGAAACTAAAACCTCTTTAGATTATAAAGTAGATAGAGGTACCTTTTTCTTTGGAACATACTTTTTGTGTACCTTCTTCACTAACTGAGATGTGGCTTCAAATGATCTTTGTTTTCCTTTAGCATCTTTGATCATTTTCTTTGGGTCAGCAACTAGAGTCACAGTTGGATATCTCAGATTCCTCCTCATAGAAGGAGGTCTTGAAACTCCTCTTCCTCTTCATGGAGTCGCCAAGTGAACAAATTTGCAGTCTTCTTTAGGTCACCAATTCTTGTTCACCATCAAGAACTGATTATCAACAATTCATAACAATATACTTGGGAGAATACTTCGTTACAAGGCCTTCGTCTCCCAATAGACACATAAAAATATGTTAGCGTTGGAATCAACACTTGGACTGTAGCAAGCACCTGACCAGACACATCTTAAACTCTAAGGCAATTTTAATGTTTTGTTTTATAGGATTGGAAGATGGTATAAAATTTGATTTACTGAAGAGAGATTTTGTTCAAATCCACAATTACACTAAACAGGGTAATGTAACTTGATGTTGTAGCAAGGTGCAAGTTTGTAGTCTATGATGAGAGGAAAATCAATAGTTATGTAAAACATAAATCTATTGATTTAGTAGAAATTGAAAAAAGTAGCAGTTTGACAATATTCCATTAAGAGAAAGCTATTTATAGTCTGACAAGATTCTCACTAAAATATCATGAAGAATAACTATCATGAGTGATGCTCTTCCATTGTTATAACATATATTTTATCAGGAATGTTCACTGTGTGAGACTAACAAAAACTGATAAAACACATAACATGCTTAGGGGACTAATAGAAACACATAACAATATGATAATTTTCAAAATGGAACTAGAAGAAAGGAGATATGGAAACACAAATAAAGTAGACAATACACACAACAAATTGGTAATAAGTCCTCAGTAGTATCATTCCATTTCATTAACAAAAAAAATTACAGTTCATATAAGTCAAAATTCAATCACCACCAACCAACCCTGACTTCATATCAATTTCGCATATATATACAAAATATGATATTTTCATCTTCCACATAAAAAGGTAAATCTGTTTCAAAAGTCATTACAACCACGTGCAAGAGGTGAGGCTTATCTAAAATTTTAATAAAAAGTGTTATGACATAATGAAAATAACAACATTAAGGCTAATAGTTTGAATTGGTTTGTATGATGTGGCAGTTTTATGGGAAGACTCCTCTTCCGTTTTGGTGCAACCAAATCCATAAAAAGTGAAAAAAAATGAAAATGGTGTGTGGTTGTTCCTTGAATGTTGTCCAATGTCTGGTAAAAACATGATGGTACTGAGAGTAGTGGTAGAAAACCGTTTGAGATAAACTTTGTCGTTGTTCGGTTGTTCCTTTCCCTTTTTTGGTTGAAGACCCTTTGTAATGGCGAAAAACTCGAAACTTTTGGATAGAATCACGAAGTTTCATTTTATGATAAATTACAAATAAAATCCTTTGAAACATGTTTTATTGATAGAGGATACATGGAGTGGAATAAATGATAAGTGAGGGGGGTGGTGACATGGTGAGGAAGTGGGACCAATCGTAGATCGCGCATCAGAAGTTTTATTGTGAAATGAAGGAAGTTAAATGTTGAAAATTGCAAAGTGCGATGTACAATGAGGATGAAGGTGACGTGGCAGAGAAATGGGATTGGTCGTAGATCCTGCATCGGAAGTTTTATAAACATACATACTCATGCAATCAACAACATTTATCAAAACTTTAAACAAAACCATAATTTCTCCCAAACAATATGCATTCACACAGAATTTTGGTTCTTGGGCCCCACAACCAGTTGACCAATAGGAAGCAATCGAAAATTGTCGCCTGCAATTTTAACTTTACACTGATAACGTCTAAACAATAAACTATGCAATTTGTGAAATCACGTTGGTGTGCTACACCGAAACGTGTCCTTAGCCTCATCGCATCACAAATCATTTAACATACCATGTGATTTGACTTAATGATAAAACTTAAAAAATTCGTTTTGCGAAGTTTCCCCATGTGTGCTTTAATCGCAGTCGTCAGTATACTCCCCTTTGGATCTACGATTAGATCATGGCCATCCGTTCCTTTTGCATGCGGTTCTTCCCTGTTTCTTCATTCCTTAGTCTATTTCTTGGCCCAAGTTCCTTTAAATATTGTCTGCTACTCTTCTCTAGATCTCCCACTCTTTTTGTTAAATTTTTTTCTTCCGATTGTGCTTTGATTTTAAAGAACTCTGGTTGCCATGAAGCCTTAATTTTCCTGCTTCGAAAACTGATTATCTATTTACTTGTAGCCTTTATTCTGAGATAACCAAAATCTAAGTGAAATAGCTGCACTTTTCACTTATATATGATTTCCATTTCTGAGAAATACTGCCTTTAACTATATTATTTTTTTGACAATAAATTTGCAAGAAAGGTAGCTATTATTCTAGACTAGACGACTGCAATTTTATTACCCAGACATCAAATGACCTTCAACACTAAAAATAATCCAAAATAGAGATTTTAACTTATTTTAGGACTCTAAAACACTATGACACCTATTCACTTAAAACCACTTGGATGTTGGGACTTTTTAACTTTTATTGGACATGGACTAGGATAGAATAAAAATTTGAAAACAGTAATACAATGGTTATTACACCATTAACATTTTTAGTGCTAACACATACTATATGTACCAAGTTTGAAAAATAAATTGATCTCCATTTCATGCTTGGAGGATAAGGGAGATATAGTAGCATTTGTTGATGGAAAAGTCTTTGTATGGTGTAAGGGTTATAGTATAGATGTTGCTAGAGTAACTGGAGTTCATCAAGGAAGGTTTTATAGACTCTTTAACAACCCTCTCAAGAATTAGTATGTAATGACATCAATCCATATGAAATTTGGCATAGAATATATGCACACCTTCACTATAGAGCTTTTCCTGCATTAAAATAGATGGTTTCAGGTGCTCCATATTTGTAGGTAGAACATGAAAATTTTGTAAGGGATGTGTGCTTGGTAATAATGTCAAGAATCCATTTCAAAGAAATGAAAGTAGGTCCAAAGAAATTTTGTATCTATTTAATTCTAATGTATGTGGTCCAATTCCAGTGAAATTTCTTGGAGGATCTTTATACTATGTAACCTTTATTAATGACTTCTCTTGCAAGACATGGATCTACTTCATGAAGAAAAAGGATGAAGTCTTTGACAAGTTTCAATAATTTAAGGCTGAAGTGGAAAAATTTAAGCGAAATAAAATAAAGATCCTGAGATTTGATAATGCAGAAGAATATACCTCCAAAGAGATTGTTAACTTTTCTAAATAGGTTTGGATTAAGAGAGAGATAATGGTCCCTTACAATCTACAAAAACATGAAGTTGCCGAAAGAAATAACATAACCATCAAAGAATATATCAAGGTAATGCTGCATGATTAAGACTTGCATATGTTTCTATTGAGTGAATCATCTATGATAGTTGTCTATATTCAAAATAGAATTCCTCATCACATTTTGGAAGACAAGTTTCCTAAATAAGTGTTCACTGGAAAAAAACCACAGGTTGGCCATTTGAGAATATTTAGTTGTCCCGTCTATATTAATGTACCTAAATATAATATAAAGAAGCTTTATCCTTTAGGAAATAAAGGAATATTCATTGGATACAATGAGTAATAAAATGCTTATTAAATCTACGTTTCAAGAAAAATACAATTTGAAGTTAGTAGGGTTGTGATATTTAATGAGAATGTTTCCTATTGGAAATTTAAAGAAATTACAATGGATTTTGACGAGGAAAAAGAAAATGAATATCCCGAGGAAGAAATTTTTGGTCCATCCAATGCTTTAAAACATCACGTAGATCATAAATAAGAGCCAGAAGGGCCTAACAAACTAATGAATTTGATTTTTGTTCCTAAGATCAAGAAAATTCCATCTTGGCTTAATATACCTTGCAAGAAGTAGGAGATGAAACACCACGTGGCGCCTTTAGGGAAGTCAAGAGACCAAAGAGGTATTCTAGACATGAAACATTTATGACAAATCTCATTGATTTTGAACCTTCCACTTTTAAAGAATAATCTAACCAACAAGTTTGGAAGGATGCAATGATAAAATAATACTAATTAATCATGAAGAATGTTGTATGGGAGATTGTACCAAAACCTGAAGGGAAGTCTGTGGTCTCCTTCAAATGGATATATAAGATCAATCATGTAGTGGATGACAATATTGACAAATAAAAGATGATATTTCTAGCTAGAGAGTTCTCCCAGAAAGAGGGAGAATACTATGATTAGTATTTTTCTCCAATTTCCAAATACACTACCATTAGAATATTTATTATTTTTATTAATTATTCAATGGGTTGGAATTTACATAATATGGATGTAAAGATTGATTTACTTAATGGTGTGATTGAGGAAGAAGTGTACATAGAGAAACCTCAAGGTTTTCACGTTCATGGAAGAGAATATCATGTTTTTATATTGAATAAAGCTTTGTATGGAATTAAGCAGGCACCTAGAGCCTAGTAATCTCAAATTGAAAAAAAACCTAACAAGACTTGGTTTCTCTAAAAGTGATGTAGATCCAAACCTATATATCAAGGTTGAGAAGAATGAACTTGTGATTTTTTTATTGTATGTTGATGACTTATTTCTGATAGGTGTGGAGCATCTCATTATTTAGTGTAAGAGATAGTTGGCCTCTAAATTTGGTATAAAGGATATTGGTTTGAAGCACTTATATTTGGAGCTAGACGTATGGAAAAATTCTAGAGAGAACTTCCTTGGTCAAGTGAAATATATTATCAAGATCTTGTATAAGTTTGGGATGATGGAATGTAAATCATTAAAATCTCACATGGTGAAAAATCTAAGAAATTTGAGAGACAATGAGTTAGATTTGATAGATCCAGATGTGTACCAAAATATGATTAGCTCACTCTTGTATTTGTTTAATACTATGCCAAACATTTTCTTTGCAATAACTACTTTAAGGCGGTTCTAGGTGAAACCAAGACATGATCATTAGATCGTATAAAAGCATATACTAAGATATTTGCATGGTACTTTTCATTATGGTTTGTGATATGTCTCAAATGGTGATATAAAACTACATGGTTATACAGATACAGATTGGATAAAGAGTGTTGAAGACAAAAAGAGTATGTTTGGAGGTTTCCTGATATTTTTCTATGCTATGATTTCATGGATGAGAAATAAGTGGAAATATTTCATACTCAACACTTCCAAGGAAGAGTATATTACAACCATTTTAGCGAGTTGTGAAGTAGCATGCTTTCGAAAGTTACTCGCAGGACTATTTAATAATGTGTTCAAGAAAACCATAATATTTTGTGATAATCAAAGCTGTGTGAAGCTGACAAAGAATTTGGTTTTCCATGACAGGTTGAAGCACATCAAGATAAGTACCACTTCATTCGTGACATGTTGTAGAAGGGAGTAGTGAAGATCCAATATGTTTCTACTGATGAGAAAATTGTTGATATTCTTATGAAGCCTTTGTCTAGAGAAACGTTTAATTACATTAGGAAAAAGCTTGAACTTGTTAATAATTCCTCTCTCATTAGGAAGAAGTGCTGATGAGATATCATCGTGGACTAACATTCTCCCTGTGTCAATTATTGCGTCGAGAGGCACTCTATAACCCAGTATATAGGGATGTGTAGATGTAATGTGTGTAATGTAAAATTTTGATATGTCAGGCCCAATATATAGAGATGTGTAGATGTAATGTGAGTAATTTAAACTTTTGATATGTCAGAGATGTGTAGATGTAATGTGTGTAATGTAAACTTTTGATATGTCAGAGTGTATATAGATGTGTAGATGTCGTGTGAGTAATGTAAAATTTTGATATATTTACCATTTTAATACCATGAGCTGAATACCATGGACCAAATACCATATTTATAAACGAGGTATGGTAAATAAAAAAATATAAATAAACCATAGATATGGTAAATAAATAAAATGTATTTTTATATGTACTCCATAATCCTATTTATATTTAGGAACACTCAAAAAGTGGTTTTATTTAAATCCCGAGCTAAATACCACGGCCCAAATTATTATTAATACCATGCCAAAAATTTTTATTAACCCTAATATTAATATTATTATTATTATTAATTCTAATATTCGCATTATTATATTATAATATTAATATTATTAAATTTAATTAATGTAAACTTTTGATATGTCAGAGTGTATAGAAATGTACCACTTTAATATCATGGGCTGAATACCATGGGCCAAATTAAAGTACATTATATGCATTGACTATCTCGAGGGTAAAAACAAACATGTAAACGTAAATGTAAAAATAATGTTTAATATTTAACATTTAAAATTTAATCTAATTAATCTAATGTCGGCCCTAATGAAAAATCACTTCTCTCCCTACATATATAAATTTAACACAGTGGGCCAAATACCATATTTTTTTGTTTCTCTTGCATTTTATATTGGAGGGAAAAGAGAGAGAGGGAGAGAGAAGAGAGATGGGGGAAGAGAGAGGGAGGTAGGAGAGGAATGGAAAGAGAGGAAGGAAGAGAGAGAGGAGGAGAGAGGGAGGGATATAGGAGGAGAGAGGGAGGGATATAGAGATGGAGTTGGAGGGTGAGAGAGGGAGGGAAGAAGAAATACATAGAGAGAGCGAGAAGTGGAGAGAGAGATGGAGTGAAAAGGAAGAAATAGAGAGAGTATGTGTATGTTTGGGGGTGAGATAAAGAGAAAAATAAGGAGAGATGGAGGGAATGGGGGGAGAAGGAGAGAGGAAGGGATATAGTAACATAGTTGGAGGGTGAAGAGAGGGAGAGAGAGGGAGATAGAGAGAGAGATAGATGTGGGAGAGAAAGGGATAGAGGGGAAGGAAGAGAGAGACGATGTGAGATAGGGGTGAGGGAGGGAAAGAGAGATGGAGTTGGAGGGGGAAGAGAGAGAAGATGATTTCTTGCACTTGATGCATTGATTTCAGTGTGGATGGTGATTTCTAATGTAAAATTTGATAGATCCAGAGTAATGTAAAATTTTGATATGGTGATTTCTAATACTGTTTGATTGCTTGCACTAGATGCATTGATATCAGTGTAGATGTTGGTTTCTAATCTTATTTTCTTACTTGCACTAGATGCATTGATTTCAGTGTAATTATAGATAATATCAAACTTTGGATCCAGAGTAATGTATTTGCATAGGGAGTGAGAAGTGGAGAGAGAGAGGGAGTGACAAGGGAGAAATAGAGGAGTATGTGTATGTTTGGGGGTGAGATAAAGAGAAAAATAAGGAGAGATGGAGGGAATGGGGGGAGAATGAGAGAGGGAGGGATATAGTAACATAGTTGGAGGGTGAATAGAGGGAGGGAGAGGGAGATATAGAGAGAGATAGATGTGGGAGAGAAAGGGATAGAGGGGAAGGAAGAGAGAGAGGATGTGAGATAGTGGAGAGTTGGAGGGAAAGAGAGATGGAGTTGGAGGGGGGAGAGAGGGAAGATTATTTCTTGCACTCGATGCATTGATTTTTGTGTGGATGGTGGTTTCTAATCCTATTTTTCTTGCCCTATATGCATTGATTTTAGTGTATATGTTGAGTGTGTGTGTGTGTGTGTTGGGGTAGGAAAGAGGATTGGAAGAGAGAGAGAGAGAGAGAGAGAGAGAGAGAGAGAGAGAGTTATGGGGGAAGAGAGAAAATTGGAGGGCAAGAGAGAGAGAGAGAGAGAGAGAGAGAGAGAGGGAAGGATGAGAGAGAGAAGGAGAGAGGGAGGGAGATAGAGGGAGAGATGGAGTTGGAGGGGGAGAGAGGGAGGGAAGAACTAATACATAGAGAGTGAGAAGTGGAGAGAGATATAAAGTGACAAGGGAGATATGGAGAGAGTGTGTATATGTTTTCGGGTGAGATAAAGAGATAAAGAAGGAGATATGGAGAGAAGGAGAGAGGGAGGGATATAGTAACATAGTTGGAGGGTGAAGAGAGATGGATATATATATATGTGGGAAAGAAATGGAGAGAGAGGAAGGAAGAGGGAGGATGTGAGAGAGTGGAGAGATGGAGGGAAAGAGAGATGTAGTTCAAGGGGGGAGATAAGGAAGTAGATGGTGATTTATAATCCTATTTGATTTCCTGCACTAGATAAATTGATTGCAGTGTAGATGTTGATTTCAATGTAGAGGAGGAGAGATGGAGGGAAAGAGAGATGGAGTTGGAGGGGGGATAGAGGGAAGATGATTTCTTGCACTCGATGCATTGATTTTAGTGTGGATGGTGATTTCTAATCCTATTTTTCTTGCACTATATGCATTGATTTTAGTGTAGATGTTGAGAGAGAGAGAGAGAGAGAGAGAGAGAGAATTGGATTGCAAAGAGAGAGTGAGAGAGGAAAATATAGAGGAAGGTAGAAGAGGAAGGACAAGAGAGAGGACATGAGAGAGAGGAAGAGAGTTATGGGGGAAGAGAGAAAATTGGAGGGCAAAGAAAGAGAGAGAGAGAGAGAGAGAGAGGAATGACGAGAGAGAGGAGGAGAGAGGGAGGGAGATAGAAGGAGAGATGGAAGGATGGAGGGATGGATTTGGAGGTGGAGAGAGGGAGGGAAGAAGGAATACATAGAGAGTGAGAAGTGGAGAGAGATATGAAGTGGCAAGGTAGATATGGAGAGAGTGTGTATATGTTTTGGGGTGAGATAAAGAGAAAAAGTATGGGATATGGAGAGAAGGGAGGAGAGAAGGAGAGAGGGAGGGATATAGTAACATAGTTGGAGGGTGAAGAGAGAGGGATATATATATATATATATATATATATATATATATATGGGAAATAAATGGAGATAGAGGAAGGAAGAGGGAGGATGTGAGAGAGTGGAGAGATGGAGGGAAAGAGAGATGTAGTTCGAGGGGGGAGATAGGGAAGTAGATGGTGATTTATAATCCTATTTGATTGCTTGCACTAGATGCATTGATGTCAGTGTAGATGTTGGTTTCTAATCTTATTTTATTACTTGAACTAGATACATTGATTTCAATATTGATTTCTAATATTATTTGTTTACCTGCATTAAATGCATTGATCTCAGTGTAGATGTTGTTTTGTAATCTTATTTGATTGTTTGCATTAGGTGCATTGATTTCAGTGTAGACGTTGGTTTCTGATTTGATGTAATTGGATGTACATTGATGGTACATTAATTTTAAAGTGATTGGATTAAGATTGTGCATTGATTTCAGTGTAAGCACAAAAAATTATTAACAATGTACATTAATATTTGTGTTATAGTAAAGAAACCTATTAATATTGAAGAGCAATAGAGACAATGTATGATGCTTAGTACAATAGTTCAAGCTAAATATTTAAATGGTTTATTATTTTAATTGTCCTTTTCATATAATCGATATGAAAAGATGACAAAACTAACAATGGTGATAGTAAGAATAGTAAAAGAAAATAATTTGAGATTGATCACAATGAAGACTATTTGTAATTGACTACATTCTTATTGTTTTCATTTTCTATCATTCAACACTATTACATTGTCACTTTGCATTCAAAAAAATTATTTCGTCAATAAAGTTATTAACAATATTCATCATCTCAAAAAACTGAGGTAACTAAGAAAATTTTAAAATTAAAATGACCAGATAAATATGAGACATATTTAGCATATATAAAATTATTATATTTATATTATCTGTATTTTCATATTATTGATAAAATTAATCATATTTTCGATAAATTTTCCTTTGCCACACACGATTGAAACCAACCTAGATCCATCTTAACTTTGGATCTATCAAGCGCCGAGAGGGATCAAATATCTCGAGGTGCAAACCTTTCCTCAAGTTTTGCACTCAAAAAAAGAGGTTTGCACCTCTAGAGATTTTATCCCTCTTGGTGCTTGATAGATCCAGAGTTAAGATGGATCTAGGCTGGTATTGATCCAAATTAGGGAGAATGGTTTGGAAAGATGATTGACATTCTTACCATGTATATTATGTTAACCTGAATGAGGAAGAATGGTCATAGAACATCAATTTAATTTAACATCAGGCCCTAAAGTACTCAGTGAGAGTGTGGTCTTTTGATATTCACCATGTGTCAAATATATTGACCTGAATGATGGTGGAAAAAGAATAGTCTTGATGACATGTGTTAGGTATCAACTTGAATTATGGTGACTAGTTGATGCTAAATGATTTACCATGTGTCTAAAGTATTGACGTCCCAAATCATGGTGGGGAGATCCCATGGGTCTAAATTACTGACCTAAATTATGGTGAGAATGTACCATGTATCTAAAGTACTGAATCAAATTATGGTGAGGATATTCCTTTGCTATGAGATATTGAACTTAGTTATGGTAACTTGATGATGTTGTTGATTTACCTTGTTTCAAAGATGTTTGACCTGATTATGGTAATTGCTTGATGCTATTGCTTTACCATGTGTCACAATTGTGATCTGATTATGGTGATGATTTGTAATAAAATTTTATTAGATAAATTTGTCAACAAAATAACATTTTTCTATTAATTATGAATACCTCCCAAGATAAGAGGGAGTGTTGAATTTTGTAGCTATGGTCAGTCATCATAATTTATTTTTTATCCCTTGAAATGTATAATGTAATTATAATCCATGTTCTTCATGTAATTTTTATTCATTATCCCTTGAATGAATTTTTTATTTTTTATTTTTTTATTTTTTATTTTTTACAGGAACGTGCATTGATTTATATTAAAGCCATGGCCAAAAATGCCACAAAACAGATTACAAAAAGCAAATGCAAAGCTCGAATTTTGTCTCTTGCCTGGAGCTCGTTGGCCCAGAGGGTAAAGAGCCGGTGATTCTTACAATTAGCGATAGATTCAATCTCCAAAATGTTTCGTAACTTATGAATATAGACAAATTGGTTCAGGAAAATATGATAAAAAATGGTAACAAGGATTTAGGGAATAGGATCCCATTCTTTGACCCGATCTCTTAAAAGAGAGCGAGTAGAGAGATGGACAAATTTATTGGCTTTTGAATCTGCATCCTTGTTGTTCTCCCTCAACACATGAAATAATTTTACACTCTGAAAGGAATTGACCAGAATTTTGATTCTAGCCACCACTCTTGCAAATTTGAAATCTGAAGGTACTGAATTATCCACCATAGTTTTTATAATGGATAGAGAATCACCAATTACATTTTCTTCTTTGATACCTAAGTCCTTGGCTTTCTTGAGGCCTTGGAATAGAGCCAATGCTTTTGCTTGTATGCTTGTGTTGTGGCCCAATCCCCAGGTGAAACTGTGGTTGATTTTGCCTTCAATGTTCTTGATTACTCCTCTAGCGCCAGCTAATCCAGGGTGGCCTTTTTCTGCCCCGTCAAAGAAAAGAGTAGGTCTAGATTACTTGTTGGACCAAATTGAAAAGTCTTTCTCATTGCTTCTAATTTTCCATTCTTTGGTTGGATTTCTTTGCCTTACAACTTCAGAAAACTTGAAACCCATCATGGCACCCCAATTCAACTCTTGCTGACTTAAATTAGTATCCTCAAGCTAATCCCCAAGACTTTATTTCGATTAACATTTAATCTTGACCATGATAATTTTCACATCCCGCCCTTTGTCTCTAAAAATTCTCTTGTTTCTCTCTAGCCATATTTTCCAGCAAATGATCTTTGGAAAGGAGATCCAGGTAGCTTTGAAGCTTTCATTTTTTGGAAAATATCCTAGATAAATATGCATCCAATTAGCAAATAAATCAGTGATGGAGGAGGGAAAATTATGTTTATTTTTCCAAGGGCTCAAAATGTCTTACCAGATTTCCTGTACGAATTTGAAATTCAGCAGGAGATGAACTACGTTCTCATCATTCTCATTGAATAATCGACATTTTGAAGGCCCCTGATAAGTTCTAGTCTTCAATATATCATCTGTCAAAAATCTATTTTTGGGATGGACTTGTGTTTCCAAAGACCCTTCCACATTGTTGGGTTTGGAGGGATGTAAGGTTGTTCACGTAGTTTTTTATAACCCAAATACACTATATAAGAGCTCGATTGGGGACCCCAGCCACATTTATCATCTCTCCTCTCATGGATCGGTGCCATTCCTTTGAGAAGATTCAGTAAATCATCCCAATCATGTTTCAGTTCCAAAGAAACTTGGATCCACTTCCAACTGTGCCAGTGACTATATTTCTAGCTCGAGATGTCCCAAAGGGTTGTGAGGCTAGCATTTGACATCCAAATCCACAACGCATGAAGGTAATTTTAGTTAGCAAGGGATAGATTATCCATGATGCGATCTTCCCAGATTTTAGCTTGTTTGTCATTTCCCGGGATCCAGAATGCGTTGAGGTTGACCAGAGGAGTGTCTTTAGCCCATAGCTTGAAAAATTGTGATCCAAATTTTGTGCATGGGTTGTCTAGACAACGTTTTCTGGTTCCAGAGAAGTATTTATTCCACAAGGCCTTTTCTGCCCAGCCAGTATTGGGAGAAATGAGACGCCAAATGACTTTAGCTCCCATGGCCATTTTTTGGGTACATAGATCTTTAAAATTTAGGCCTCCTTCCATCACAGGCTTGGTGACTTTGTCCCAGCTCACTAGAGGGATTCTGTTCTCATTTTTTTTTCCACCTTTCTAGAAGAAATTTCGGATGAACTCCTCCATTTTTCTGAGAATACATGAGGGATATATCATAATAGAGAATTGAAAAGTAGGAAGGCTGCTAAGTACTAATTTAATAAGAACATACTTACCTGCGAGTTTGGGCCATGAGAAACCCCAAGCCTGGATCTTGAGCTTGAATTTTTCAAGCAGAAGGAACTAGTCTTTGTTGAAGGCGCTTATTTAGAAGATTGGGAGGCCTAGGTAATTGAACGAGGTCCAGTTTGACGATGTAGCAAAGCCCATACATCTAGAGATGGCACAGAGGATGTTGGCAGAAGTGTTCCAGTAGTAAATATGAAATTTTCCCTTGTTTAGGATGCTCCCAGTAACTGCACAGAAATCCTCCAACACATCTTTGAACCTTGAAACCGTAAGGATGGATGCAGCCCCCAAAAAAATAGAATCTTCGGAAAATATAGCATGGTTTATAGTTTTGACCCCTCTTAAAATATTAAGGCCCATGATTTCTTGTTCTGACTACTTCTTGTCCAAGTAGAAGCTTAGAACAAAAGCTTGGATTACAAAGAGTAGAGGGGAAAGATGACAACCATGATGAAGCCCACTTGTCACTTTGAAGAATTCTGCTACTCTTCCGTTCACCAGAGGGGCAATCCAAGGCTCAGAAATACAAGCCTGGATCCAGTTAATAAATTTAGACCCAAACGAAAACTTGTGCATTACCTCCAAGAGAAAGCTATGTCTGACATGATCAAAGGAATTTTCCAAGTATAATTTGACAACCATACCCTTTTCTTACAGTGCAGACTTGAATGGATCGCCTCTTGGACTAAGATGAAATTATCCACAAGTTTCCTCACATGAAAAAAGCCACCTTGGTTCTCCGGGATGTTGGAAGGAAGGATAATTTTCATTCTATTGGCAATATCTTTGGTTATCAATTTTTAGCCTATGTTACAAAGAGAAATTGGGTGAAATCTATTGAAAACATTGGCACCCTTTTCCTTAGGGATGAGGGCAAGAAAAGTAGAATTGGTACTACCCCCAATTTTCTGGCAGGCTTGGGATTTCAAAATCATTTTATGCAGATCCTTTTCCACTATCTGTCAATAGGCTTACAAAAATCTGGCAATGAAGCCATCCGGTCCGGGAGTTTTGTTAGGCTCCATGGCGAAAAGAGGCACCTTTATTTCTTTTTTGGTGACCTTGTCTTCAAGGTACTGGTTCATCTTGGAGGTGATATTTGAAGGAACCTCATATAGAAATTTTGAGTTGTAGTCCATCACCCCATCTTCGCTGAAGAGGTTTTTAAAATGAGTAAACACTACTCTTTTGATGTTATTGAATTCCTTGTGGGTTATGGCCTCTTCTTTAATTTTTGAGATGGAGTTGAAGCTTCTTCTCACTTGGGATTGTTTGTGGAAGAAGGAGGAATTTCTATCTCCTGCTTTAAGACAAAGACTGCGAGATTTTTGTTGCCAATATTATTCCTCTGAAAAACATGCCTTATGAAACTTGTGTTGTAATTCTGCCTCCCTATCTAGGACTTCTTTAGTAATTTTAGATTCTTCCGTTTGTGAAAAATGGAGCTCAAGATTGTTTTGAGCTTGTTTTCTCTCATAGGCCAGATTTTGAAGGGATTTGGCCCAACTTTTAAGAACAGCTTTGACTCTTCTGAGTTTTTCCTCCCAAATGAAGAAGGGGGAGCCTTTGAAAAGAATCCTCCAACATTCCTTGACCTTATTCATGAATTCAGGGTTCTTGATCCATAGAGTGCTGAATCTGAATGGGATAGGGCCAAGATATTTTTGGGACAACAACTCTAGCTTGATGGGTTTATGATTTGATACACTACAAGGGAGAATATGAATTCTAGCTCTTAGTACTAAGAGAATAAAGGAGCTTTGAACCTAAAATATATCAAGCCTTGTAGCAATGTGTCCCCAGACCGACTCTTTTATTTGACTAAGTAAACTTACCAGAAGAGGGCCTGATGACGAGAAAATCCCAATCCTACATGAGGTCCTCCACCCATTCCCTTTTCGGATCCCTTATGATGTTGCCTCCTTGCTTTTCTAACAAAATAAAGGTGAGGTTTATATCGCTAGAAATGATAGTGTTTTCCAGGTTCTCTGTTTTTGCCAGATTTCTGATAGAGTCGCAGCAGGCCTTCTCTTCTCTTGTGTTCATAGGGAAATACACGTTGAAGAGAGAGAGGACATCCTAAGTGTCAAGATGCTGGAGTTTCAGGAATAGCCAGTGAGTATTTAAGATTTCAATGACCTTTGAGAAATTTCTACTATTATAGAGAAAGCCCAATCCTCCCGAGGCTCCTCGAGCAGAGGCTAACTGTCCACTAGCTTTATTCCAAAGTTTCTTGCTTATTTGGAGGAAGTCTTTGTCCTCCATTTTTGTCTCTTGAATTAGTAGAATGTCTGGGGTTTCTATCCTTTGAATGCTTCTTATGGATTCTTCTTTCACTTTTCTCCCCATACCTTTGCAATTCCAGGAGACAATCTTCATCATTTACTTTTTTGAGAGTGATGAGCTCCCTTGGAGCGTTGGGTTTGGTTTCTAGTCATCTTCGAAGTTTTAGCCAAGATTTTATCAAGGGTAGGTTGACTTCCCTGGAGCTTATCTTGTAGGTTTCTTACTCTCTTTTTTCCCAGGAAGACTTTTGGCCTCCTGTCGATCTTCTAGCCAAAATTTGAGACTCCCCTATTTCTCCTTCCTCCTCTGATTCATCTGAGTCTTGTTCTTCCTATTCGACTTCTGCGTGTTTATCCTTAGGTATTTCTTAGGCATTATCTCCTTGCCTTGAGCTTGAGGTGGTTCCTTTGTTAGGGGAGGCTTTCTTTTTCATTTTGACCTCCTGAACTTCCTCTAATGTTGGGCTTAAGGGTGCAAATTTGTTTTCATGGCCATTTGAGGGAGGGGCTTGCAGGGTAGAAGCCGACAGGGGGCCTTTACCATTTGGGGCCCCATATTTGGGGGATTTATGGGAGGTATTTGTCTTCTTGACTTGATTCCATCCCTCCTCCTTATGTTTCTCAGCTTCTCCATTACTCAGGCAACCCATGGCAAAGTGACTGCAGACACGACACTTCCAAAACTTGAAGGGAAGTTGCTCATAGTCTAGCTTTTGCACATGTGTCCAACTGCCAACATTAATTTTTATTTCCTC
The DNA here is from genome assembly GCA_034641835.2 of Pinus albicaulis. NCBI lineage: Eukaryota > Viridiplantae > Streptophyta > Pinopsida > Pinales > Pinaceae > Pinus > Pinus albicaulis. The sequence continues at coordinate 704,228,770 of CM076572.1, read as the reverse complement.
TGGTAGTCCCACTTCTATATCTACCTCGATGCATATTCGGGCACAATCATATTGATCTTTATTATTTTCTCGAACAAAAAATTTTCTCAGGGCGTTACCAATGTGTTTCAGTGAATCCCAATTCCAGCAGTGCACTAAGAGATTTGGCAACTTGACCCACACTCGGAAAACCGTGGGGCATCCACTACTGGATCAAAATATGACATCCACTTGTTGAGATACAGGCCTTGGGGTCCCATGAAATAGATTCCATTTCGAAATATCAGCTCTTTGTCATCTTTTGTCATGAATTCGAACATAAAATAGCCCCTCCCTAGAAAATACGAGGTTACGTTGTTCTTGATCAAGGGTGTCAAGTTTTTAAAAACCCATCTCTCTGTTGTTTTTGGAGAGGGAAAAAGTCCTGTAAATTGTCCCACAAAGGCCCGATCAGCAAGGGACAAAGCTACCTGGATCGGTCCATCCGGAGGGAGGGATATTTCAGGAATATCATCCAATTTTTTCATGAATTTTGCATCTTTGTATTTCTTCTTATTAGGCATCGAAGCCAACAATGAGTTGAAAGCATCTTCTGCTGACAACGGAGGAGCCTGGGGCAAGCCCAAGGCCTCCATGACAGCAGGGAAAGAACCCTAGATGCGCGCAGGCTCAAGACTGGGAGCAGCAGCTAGCAGTCATTTTGATAATAGTGAGATTATTGATGTGTTATCCTTGAAAGGATTATTATAAGACATGTTCTTCATGTTAGATTTAAAAGAGAAAATTTCGAAATTTTAATTTTGAATTTTTGGCTCAAAACTAGTCAAGTCAACCTCAGTGAAGAGACACACCCATTAAAAAATGAATACCACTATGTATTGATCATTTTACCTGATCCTTAAGACACCATTTTACCTCACATAAGACAAGAATTTTTTTTGGCTTCCAAGCGAAGGAGAAGAAGGTAAAAGAAGGGAAAGAAGGAAGAATTCGCTTCTAGAATCTCTCTCTGTCTCTCTGTCTTTCTCTCTCTCTCTCTCTCTCTATATATATATATCTTGACCTCACGAATGTGAATTGATGCAAAATTTATAGCCAACATATTCTAGGGAAGCTGAAATTCTAGGGAGGCCGAAATTCTGGGGAGGGAAAGGTTTTGGGCATATTTTGGGAGGTTGAAATTCGGCCTAGGTAGATCATAAAGGTTCAAATTTCAAGGGATGAAGTTTGAATTCAATTGACTTGACTAGAAGGCTACTTGACCAGGTTTGATCATAGCTTGTTGGTCAATTTGGCCTCTTAGTTTACTAGATGCATTAAATATATCTCTTGTTGAGTTGAATAATTTATCTAAAGAAAAGGTTGTTGGTTTCTTCCCCCAAGTGGGTTTTACCAGGGTAAATATTGTGTTATCTTTGTGCATTGTGATCTCTACTATCAGTATGGTTTTATGGTTGAATTTCTAAAGTTTAATTACTTAGTGATAAACTATAATTGTTAGAAAAATATCTACATCATTTGAAGTAATTATCAATATTTCAAAAATTTGTGTGTATTTATTACACTTGAAAAATCAACAACCTCGACAACAACGCATGTTTCTCTAAAAACCCTTGGCATCATTTGTGGCTCTTTTCACTTTTTATTCTCATATTAATGGTTATTGTAGATTTAAAATTTGTATAAAACACATAGAATATTGGACAACCTCATTTTATGCATTTCTCAGCTTTTCCATGGTGGTATGGCCGCCATAAAAGCACAATAATGGATGGGACAAAAGGAAAGAATATTTAGTGAACTTCATGTAAGTGCCACAACATCTACAAATCACTTTATAGGTTGCAAAATAGCTTAATTTAAATTACTTTATGTTAGCTCAAATGGATTTTTTTATAGAATTTGATTTGGCTTCTTGGTTTAAGAGATATCATCCATTGAGGTTGCAAATGTTCGTAAATATATGTGGCCATGAATACCTTTAGTTTTATGAATGATTTGGTCACTCCACTAATCATTACAAAAAAATTATCTTATATCAATGGAAAGGTATATTCAATCCCTCAAATCGGTCTTTGAAGGAATTTGATTTGATAACCTATATCAAAATTTATCAACAAAGTTCTAGAAATAGGACCATTGCTAGAAAAATAAAAATAAAAACCATAGTTTTGGATCATCCACAAATCCACAATTATGGGTAAACCAGACAAAGCCCTTGTCAAATATTTCGATTTCCAACTCGATTATGGATCATTTACAAACCCACAATTATGGGTTAAATACACAAAACGCTTCTCTTCATTGGCTCATGGCATATTGTAATCATGATTGTTACAATTATTTTTGTCACATCTAATCAAATGGTATGAAAACTTGGATCAATCAACATCCTTAACACTTTCTCATTATTCCTTTTCAAATCCATAGGCATTACCTCTCCAAAAGTGTGAATTTCTAGGTCAAGCAATTGAAAAAATATGTTTTTTTCCCCATTACACCTTGAACTTCAGTCCACCTTAAAGATTCACATGTTTCATAACTAAGCACCTGCACTAACTAGCTCAGGTTTCTCTCCTTTGTAGGTGCGATGGTTCTAGAATTTTAGGAAAAATAAAAATAATTATGAATCTTCACTTTTGATAAGATTCTAAGGTGGTTTTAACCATTTACTATTCATTGAGATCTGAAACTCTTATCTTAGAGGTATTATCTCTTATCCCTAGAGCTTATCATCCCTCGTATGTGGATCTAAGTTGTAGATTAGTAAATCCTAAACTACCCTATTTACTCTATAAATTCATTTCCTCCCATAGATTCTGGGTTGGATTTTGGAGATTACTAGTGCCCTCATGTTGTTACTTTGAGCTTAAGGAATTGTCAATTATTAATTCATTAGGGTTTAGTTTGAAGGTTTTCTTTGTGGAAAGGAAGGACAATACAATTGGGGAGACATGTACAAAGTCAACCATCTAATTTTTGTAACTCTCTTGCTCATTTATTAATACAAAAATCATTCTATTTTCCTATACTTGTGTCATGTTGATGTTTATGCATTTCAATTCCATTTGACTCATTGATAAGAGATATTGGTTTATGCTATGTGGAAATTGTAGTTCTCTTTCTTGTTTTAGCCATTTTATAGGTTCCATTTATAGCGTTTGGAGCTACAACTGGAACTTACAATAAAGGAGAAGAGGAGATCATACTACAGATTCCAAGTAGGTCTCTTTTCCATACTCTAATCTCTCTAAGGAAATAATATATAATTTTCCCCTGTCATTTCTAGTTCATGCCACTATATAGAGGGAGTTTTTTTTTGTCTGCATAAGTGAATTTTCCACATAACAACTTGGTGACTCAATTGGGGAATGAGATTTCCCTTAGTCATTTCCTTGGCCTAGTCATTTTTTACCTTTCAAAGTGACCTGAATTGACTTGTTGATATAGTAATTGACCTTAAGAAAATATAATTATGAGCTTGGTAGGTTTTTGTATTGTCTTTTGATCAAAATTACTCCCAACACATTCTATGTTCTGAGACAGAGCGATCCAACGCAGTATCTCCTCCAAGGAAGTGCGATGGTTCACAATAGTGCCCATTATGCACATGAAATGGTCTTGTAGGATGAATTTTTTTTCATTTCTTTACCTTTATCTAAGTTCTACTTTGATCCATAAGGTTTTCTTGAGTCTTTGAACTTGTCTGTGTCTCTACAAATCCATCATTGTGTTTACATTTGATTTTGATTGCTTTTGATGAGAGTTTCTTTGATTTTTTCTTTCTTCTTATCAATTAGGTTTTTTGTGAACACTTTGCTTGATTGTTCATCAAATAAAAGGAATTTTCATATTGCTGTCCTAGTATGTGTTAATTCTTTGATTAATGATCTAGCTACATTTCATTTTCATTACATTTGAAAATTTAAAATAAATGAAAATAACATTTTCATTACTTTCATTAATTAATATAGTGTTTTGAATTACATTGGATTAGTTGCATTGAAATGTTGATTAGGAAGTTTTGTTTGTTGCATATTTGATTTTTGCATTGTTTTTTGTTTCTTCCTTCTCTTAAATAGATCTTCATCAAACAGTGAAATATTTCTTTATTATCATAATAGTTTCATCATATGGAATTTAGGTGAATTCGTACTGTGAGACTTGAAATTGAAACATAATTGAAGACTAACTTTAAAATTTTACTCAATTAACCTAAGGAGCATTTGTAACATTAATGACACACATAGAGGTCTAGAATAGAGATGTGTTCTGGCATATTTAAATGTAGGATTTGTCGTTACTTGTATGCATTACATTCTGGGGGTATTCAGTATTCAATGTATGTAAGTATATCAGATTGTTCTCCACGTACCATTGGATATATCATATTGCACTCCATGTATGAAAAGTATATCAGAATACTTCCTATCGTAAAAGATGCATTATAAAACACTACCATGGAATAAGCTTCAATGTACCTATGATTATATTTTGGAAGTCCCATATATGATTCTATCCTTCCATATGTAACAAATTTTACCACCTTATCTACTGTGATACACCTAACATAGCATTAAGGGAGATTTCCTACACGTACTAGTAATGGTATATTGTAGTTCACAATTACTTGGTAAACCTTTTTGCATAGTTAATCCTGTTTTGAATTATTTATGTTTTTAACTTCTAAAATTTATTAATTAATTATGGAAGAATGCCCTCAACAATCTCGTCATTCATGTAGAATGCAAATATTTCCTCCTTTACTTACATAGGAAACACCTAGTTTTCGTAAGAATAAAAAGACACAAACTGCCGAAACTGGTACTTTATAAGCTTCCCCTTCTGGAAGTACATTTGAAATCACTCAACTAGATTTTTCACTTCCTATAAGTACTAAACCTGATATTACATCCTTACTAGATGGTGAGTCTGACGTGGTCAAAATTGAAGCCCATGAAACATTATAACCTGAGGTCATTGAACCTGAATTTCTAGATTCATATACTTTACAACCTGAGGTCATACAACTCGAGGAACCTTAGGTAACTCAACTGAATACTTCAGGAATTTCTTCTTCTCTTCCTTTGCCTCTATCTCAATCTCAACCTACAAATTTCGGTCCTGACCGAGAACGACTTCCACCTGGTCTTTTGAGTATGGAAGAAATTACTCAAGAATATTCTCGACCTTCATCTCTTGTCCATTTAAGAGGGACTCCTCTTTATCAAGCCCATATTTTTCTTACCCCTCATACTCAAGTACAATATCCTTCACCTAGGACTCCTCATTTCAATTGACCCTTGAATTTCCCTCGAAAAACTCCTTTGAGAAGTTTAACCATGACCGAGTCAACAACTATTTCTCAACCCATATTTTCTATCATGAGTGGGTCAAAAAAAGTTCCAACTACTTCTATATTTGTAACTTCACCTAAAACCAATTTGTATGGTGTTCCATCAGTACTGCTTGGCTACCAGTCACTATCTGGAACCTTTTTTGGTGCATCAACTAGTACATGGACTTCTCCTTTATTAGTTTCATCAACAATATTATCTAGTCCCTCTCTGATGAGAACGCCACAGTATATTATACCTATTTCACCCCAAAATCATTTGGAAAAGTAGTATGGTGCATTTTTTAATGGATTAGGACATCTACAACAACCTATTCCATCCTATACTAGGTACCCTCCTCATGGAGGGAAGTTCCCCCCATACAATCCTTATACCCTAACAGGGGGGAACCTTTTGATGGAATGTTCCTATATTCTAATAAAATTTCACAAGTTGGTTCTCCCTTATATTCGATTCCTCCTCCTATGGGTCCTCCATTTCCAGGAATGGCTACTAATCCTTGGAAACCTACATTTCCCATTCAACCTGATTTGGTTTTAAATCAACTAGTGACTTCTCAAATTGTCTCTACTACACCTGAGGTTCAAGCTACTTGCCAACATATTCAATCTACAACCCAACCTACCCAATTTTCACCTCAAATGAGTCAACCTGTTAATTTTGTACCTCAAACACAACCTAACCCACCAGTATCTAGTATCTCTCAAATCCAATCTACCCAACCTATTCAAGGTGCATTACAAACTCAACCACTTGGTTATTCTATACCTCAGATACATGTAAATCAACCTGTACATGGCATGACATAGGTACCAACCAATAATCCCAATGTAGGGATGATGAAAAATCCCTCTAGGAAACCATTCCAAGGTATTCCAAAAATACTTCTTGTTCAAACTATTATTCCACAAATGCCTTGTCAAGGTCAAAAAATTCAAATAAAACCTTTTCAACCTTATCAAGGTTTTCATGGAACTAGAAAACCTGGTTACACTTATCCTAGTTATCAAAATCCTCCTTATCCTAGAATGAAAATACTGGTTGCTCAACCCATTCCATCATACCCAAGATATTCCCCACCATAGTTTAATATATACCCGCAAGGTCAACCTCCACAAGAAGAATTTAATAGGAAATTTTTGTCTTTTGTGACACTTGAGTTGCCATATTTATCTCAACTAATGAATTATTCCATTAGTCATTCCTCTTGGTGGCCGACCATACATACCAAATTTCTGAGTGCCATTCTGAAATTTAACAGAAATCATAGAGAATACCTATCCACTCATGTTATGACTTATTATTTATGGTGTTCTTCCAAGTCCTTAAATGATGATTCCATACATTTATGGATTTTCCATAGAAATATTACTGGTAAATAAGCTAAGTGGTATATTAAATTTCCATGAGCTTCATTTAACAAATTCAATGCCTTGGAAACTACGTTTCTGACCCATTTCCAATTACCCATATGTTATGAAACTAGAACTAATACTTTTACCTCCTTGAAATAGTCTGACTCCACCCATATCTATGAAAATATTCATGAGTTGAGGCGTCAGCATTGGTTGGTCAAAAATTTCATTCCTGGTCATTTATTGGTAGAATGGCTTATCAAATATTTATTGCATCTATAAATGAAGATGTTGCTAAAGTTAGAGTCATTATTAAAGAGCAAGTTATTTATCATTCCCAATATCTATATTTGATCTATACTCAACCTGGCACACTTTATAAAAATATACCCAATTCTTTGTGACCTCAACATATTGTTCCACCCGCTCCCACTAAATAATGACATGTCACTGATGGTGTGATTGGTGTTGCTAGTCAACATGCGGTGAGTAAATTATTTGGTTCTTCTCCTGGTTTGACTACTCAAAACCAATCCTCTAATACTCATATGACTACTTCCGAGATTAATTTCATTCAATATATGAAAGAAAAGTATCAGCAACCTGGAAGTAAGAAGAAAGGTAAAGGAAAGGAGAAGAAAGACAATTCATCACAGGAAAAACAAAAAAAACAGTCTCTTGATGAAAAATGTTAGCCTTGTTATCCTTGCCTTATTTGTAATGAGGAACATTTTACTAGAGACTATCCACATTGGGCAGAAGTTAATCAATTCCTAAATTCATCATCTAACACGCATGTTGTATCTACAGATCCCTTCCCCAACAAAGAGACAAATATGGTTGCACACGATCAAGCTTTCCCTTCCCAAATAATGATATTATCTTCCACCAAACAAAAGAATGATGTCTTGGTGGCTACCAGAAATAAATACTATGGTAACACAAATCTGTCGACTAGTAAGGCCAATGATCAACCTTCCAGCTCCAATTAATATAATTTTGATAATCCTATAGGTGTAATACTGGTTGAATTATAGACCATTAAAACTCCTAAAGGAGTAATTCATAAATCAATATTTAATCCTCGTGCAAGAGCTTCACAAAATTATAACATAGTTGAGGGCTTAGCTCAAGCTCCTTCTGTTATTTCAAATCTTGAGGTATTACAAAAATTTCCTTCTCAAAAGAGGTCTTTACCTACAAAAATTGGAGGGATAGATCCTTCAGATTAAAATCTTGTTGTTTTTAATCATGATAGCCATACTCCTAAACTTACACCCCAACTGGATTTCATGATCCAAGTTGTCGTAAGAATTAAAACTATCCATTGAAAATTTGTAGATGAAGGTTATTTGACTTGTCTCATGTCACTTTCATATTGGAAAGATATTTTATATCCACATCTTAATCAGTCACCCACCACTCTTAAGGTTTTTGATGGAAGAGGTTTGAAACCTTATGGGATTTTGAATTCATTGCAAGTTGAATTAGATGGAAAAAATATCTCAGTAGAGGTTGAAGTCATAGATGGACCTTTGGATTATAAACTTCTACTAGGTCAGACATGGATTTATGCCATGGAATAAGTGGTCTCAACCTACTTTAGGATGATTTATTTCCCTCACTAGGGAGGCATCATGGCCATTAATCAAATTTCCTTTTTTGCTAGTAATTCTCAAAATAGTGGAAGAATTTCACTTATGGGTGAATCCCCACAACCTTATCAACATGTTGGGGTAGGATTTCTTACAGATTCATCCTTAACGGGAACATTTTCACTCCCTCCTCCTGACATTCCCAATATGTTTTCCATTGTTAATATGATTTCCCCTTGTACTATTCCATATGATCCCTGGATAGTACCTGAAGTTTCTAATGTTGATACATTTGACGACCGTATTCTGATTAGTCCCATTGAGATTTAATTTGAAGCAATTTATTTGGCCTATTCAGAAATTTTTGATATCACTTCCTCAATAAATTGTGTCGATCATTCCCAATATTTTGGTTCATATTTTGACCCTTTCACTGGTATATTCCCCACTGAAGAAAGCATCATGGAAATCATTATGTCAGATGAAGTAATGTGGGATGATAATCATCATCGATCCTCATTTCCTGAAACTCTTGAGAATAATATTGGAGATGTGTTAAGAGTGTTCGAAATCCGTCAAGTAAGGGAGTCTCCCCTCTGTGAAGTCCCAAATAGACCTCACATCATTTGAATTAGGATCTCAAACTAAGAACATAGTTGGTCTCCATTTTCCTTAGGGATTTTCCTTGGCTGCAATTATTAACATAATAGGTTATACGACATTATTTTCCAAAAAACCATTAATTTGACACTATGATGCATACAATTGCAATGTATTCAATGTAATTTCACGACAGGGGGAGAGAGAGTGAGACTCTAGAAGAAAATTAATTTTACTATCCTAAAAGAGACACATAAGAGCATAATAGGATCACAAGTTAGTCTTGAAATTAGTTCACAAGCCAACCATAATCGTAAAACCAAATACAACACACCTTCAATAAGATAAGTACCAAAACCACCTAAATATTTCAATTTCCTTAGTACATGTGAGAAAAACATATACCGAAAACATATAAAGAATAGTATTACTATATTTATGATGCATTCTTGAAAATGTGTTGGCTCATAGAGCTTCATATATTAAGTGGAAGTGCCAAGATATACAAGTAAAATGCTGCCACACTAGCCCCAATAATGGAACATTAAGTCACCACTTACTTCTCCAAAGAAATATCTTCTCTCCTATATGAATGCTAGAGAAGCCAAGGTGAAAGTTCAAGTCCCAGAAAAAAAAAATCTTGAGTTATGAAGGTCTTTTTTATAAAAAATGAGGTGACTCTTCACCTCCCATGTGACACTGCACCTCCGTCATGACTCTTGAGCTTCAACAATACTTTTCAAACTCAATAATGACTCTTAATATTCAACGTTGGAACCTTCGTATTCCGCCCATATTACATTACATAATTATTTGCACAAATGATGTGGTAAGAAACTATGCCACATGTGATTCTTGAGAGGACTCTTGACAATGATGACTTGGGACTTCATGATGATGTAGCATTTCCAAGCCACTCATTTTGCTGCTTTCTTTTCATCTTCATAATGGATCTTTCATGTTATTTTTATTCATCCTCCAAGTAGATCATTTATATGTAGTATTCATGCGATCATGAAATTTGATCTTCTGTCAGAAACTATTGTCTCTTCATCTTCTCTTCAAGAATCAGTTTTTTATTTGCGGCTACAAAGGTATCTTCTGGAAAGGTATCCTTCTTCATATCCTTTTTTTAGAAAAAATATTGAGGGTCAGGGGGGGGGGGGGTCACTTAGTGTTTTTAATGCACTTTAACTTTCAATTTCACATTCATAGCTTTTTACGCTACTGTTCTTCATGAAACCTACATGTATGTGACTTTGGTGAGTGAAAACCATGTATATCCAATTTACTTAATTTTCCATATATTTCAAGAGTGAGTTAAATTTAACCAGTGCATTATTAATTCATTAACCATCAATAATGCAGTAAAGAATATATAAATCACAGCACATAAGAAACAAACATCGAACACCAGTATTTTAGGTGGAAATCCTATATGGGAGAAAATCACCACCATCTCTGTCTTCTTTCTTATGATATAAAGAAAATATTCATTACATATTGTACCAGTGCAGACTCTTACCAGTATGCAGGCACCCACCTGCACGAGGCTACAACCTCCACTCGTTCTCCAACATCCACTAGAAGGGAGATACAACCCCCTGATCTCGTTTACCATCTTCTACTATAAGGGATCACCTACCCCCTAAAATTTTTTACCAACTACCACTAGAAGGAAGCTCTGACTCCCTTACTTAAGGCTCCAACCCTCAGAGCCTCCCATTGACCATGTTTCAGAATGTTTCACACTAGATCCAACTATTAATCAATCATCAAAACATGCAGGCCACCTTTCATCAAATTTTGACATTGGACCCACATAAAAAATAAGCCCAAACCATTATACCAATCTGAATAATAAATCACAGAATCTGAATACAATCACTAAATTGGCGTTGAATACTAACTAAATCAATGAAAAACCAAACCATTGCAGATATAAACCATCTAGATCAAGACATCATTGACAAAAAATAAAAAATACAAAAAAAATCATCTACTGTGATCATAAAGTAGCACTGGACCCTAACCAGATATAACTCAGAATATATACGCGATTGTTATTAAGAAGAACTGTGTATATATGTTTATCATGTGTAACACCCATGTACAGTTTTCAACATACTGAAAAACATATCTCAGAATATATACGTGACTAATTAAAAACATGTTCGCGTATGTATGTGACTATCTAGAAGAAAACCTAAGTAAAAATCTCAAATTAATGAAACATACCTTTCACTGCAAACATAACTTCACATTCCGCAACCTTCATTGTTAAAACTGCAAACTTCTGAAAAAATCATTCATATCACAACATCACTATAACCACATATTTATCATTGTTAGCTACTTAAACATTTTCAATAAGAAACTTAATCGATCATATATATCAACGTATCTTCAAATATTTCAGGTTTGAGCCTTCTCCTTTCTTCCTAGTGCACATCTATTCCAGATAAAATCACACATGAAAAAACCATTTTATTTTCACACTCAAAACCTTGATCTCCACCTCCTTATATAGCTTTTCACTTAGCCAATAACTCAGCTAAATCCTTTGGTAATGTTGTTAGTATTCATTGACGGGATCAAATAAACATTGACACCTAAATTACTATGGGAAGATACCATGGTAATGGCCCTTGGTATCCATATTTCTATGGTCCAGATTACATACATGACTTTTTCTCACAAGACCTACGTATGTATATGACACTTCTTCACAGGAACTGTGTATTCTTTTCAAACTTTACATTGGTCATCCATCTGTACCTGAACTTCCATTTCTATGTCCATATCTCCTGTACCATCTGTACCAATATTCCTCATATTTTCATTAGTTCCACAATCATAGTATTATCAATATGTTTACATCAAGTACATATTTTTCAAGCAGGTTGCAATCAAGGAAAACACATTAGCCATAATGTCAACAATATCCCCCTTTGTACTTGATGGAAACCACTTTGGTATTTGGAAACTAACTACAATACACATTTACACACACCAAGTATTATCTCCAAACACAAAGTATTCTCTCCAAACACCTTTCCAAACACTAAGTCTTCTCTCTCCCTTTGACATCAAGTGCAAAGGACTGAACCATGATGAATGGAGTACTTCCCTTGTATTGTTGTAAGTCTGATCCACTGATATGAACTGTAAAATATGCATACTGACCATGCTCCCCCTGAGCATATGTTGGACCTTCTACAGATATTAAGTAGAGTAAAAGAACATAGGCCTCAAATACATGGTGTATCCTATACCAATGACACTATGGTCAATATCCCAACATAATTGGGTTACACATTTGACCCAAATTTTACATCAGTGTCCCAAAATAATGGGACTACATACATAACATGACTTGATCCCAATATCCCATACATGAATGAATTCTACAATTATTACAACATGGGTATTTTCATTACCTTTACATCAAGAGGCATACATGACATCCATAACAATAACAAGGATCTGAGCTATGAAGTATCTTTGTAGAAAAAACTATGATAATCATCAACAACCATCATATAGGAATCTGCAACATAATCATCTGATCAACAACATAGATGTCATAATGATAGGAGCATGAACATCCTTATCATCAAAATTTAATATAAGAGAGTGTAAGCATCAATATCTCTAATATCATCAACATGTGACCAAATATGCAATGCTTCCAAGAATCATCAAACAAATATAAAAAAAAAGCATAATATTAATCCGAAAGGAATTGGTTCTAAATTTCAACCAATTCATAATAATGTGATTAATCTGAAAGGAATTTATCTAAGTTATGGATCACAAAATTCTTACATATAACAAGCATAATATTTTTCAATACCGCTTTGCCTTCCCCTTTACCTCATCATGTAATCAAGGTCAAAACACTCCCTTGATATATAAGAAGAGCCACAATCAACAAGTAACAATATCAATCTCTTGAACCACACCACCATAGGTAGCAATCATATGTGCAGATCAACAACATCATCAAGAAACATCTTCAGTGATCATAGCATACATGTCTTCCTTATCAATATTTGACAATAGCAAGAATAAGACACCATCAAAAGCTTCATGAAATGCAACTCAAGCAACATATAGGCATCATTCATAATTTCACCACATGCAATCCATGCATCATTGATAACTCATGACTTATTTACAACAACATATGTATCTTCATTAGTAACAACAGTAATTATTACACAGTAATTTGTCACCCCATTCACTTCCCATCCGTGATCCTAAAGTTCCCTAAGATGACAGTTGCTTAGTATATCCACCATGGTCAAATTCTTTAGAAAACAACAGAATTTAAGCTGAGCTTCTTCAGAAAATCTTCTTCATTTTTCCTAAAAGAGAAGTTGTTGTTAAATTTATCGTTTCTCAAAGAAGAAAACACTTGTTTTATTTGATTTTTCTTTTCAGCTCCTTTAATGTGAATGCAAGAAAGGAAACTATATGAAAAAAATATATGTATCATTCTTAGCCATTTTTTTGTTGTATTCTCAACTACCTGATACCTCTTAGAGACCAATAAACTTTCCAGATTCTTCCTCCTTTGAAAAGTAAATTTATTCAATGTCTCTTTATTGTTTTTATTTATCATTGGAAAATCAAATTCAAAGTATTTTATTTTTACATTAGATCCATTTGTTTTCATAAAGGAAATTTTTGTTTCATTCTTTGTTTCCTGTAGGAAAAATTGTAGTTCCATTCTTCATTTTTCCTAAAAGAGAAATTGTTGTTAAATTAGTCCTTTCTAAAAGAAGAAAACACTTGTTCTATTTGATTTTTTTCATATAGTTTCCTTTCTTGCATTCACATTAAAGGAGCTGAAAATAAAAGCATGCATGTGCATATAGTGAATTGTGTGTGTTGCGTAGGAACAAGTTAGGAAAGCTGCATTTTAGTTTGTGCTCTTTGTTTTTTTCGCTAAAACTGATTGCTCTTTCCCTTAGTAGCTAGGATTTTCATTGAAAAAGCTGAAATTGAAAATTTTTCTTATCATTTTAGTTTGAATTTTTAGGAATTTCCATCACATCATGCGGTGAACCTCAAAGACAAATTTTTAAACAAGATCAACATAAAATTTACATCAGTTTACCTAAGAAAACATTTGAACATTAACGATAACATTTAGAAGGTCTAGGCTAGAGACATGTTCTGACGTCGTTAAACATAGCAACTACCGCTAACTTGTCTGCAATACATTTCGAGTGTGATACCTCACTCCATGTATGTAAGTATATTGGAGCTCATCCACATACCTTGGAGTATATAGGGCAGTGTTCTAGTACGAAAAGTATAAGGGGGTACTCTCACTGTGCGGTTTCGCATTAGACAATGCTAATACAAACTTGGGCCTCCATGTACCTTCAAGTATATTTGGGAGGAAAAATGTAGGTTTTTATCCATCCATAGTTAACCAATTAGGCCACCTTGTAACCTGTGATACACCGAACACAACATTCGGGGAGATTTCCTGCCTGTACTTCTTGGTTCGCCAGGAGGTATTCTGTAGTTCACAATTACCTGGTAAACCTTTTGCCTACAATTACCCTTTTATTTTGTTTATTCATTTTTGGTCATAAAATAAGTCAGTCATCGTGGAATAAGAGCATCCCTTTCCCCTTCGTTCGCGTATAATAGCGCTGAAACCACCTTTACCACCGGAAGCCATTTCTGTTCGGCAAAGGCGACATCGCTCTACTGAAACTAGTACTATTAGTACCTCTGGTGCGACATCATCCTCACATATACCAGATTCAGCTCAAGTTGTTTCTACAAATCCTATTTCATTTACTGTTGTCGAGATGAATTCCTCACAACTACCTGTGGTAATGATCCATCCAATCAGTGAGACCATACCTCCCGAACCCGATGTTGTTCAACTGGAAGTTGATCTGGGTCCTGTCACTTTTTTGCTAGAACAACTGAATCCTAAAGTCGAACGACCAGAAGTTGTTCCTCTATCAGTTGCCCCACAATCTATTGTAGCCATTGAGTCTCCCATATCGCGCAATCAACCTTTTGAAATATACTTTGGACCTGACGGCAAAATCATTCCACCTGGTTTAATTTCGATTGAAGAAATACCACAAGACAAAACACCTTTAACTCCAACCCATTTTGTGGAGGAGCTTTACCAGTACGAGTCTTTTCCTCAATCACCTTCCTCTGATTTTGTTGATCCTATGTCTATTAAAGCTCTCGTATATCCTATAGGGTATACACTGAGTCATTTGACCATGGCTAAGACAAAATCCCAGACTTAACCATATATTTCAGCTGCGACAACATCTACTATTGCTTCATCTTCGATCTTTTGTCCATTAACTTCACCCATGTCATCATCTGGAATCCTATATGGTTCCTCTCTTATGAGTATTGAATGACTTGATCCTTTATCCACATATTTAGTGCAATATCAAGCTATTCACATCAGTTATTCTCCTTGCTGGCTAGTGATTCCACAAAAAATACCCTTCAACATTCCTAAATTCAATGGATACCCTAGAGAAGACCCGTCAATGCATGTTATAACATATCATTTGTGGTTCTCATCAAACTCCTTAAATGATGACTCTTTTAGACTACGTCTTTTCCGGTGCACACTCACTAAATAGATTCATGAAGATGTTTCTTTTATTGTGTCAACCTCGTTAAAAAATGAATAAGGTGATAAGGATAGTTCTTTTCCTATGTCAAACTCGATAAATGAAATAGGTTTCCTTGAGGATAGTTCTTTTCCTATGTCAACCTCGATAAATGAAACAGGTTCCCTTGAGGATATTTATTTTCTTGTGTCAACCTCGATAAATGAAACATGTTCTCATGAGGATAGTTCTTTACTGTATGAACATCGTTAAAAAATGAAACAGGTTATGACGATGGTTATTTTACTCTGTCAACCTTGTTAAAAAATAAAATAGTTTCCCTTAAGGATAGTTCTTTTACTGTGTCAACCTCATTAAAAAATGAATAAGGTGATGAGGATAGTTCTTTTACTATTTCAACCTCGTTAAAAAATGAAACAGGCCATGAGCATAGTTCATTTTCTTGTGTCAAGCTCATTAAATGAAACAAGGTTCCATGAGCATAGTTCCTTTTCTTGTGTCAAGCTCGTTAAATGAAACAAGGTTCCATGAGCATAGTTCCTTTCCTGTGTCAATCTCGTTAAAAAATGAAACAAATCCTCTCCTAATTAAGATGATGTCTTACCATGTGATCTTGTAGGGGGCATTCAAAACTTATCTAGAGTCCATTATAGTTATTTTCAAGACTCGTTAAACTCATGAAAATATCAAGCTTATTTTTCTATCTTACATGCTTGTAAAACACATGAAAATTCCGAGTTATTTCCATCTTTTCCTACTCGTAAATTAAATTGAAAGTTAGAAAAAGCATACTTTTATCCTTATTTTTTGAGCTTTGATAAAAATGAAAAAGGACTTGAGGTGCACTTTTGTCTCTTTTTCGAGCTTTGATAACTGTGAAAAAGGAACCCCTGGAGTCTTCGTTTAGCTCTTTTCAAACTCTGATAATGTGAAAATATTTTCGAGCTCTTGTCATTATGAGCTCGTAAAAGTAAGTGAAACGACATCTACTCAGTATTAGTTTAACCCTTTTCCAAACTAAGATAGATTATTTAGAAAAAAGGAAAACCTTAGTCAAACATGGTTAGGAGGTTATCTTAGATATCATTTTACACCTTTTCGGATCTGAGTGACAAATTTACGAAAAATGACTCATGGAGTTTTCTTTTTTCCTCTTTTTCAAACTCCCTAAATATGAAAAAGGACCGGGCTTTCACTGTCATTAGACTCGTTAAAACATAAAATAGTGAAGGGCTTGTCGATCATGGCAAGAATCGAGTTTCATTTATTGCTAAACACGTTAAATTATTAAATAGTGATGCATATTCGCCCGAAGGGTTGAGTTATAGATCAAGCATATGCTATCCTCCTCAAGCTTGTTAAACAATAAAGAGGTACTGGTCGAAAAATGACCTCGGAAAATTTGGGAAAGTGAACAAAATTTTTACGGTAGCAGGTCACTCTTGAACATGATACTTCACTCCATCATTATGAATTTTTGGGTTGGGTAATATTCTTGAAGGTTCATTTATACCTACGGTTCATAATAACTTCACTTCGGTTTTGGGTCAATGCTACCAAATCATCTCAGTGTCGCCGATATGTTCAAAAGAAGTCATCCAGTGAATATTCATCCTTCTGCAATACTCATAGACCTTCATTTTCATGACAGTCATCCCTGGACATTGCTATATCAAGTCACATTTTGTCTCTGAAATCAGTAACTCTCGTTTTGCGATAAAGTGACTTCCTGTCAACATCAGCTCATCATCTAGGAAGTTTACTTTGAAACATCATCTTCCAGTACCATGAGGCTTGTTACAGCATTAACAAGATCCTTGCTTCCAGACGTTTGAATGAAAGATTTTGTTTGGCATTTGACTTCAAATCATCTATTCACGCCTTGCAAAATGTACTGCATTACCTTGAGACCCATTAACATCAATGTTGGTTCTCTCGCATTTGTTAATAGCTCACATAATTGGCTGGTAATCAAACAATGTCTTACCATGTTTGAATACAAATCATATATTTGCATGGCTATAATTGTACCCGAACGATCGAGTGAACGAGATAAGAAGACCCTGGATCTAGTTTCATCCATCTGGGTTGTGATTTCAATATTGTTGTACACATCATCTGTACAGTGACCTTACATACAGATCACCATCCGAACATGGGCCTATATCTGTAGGCATGTCTGTATTGGGAAACATTCCAATGTAGATGAATTTATACACTATGTACAAGTTATTAGATATTTTATCTACTGAGCATGGGAATTCCTCTGTCAGTAATTCATGATCAAGATGAAAATATCATGATGTAATGTATTGTAAGATTGACGTAGATCACCACTCCACTTCAATTCCAGCTCATCACGTCATAAATCATCTCATTCAAATATATTATTATTATTTTTACTTCATGCTTTAGGGGGCAGCTATTATAGGTCAATTTGGGCATCATCCCCCATGACCTGGTCAAACTGGACATCATCCCTAGGACCAGTGAAATAGGGTCTATCATCCCCTTACATTCCAGTTGCTATATTCCCTAAGAGAAGAACAATTCATTCATGGCTTATATTGTGAGATTTACAAGGTTTGAAGTATATGTTATACCACTATGAACTCACCAACGTTGTCTCTAAAGGGACTAACTACTTTTCATATGCAACATCCTCCATTGAAGGGTGCACTGCAATGCACTTCCTGGAATTCAAGAGTGCATTGGTCACCTGGAAGCGGAATTCACATTAATATGGGAATCTCCACATTGGTCAGTTCCTTATAGAAGAGTCCATATGTGTCAAAATTTGAATTCAAGTGTCCATATAGCACCTCTAAACTTGAGAACATGTGTTGCCTATTATTAGAAATTCATTCATTGAGAAACTACCATCAGTTTCGCTATAAATTGGGCACATATCCTAGTGCTAGGGAAGGAATAATTTTGGTAAAGAAATGTTGTTGGATTCTCATTTGAGAGAGTGAAAGTACCGATATGCTTCTGGTTTGATGTTGGATGTGATGAGGCTGGGATGAAGCTGGAGCTAGTGGCATCAAATAGATCATTGGTTGTAACCTCCCCCTTCTACTCTTTAATAAATATTTCTGTTCATTTTCCCATATATGTATTTCTTTATGTTTCTATTTCTCATGCAATGGATTCTTGAATGATATATATGTTTCACATATAATCGACTTGAGTGATTAAGATAAGTATATATCTGTATATTCAAATCTGTTTGTTGTTCTGTGTTTATGTTTGCTGGAATTAATTTGGAAATCTAAGTTGGATTGAAGGCGACAACAAAAGAGATAGAAGCAGAAGGAGAAAAGCTTGGATTACAAGTAGGTTCTTCTATCATTCGATGTATCTGATTATTTTAGAGAAAGTGTTAGAAAAGTATTTCATCTGTTGTTATAAGTTCTTAGCACCACACTGAGGGAATTTGATTTATCCGTAGATCACAATTCTGCATAACACCCCCTCCATTGGTACATTCTCAGGAATCAGGGGGATTTGGATACTTGAGTGCACCTTGTCCATGTCCTTAGGTACTTTGATAGATGGTTTGCATGGCTTGATGTACCCAGGAAACTGTGAAAATGATGCTACCTTGACTACATATTCATATAGCTCATGTATAGTTTCAGGTAGCTCATCCATTGGCCGCTTCTAGCACTCTACTACAAAAGCGTGTGGTTTAGTGGCCTTTTCTTGGGGATATCTCCTTATTCCAAAGGAATGCCCCTTCATTGGTTTGGATGCCATGGGGCTTTTCATGAAGGGTTCCTTAGGTGCAGCAGGGTTTTCACTTAATCGTGTGGATGTTATACGAGTGGGAATGATGTATCCTAGCCCTGTGTGGCTCAATTATTCTTCAAATATTGGATCTAGTCCAGACATAGACACACCAAAGATAAGGGAAAAAAAGTAGCTCGGGGCATGAAATTATTTCAGAGTGCAAAGGGAACTATTGCGACCCCATAGGACATATTTATACTTGTGGTGCATCCTCAACGACTCCTTATGCATTAATGGGGTTCCATTACTTACAAAACGGTCCCAAATCTGGAAAATTCCCCTCATTAAATGCATTTTAGACGCTCCCAAAAATGGTAATAATTATGTCTTATCCGATTTTACTATTCCAATGACAAGTTTTTGGCATCTTTATCCGCCAGTCAGACCCCTTACACAGATACTACATGCCCGAAGCACTTGGCTGCACATATAGTCATGAGATACCGAGAACCATCTACAAACCATCCCCCCAACACATGATTTTTTACCAGGTACTGAAAATCATATGGGGTTGCATCTATCATATCCATTAATAACTGCAAATTTCTACGAGAGTCAGCATCCCAATTGTTCGACGCACCTATTCTGAGTGCCCGAGTCATCGATGCAGTGATCAATTTATACTTAGGGATGTGCCTCTTATAATATCTCACAAGTATTACCAGGTTGTGCACCTACCTGGCAGTATTAGGGGGATAAATTGAGCCTTCAGGGTTTGTGTGTGGTCCCATATATGTCATCATTTCCAATTGTCTGCAATTCATGGTTTCTGTTACTAGTGCATTAGCAATTTTACGAATAAGAGCCAGACCGCTTGTATCAAAGGTGAGGATAAAACTCTCAGTCAGTGCAGACTAGTCACCAGTGCCTTAGCGTAGTTCTGTATCTAAGTAGCATACAGTTGGCACCTTCCCCAGGGTGTGAAAAAATATTTGAACCAACTCAGTCCTTGGTTCTTCACCCCATACTTTACCCCATATGGATAAATGTCTACGTGGATCTTCCTTGCCCGAGTATATATCCTCTAGTTTGATTATTGTACATTCAAACCTTAACTTCATTAGATGCACATATTACTCCTAGTTCCCCATATTCTCCTTATGATTATACCACCATTTGGCTGGAGTAGCGCGCAACCCCAGATTCAAAGCATGAAATCTATGGTCTTCCGGCACAGTCCTTTCCAATTTGTTGATAAACATTTTAACATCAGAATATCCATCATAGTGTGGAAAATTTCGTACCTTAGATGTTATACATCACAGATATCTAGTCACATGATTAGAGCGTAGTGCAAACACCTCATGAAATTGGTTCTTCCAAGTCTCAATTTCCTCATCAGAGCCTAAAAAACAAGAGTTTTCCTTATTCCACTTAAGATTTCCATCCGTTTTTGAGTTGATCCAATCCCCTTCATGCAATTTCAGCTTATATATTAGGTCAATGTCATCCCAGTGCACACAGACTCCATATATATGTGTCCTTTGGTAGGGTCTAGAGGGATGATAACTCGGACTCCATCATTCTCAAACTCCATCCTTCTTCTCTTCAAGTCTATGACACCATCCATGTCAATATCCCAATCCAATCCTAGCAGCGCAGGATAGGGATCTATATCATCCACGATCTCTATCACTTCAAAGTTGACTTCCACATTAACGCCCTCAATATTGACTACGACTTGAGGCAACCGCCCAAGAGGTATGATGCTCTGTTTATTGGCCACGCACAGTTGGATCGTGAACCATTCCAACTTTGGTTCACCCATGCAATGACATGTCACTTTTTCTAGAACATTAGCATCTGACCCCAAATCAAGAATTACCTGGTCCATCTCATGAGCTCCTATCTGCGCAGTCAGGCACATCTCTCTACTCGTTCTTCTCTTTCTTTTGTAGATTTTATTGACTGCGCGTTTTTCTACCATTGGTGATCCCTTATCTGCGTAATTATCCATCAACGCCTACATATTTTCCACTGCCTTCTTATTTCACAGTAATTTCATACATGCATGTAGGAAGGGTTTAATCTCTTCATCTCCTCCAGTACCTTAAAACAATCTACTTGATTTTGACACACCACCCTCATTGAATTATTTTTGTGCCTCAATAAAGGTTTCTTTTGTGCTCTGAAGATCAACTATTGTTTTATGCTCTTGTGCCTTACAGATCTAGACACCCGTAGTCGATTGCATTACCTTATCTTCATTGGTATTTGTGCCACTCCTTGTTACTACATTCACGCTTGAAACCTCCCCATGGGGTTCAGTGTGCACCACCTATTGATTTTATGTTGTGGTCTACGTCTTTATTTCTTGCATATTAGCAATTAAGATAGGGAAATATTCAAGCACATGATAAATTTTCCTACAATACCTACAAGACTAGCGCGTAGGATTCTGAAAATCGTGCGCATAATGGAAAACATATCTGCAATTATAACAAATGACTTGTCATCTTCCTCGAACTCTTCCTCTACCCAAATATCCTCTGCTCCCAGAAGGCGGTGCCGGTGTGAAGGACTCAACCCACACCTTGTATATTTTTCATTTATCCATCATCATCTTTTAGGTGTGAAATTTATGCTCATCATGCCCTAATGACAGACAAAACCTGTGAAACAACTGCTTTAGTTCAGGCTGATACTTCCCAATCATTGGACATGAATCTGTGTCATGCAATACAACAACCTGAAATATTGTACAAAAGACAAGGCTCTTTAAGGGGTTGGGACCTCCATCATTCAAATAATTAGTGAAAACATGACACTGATCCATATGGTGCTCGAAAGCTTTGAATTTTATACACCAAATATCTATGCAGGTTTCCTTGCCCTTATCATTGCGTAGGCTTTGAATTTCTAAGTGCATGGCTTCCATCTGATTCTTTATTTGTCGGGTCCCAAGCACAACTGGTGTTGGTGTAGCTTCTAATTTCATTGTGACCTCTACAGCCTCAAGTAATGTGGAAATATTTTGTTGTCGTAATGGCTGGCACATGTTGGGTGCCATTTTTGTACTTAATTGCTACATCTGTTTCAACCCTTGGGATTATCTTTGCCTTTTTCCCTTCTTTTCTATCTTAAACATTATTGTTTAACCTTATTTCATTATCTTGTCGTTTCATCAATTATTATGTTGTATCATTTCTTTTTTATGACTAGCTGGGATAAATGTTGGAAGAATTTCTCTGGTCTTTTATTGTCCCTCCAGATGTTATTCTTAGCACAAAATATTTAGAGCATGAGGCATACAAAAGTAGTGAAAGTGTGATGTTACAGTGAGCCATTACACCATGATGTTATTACATCATGGTGCTATTACAGACCCGCTATATAAATTGTTGTTACATATGTATTGCTGACTGGATATCGTCAACTTCTAGATGCCAACCTGTCCTCAATTATTGTTACGCTACAGCTGTCATTTTCAAAGGACAGCTGTAGAAGTCATTACATATTTTATTTTAGGATGACATCTTTTAGGCAGTTTTGATAGTAATCCATATTCTTCTAGTCAGACTTTTTATTAAGAAGTGGTTGTAACTATATGTATCTTATTTTTATCATCATGAGAATCGTAAGTTTCTCATGACTGATCTGTTCCTTGTTTTTCTAAAAATATAACCATTATATAACTCTCGACCCTTGAGGTCAAGGGGTTAATGGAGAGAAACACTAATTTTAGCTTTGTAATTTTGGTCACATTAAGACAAACATATCACGTTGCTGTTGTTATATGAGTTTTTTGGTTTAATTTCCATTTAGTTTTTATCTCTTCCTATGCCCTGCTAGGGAGCAAGGGCCCTCCTCTTTAGCAGGGACTGTAGCGGTTAAGGTAGTTGTACTATATTTATTATTTTCTTTATGTATTGGTGGAAGTGTTGTTGTTGTTGTTCTGGCTGTGAGTAGATATACTTCAATTTCTATATTATTATGCTCTTACACAGATGTGAATAGAAATAGCAGCTGGTGTAATTGTTGTGTGGCGTGCTAGGTACTATTTAATTGAGGCATGATTACATTCCTGTAGATTGTTTTTATTCCTACATGAGTGATTTATTTCAGCAATTGATTCAACAATGATTTCTCTTTATTTGATTTGCTTCTAGTTTGATGTTTCAGCATAGACAGTGCAACTGTCATTGAAATAAAAGATGTCCCTAGATTGATAATTTATGTGTACCATCTTAGTCATTTAACAATGATTAATACAATCCAACATTTTTGCGTCATTTCCGGGAATGGAAGTGATGGTCCAATCAACCAGAATTGTTTGTTTGATGATAGGGTGTTCCTAGTCAGCAGTTGTTGGGTAGTAAGATGAGAGGTAAGAACTTGCGCATCTCTCTAACATACAAGGGTTGACTCACCATTGCTACACTAGGGCACTTAGAAGTGTGAAGTTTTGGGGATTTTTTCTTTTATGTGCCTTCATTTATACAGTTGTTGGGCAGTAAGACAAGAGCTAAGAACCTTCGCATCTCTCTAATATACTTGGGTGGGCTCACCACTATATAAATTGAAGCACTTAGAAGTGTGAAGTTTTTGGTTTCTTTATTTAGGGCATATTTAGCTATATAGTTGTTGGGTGGTAAGAACCTGCGCATCGCTCTAACATACTTGGGTGGGCTCATCACTATAGAAAATGAAGCACTGGTAGGAAGGATTAATACACATAGGGTCCATGTCTGCTAATAGGACAATAGATAAATCCACAACACCCCCCAATATAGCTAACTACAGGAAAGACGGGTTGTAAAAAGGAAAATAAGAGTGCAGAATTGGGAAGAAATACATTCTTTGGAGATCTAATCTCAAAATCAGAAAATGAACAATCTACCTCATACTGAGACAATAGGAAGAGGAGACCACATAAATTTGCTACTATATCGAAGCCTAAGGCATTGGTGCCTTCTGTGTCTGGACCTCATCACCCTTCAAACAACATATCCACTCCTTATATCAAGACTCTAGATCTGAAACATTAGTGGAAATCCATTGATCAAAATCTAAAAATTGAATGACAAGGGGGGACTAATGGGGAGCATCAAGGGCTTGAGGAAGATCATTTAGTTGATCATCATTTGGATGTGGGTAGTTCAGTGAAACAATTGGTCCTGGAACAACCTGATCCTTTATTTATTTGTTAATCCCCTACATATTCGAGGTCAGTTCATCCCATCAGGAAGTTCAACCATGGGAGACGAGAATGTTAAGACAGATGGTATTGTTACTTTTTAATTCTCGATATTGGAAAAATGAGATGAAGCTCCTATGAAAAACATTCATTTATCATCTCTACCATCCTTTAAAGGGATGGCTATCGAGTATCCCGATACCTTTATGTTCGAGTTCGATGTGCTATGTAGGAGTTATGAATACACTTTAGACACCCCAAAGTTGAATTTTTTTCCTGCTACTCTTAAAGGGGCAGTATTAAGATGGGTGATGGCACGATCCGAACATGGAATGACATGAGGGAGGCCTTCCTCTTTCAGTATCAGGATTAGTTTCGAACCAGGGATTTGAAGGAAGAGATCTTCAGAATTTCATAAAAGGAGGAGGAGAGATTGGAAGACTACATGGAATGATTCCATTATAATTTACAAAGGTCTAAGTTTATTAAATTAGCCCTGGAAATCCTGAAACCTATGTTCTTAAGAGGTATAATAGATGAATTTCTGGAGAATTTGAATTTGTTGGGAAAAGGAGACATTTCGGAAGAACTTCTTGAATAAATAATGAAGCTTTGTCTATAGAGTTAAAGAGGATCAGTCAAGGGGATAAGTTTAGTTCAGGACCCTTAAGTTCGGATACAGAAGTCCACAAGTGGAGGAGTAACCAGAGTAGAGATCAGGAATCTATTTCAGGATTTTAAAACATACCTCCTCAGTACTCTCTCTACCCATATCACTACGGTACAAGTCAAGAAAGCACAAGTAGAAGCTGAGGCATCTTTGGAAATATTCTTTCCTCGATACAAAAAGAAACATTTAGAAAGAGAATGTGGACTGAATAGCGCCAGCTTGTGCAACATTTGTGAGTTGGAACATTCTACTAGTCAATGCCCGGAACCAGAACTACCTAGACTGAAAGCAGTACTTCAAGAATCAAGTGAGGATGTCCAATCTTCGTACTTCATCAGATCAAAGAAACCATTGTAGCCGCAACCTACAGGTATGCCTCTAAATTTTTCCTCTTTTAATCCTTGAAATAATTTTTATAATAGTCAGCAATTTCCATGGTCATATACTAATCCTTCCTCAACACAATTTCCTTCATCATGGAACGAGTGGCCTTCCCCTCCACCAATGCAATATCCTCCATCGCAATCTAATCCTTGGATTCAGAATTGGAGAGGTAATGGCCAAATTCCAATGCCCCATGCACTTCCAATGAAGCAAAAATTACAAATGCCTCCTCTTCAAGCTCCTGCACCACTTGTCCGACCCCAGTTACCTGTGAAACCTAACCCCAATCCAAATAATAAGGCAGATCAAAGAATAGATGCCCCGGTTACTTTCTAGACTTAAATTATCATTCCTATTGGGCTTTATGAGGTTTAGATTTGATTGGGAAAAGTAATTAGACAAAAAAATACTCCCATTATTACCAAGGAAGAATGTGATTCACCTAGAAAGGATATAGTCGATTTTGAAACAGTTGTTACACCTGTAACAATTGATACAACAACTATTGTTACACCTGTAGCAACCAGCTCAAGAAAGCCTATTGTTTCTACATCAGCCAACCCAAGCAGGGCTGGTCCATCTATGACAGTTGATTCAGATGTTAGGATTTAGGATCCTCCATACCCTCAACGATTAATTGAAATTGAGCCAACCTCACAAACTGAATCTGAGTTCCTCAAGGAATTACATAACTTGTATGTGCGGATTCCACTATTACAAGATCTTAAGGAAGTACTTATATATGCAAAAAAAGTGAGAGATCTGTGTGTCAAAAAGCCTGGAAGGAAACTGAAATACCTTGCTACTATCCATGTTATGGGAAAAATGTGTGAACTTATGATTGATCAACCTTTTTTGACTAAATATAATGACCCTGTTAGGGTCCTATAATAATAAGGTTCATAAATTTTGAATTGACTTTCATAGTCTTGTAAATATGTATTGTTGGCAATATGATGCAGAGTGTTGTCCTTGATGGCAACCCACTGAATGAAGATGAAGACATGAGATTGTTGACATTTGTTGTCCTTGATGGCAATCCACCTGATGAAGTTATTCTTGACTTGATGGACTTGGTAAATTATGTAAATCTGATGTCATATGATGTTTGTTGGCAATATGATGCTAAGTGTTTTCCTTGATGACAACCCACTTGATAGAGTGTTGTCCTTGAATGGAAACCCACTTGATGAAGATGATGGCAACCTACTTGATGAAGTTGTGCTTGATAGAATATGTCTTGATGAACTTGTTAAATGATGTAAATCTGATGTATCTACAGTGAGTACAGAAGGTAATGAAAAAAAGCAATTCAGTATGTGCTAGATATATGATGAAAAGAGTATGTCTCAAGGCATACGCGGATTTGTCTAGGATAAGTCGCGTATGCACGCGGGAAATAACGTTCCAAGTCACGTATGGGCAAAAGCGCTCATAAAGTGCAAAACCAGGGGTAACCACCATGGTATTGACCCATTGTATTGGGTAATGATTCGTCTAAATGACCCCGTCCAGGAATACCATCGGAAGCAATGTGGTTTTGGCTCATGGTATTGAAAAAGGGTAAACCTATATAAAGAGAAGAAATTCATTGTGCAAATCATGAGTGTGGGTGCAAGATGTCTGAGCTTGAATGAATACTTCTCTCTGAAGTATATCTGAATGGAAAGGGTTACAGTTGAATGAAAGATCTGAATGTATGATGCACCAATGAAGAAATGATGAAGAAGGAAATCTAGATCTGGAATGTATTTGTATTTGCTAGATCTTTTTATGGAATGCTTAGATCTGACATGAGGCGAAAATCTGTCTGAAGTAAAAGGGTTAAATCTGAACTGAATATCTGATCTGAAGAAGTATGCTGCTCTATAATGACTGAAGATGTATACGCTAGTTCGGAATAGCAGAAGCACGTATATACGCGGGTTTGGTAAAGAGAAAGCACGTATCTGCCCTAAAGTATAAAGAGATGTATACACTGGTTGATGTGAACTGAAGCGCGTGTATACGCGGTATCAGTGAAGGGAAAGCGCGTATGAAAAGCAAGGGTTTGCTGAAGTCTGAAGTTTAAAATGTCTAATCTGTTCTGCTGTGTTACTGTTGTCTGTATTCTACAGTTCTGAGTTGTCTGTATAGGTTTGGTTGTATGATTGAGCTTAAATGTGTGGAGTGGGTCCAGTCTGAAAATATGATGAAACGAGGCCTGCAAGTGTTGATCTATTGAAGTTGTTGGATCCAGTGTGAAAATTGATGAAACGTGGTCCAAGGTGGTGCTGAGGGTTGTAGCCTTCAGTCAGGGGGTTGTAGCTCCCTTCCGGGTGAGGCTGGTAAACGAGATCGGGGGGTCGTAGCTCCCTTCCAGGAGAGGCTGGTAAACGAGTCAGGGGGTTGGAGCTCCCTTCCAGGAGAGGCTGGTAAACGAGCGCAGGTGGGTGCCTGCGTGCTGGTAGAGTCTGCACCAGCACATATGTTGTAAGATGTTTTCTCTGTAATAAAATATTGAAGGCTGAGCAACTGCAGCGGTGGTTTTCTCCCGACTTGGGTTTCCACCTAAAATCCTGGTGTTCATGTGTGATGCTTATGTGTGATGGTTTATTCTGTTCTTACTGCACATGTTTACTGTTTATTGAACATCTAATGAATGAATGATGGAATGATATAAGTGAATAATTAATGGCATAATTAGATCTCTGTGTATACGCGAGTTTTATGAAGGATATCCGCGTGTATACGCTAGTTTGGTTCAGCAAAGTAGCGTATGGGTTTTAGAGAGTGAAAAAGTAAAAATATTTGATAAAGTCCTAAATACTGATTCACCCCCCCCTCTCAGTATTTTTCCCAACAATTGGTATCAGAGCAGGTTCTTCTGCAGAAGCTTGATCGCTTGAAGGAGATCCGTCGCAATGGGAAGTATTGAAGGAGTAATGTCTATAAAGCCACCTCTATTCAATGGAAGCAATCTGATATTCTGGAAGGTACGAACAAAAGCATATCTGCAAAGTCTCGGTGCGATGTATGGGCAATCGTAGAAGAAGCTTATCAGTATCCGGCAAGTATTCCTATTGATGCAGCAGAAAGGAAGAAGTATGAAATCAATGCAAAAGCAGTAAATGTCTTATTAGGAAGCATGTCTGAACCAGAATTTGCTAAATTGATGCAGCTAAATTCAGCAAAAGAAATATGGGACAAAATCATTCTGAGTTATGAAGGAGATACAAAGGTAAAAAGTGCAAAACTCCAAACTCTTAGAATTGAATATGAAAATTTTAAGATGCATAGTGATGAGAGTATTGCCCATTTCTTCTTACATCTGGACGATATTGTAAATCGAATGAGAAATTTGGGTGAAACCATAACTGATACTACTCTGGTGGAAAAAGTCTTAAGATCCTTGACTTCAAAATTTGACTCTAAATTTTCAGCTATTGAAGAAAGGCAAGATCTGCAAACTCTTACTATTGTTCAATTACATGGTATTCTGACTGCTTTTGAAATGAGACAAGGAGGTCCTTCTCAAATCAAAGAAGTTGCTTTTAAGGTATCTGCAAAAGGAAAAGAAAAGGAAGTTGTCAAAGAAACCAGCTATATATCCGAAGAAGAAGAAGCGAATTTTGTGAGAAAACTCCAACTAGGTACTGGAAGATTCAAAGGTAAGCTCCCCTTCAAATGTTTTGAGTGTGGAAAAGTTGGTCACTATGCTGCTAAATGTCCTTATAGAGAAAAACATGGTAAAGGGAAACAATTTGAAAAGAGGAAGAGTTATTATGCAAATGAAGATGATGATGAAGTGTCCAGTGAAGATGAAGAAGATTTTGACCATGATCTGAAAGTACTCATGGCAAAGAAGCAAAAGAAGAAGGCTACTCGAAACAAGAAGATATCTCAGAAAACTTGTATAGCAGAAATTGAAGAAGATGAATCAGATAGTGATTGGGGTCCTTGTAATACTCTTCTTTGTGCAAACAATAGTGAAGATAGTGAAAGTAAATTTGTGGATCTAGAAGAAGCTATCAAGATCAAAGTTGAAGAACAACAAAAGGAAATTGATAAGAAAGATTCTATCTACAAAGAGATGATCTCTCAAATGAAAGAACAAATAGAAATGTTGAATGGACAGGTGGACAAGTATCAAAGGTTTCATACTTATGCATCCAATCGAATTAAAGGCCTTGAAGCAGAAATCATCTCTCTCAAAGAAGATCTGGAAAAATAAAATAAGAAGAATGAAGAGCTGCAACAAACATGTGAAGAAAACGAAAATTGGTTGAAAGAAGAGATTCTAAATCTGAAGGATTAAGTAGAAGATGGAAGAAGGAAAGAAGAAAGCATGACAAAGCAATGTCAAGCCTTGGAGGTTGAGGTAAACATTCTCAAAGGTAAATTAGAAGAAAAGGTTAAACTTTTGAGGTTTCAAGATAGTACTAATATTTTGGACAATATTCTGAGTAATCAAAGGTCTCATGCTATCAAGCTTGGTCTTGGTTTCCATGAAACTGTTAAAGGAGAATCTAGCTCACAAGGAAGTGCTAAAAATTCAGACGATGTCAATGCAAAACCTGAAGTGTTGAAAGAGACAAAAGGTCAACCAACAATGATGAAATATAAAAGGAAATCAGTCAATAATGTTGAATGCTTTAAATGTCATAATTATGGGCATGTTGCAGCAAATTGCAGGAGCAGATCATTTCAGCCTCAAACAAACAGTTCCTACATAGAAAGGTACTTTGGTTTCTTCAAGGGATATTGTTTTTCATGTAACAAGTATGGACATAAAGAAGCTGATTGTAAAAGGAGGAAGATTAGAAATACTCATTATGATTCTTATGCTTATTACTCTGGACACATGAGATGTGATTCTTGTAACAAGTATGGACATGTAGAAAAGGAATGCAGGTTGAACAGATCTGAGAAAGTGGAAAATTTTTAGCACACAGTTAGGAAGTTCAAGCAAATTTGGAAAAAGAAGGAGGACCAGTCAGAAACGTAGGGAATACTGACCCTACTGCAGTCATCCGCTTTTGAAGCTTACTTCTCTTATTGACTGCAGGAATGATGTGGGATACATTATGAGATTTAGTAATGTATCGTCATAGGGTGAGCAATGTATGATGACTCTCATGGTTGATTTGATTACTCTGGTTATGTTTATTTCTGACAACGCATCTGATGTGGAAAAGACAGGTACAGGAGGTACAAGTTCAGGGGGAGATGAAGGAATGTGAAAAATTTCTATACTTCACTTTCCATACGCGGGTTATATGAACAAAAGTCGCGTATACACGCGAGTTCCAGCTGACACAGTCGCGTATGCATTAAGGATAAGAGAATTGGGATGACAGCTGAAGATCAGGAGCAGAGAAGTTAAGGAGGAGCACTGGTTCAGGGGGAGCAGTAGTTTGAATACTAATGATTGCATTTTTGGCACTATGACTGCTTATTCTTTGGTTATTGTGATACTCATGCTCAAATGATGATGGCTTGATACATGGTTTATTATGATGAGATTTTGGGCCCTGTTTGCTGAAAAGTATCTTTTGTGCTCACTCATGGATGAGTTGGAAGTCTTATGATTCAGAAATAAGAATGGATCATGCAGAGTTTGTTACTATGATTGAGACCTTTTCCCTACATATGCTACATCATGTTAATTCTTGAAGATCTTAATGATATTGGACCACATGGATGGTTTCTTGACACATATTTGAAGATGTTGTTCTGGTATGATAATTTCTCTTGGAAAGAATGTATTTATGTTGCAAAGTAACTGAAGGCTTGGTTACTAATGTGCTTAAGCTACAACCATTGGATGACGCTTGAAGACACAACTACATTGTCCTATCTGCTCTCAGGGAAGCATTCAAATATCTCAGAAAGAAGCTGAACACTGTCTCTGCCTCACAAAGGATCAGATTTGGTTAAAATATAGAAGATGGAAATGGATACGCGGATTTCCTGAAACACATTCACGTATATACGCGAGTTCATGCACATAAAACCTCATATGTCTGATTGCTGACAAATTTTTGTTTAGGGTCAGCTTTCTTCGGCACAGCTGCAGTGCTTTTTGGTATCTCTGGTATCTTTGGTGGTGTTCCAGTTCTTATAATACTGTTTCACTCTCTGATTTTTTGATAAAGATGCCTTGATGACCTGCTGTTGAAGGTGTTCAGGTTGCACAAGCTAAGGAGAAGCCTTGGTCATATGGAAAGGATGTTTGGATGCACATTTTCAGGGGGAGCCCTAGCCTTGCTGAGTATAATGCATTGTTGGCATTAAGATGGTTCTGATATATGATCTCTCTTGAGGTATTTTTGGTATTGGTCATATTTTTAATTTGATGAAAAGGTCATGTTGAGACCCATGATGTAAAATTGTAATATTCAGTCATGTAAGGACTTGTCAAATTTGTAAACCCACTTGGTTGGGTAGCTGAGTCAAATTTTGTGAACCCACTTGGTTGGGTACTTGAGTCTCATATGTAAATCCACTTGGTTGGATATTTGATGTAAGTATGAGTCTTTGGTGATAGGAAGTTCATAGAGTCATGTACTTCATTGAAAAATATGTTTGAAGATTCAGCATGAACTCAGGGGGAGTATACATCAGATCTGTAGAACGCTTCTTCTACATGAGGCGAAAAGGGGGAAAGTGTGTTGGTTTTGATCCGCCTTTGCCCTTGATGTCAAAGGGGGAGAGTGACATGGTTTTTGTATGAAGAGAAAGAATGGTGTCAAAGAATGGGGAGAGTGACATGGTGTCATGGTATTCTTAATGTACCTATCTATTGTTGTGATCAACACCATCGTGGTTGCCATCAAGTCCAAAGGGGGAGATTGTTGGCAATATGATGCAGAGTGTCGTCCTTGATGGCAACCCGCGAATGAAGATGAAGACATGAGATTGTTGACATGTGTTGTCCTTGATGGCAATCCACACGATGAAGTTATTGACGGCAGTGGACTTGATGTAAATACGATGTGATATGATGTTTGTTGGCAATGTTATGATGCGAGTGTTGTCCTTGATGACAACCCACTTGATAGAGTGTTGTCCTTGAATGGAAACCCACTTGATGAAGATGATGGCAACCTACTTGATGAAGTTGTGCTTGATAGAATATGTCTTGATGAACTTATTAAATGATGTAAATCTGATGTATCTACAGTGAGTACAGAAGGTAATGAAGAAAGGAATTCAGTACGTGCTAGATCTATGATGAAAAGAGTATGTCTCAAGGCATACGCGGATTTGTCTAGGATAAGTCACGTATGCACGCGGGAAATAACGTTCCAAGTCGCGTATGGGCAAAAGCACTCATAAAGTGAAAAACTAGGGGTAACCACCATGGTATTGACCCATTGTATTGAGTAATGATTCGTCTATGTGACCCCGTCCAGGAATACCATCGGAAGTAATGTGGTTTTGGCTCATGGTATTGAAAAAGGATAAACCTATATAAGGAGAAGAAATTCATTATGCAAATCATGAGTGTGGGTACAAGATGTCTGAGCTTGAATGAATACTTCTCTCTGAAGTATATCTGAATGGAAAGGGTTACAGTTGAATGAAATATCTGAATGTATGATGCACCAATGAAGAAATGATGAAGAAGGAAATCTAGATCTGGAATATATTTGTATCTGCTAGATCTGTTTATGGAATTCTTAGATCTGAGATGAGGCGAACATCTGTCTGAAGTAAAAGGGTTAAATTTGAACTGAATATCTGATCTGAAGAAGTATGCTGCTCTATAATGACTGAAGATGTATACGCTAGTTTGCCGCAGAAGAAGCGCGTATATACGCGGCTTCGCTGAAGAGAAAGCGCGTATGCGCAGTGAAATTAGCTCTGTAATATGTACAGAAGTATACGCGGGTTTTTATGGTAGAAGATGTGTATATACGCGGCATCAATGAAAGGAAAGCGCGTATGCAAAATTAGGGTTTGCTGAAGTTTGTGGTATGAGATATCTGATCTGTTCTGCTATGTTACTGCTATCTGTCAGAGTTATCTGAATTGACAAGTATCTGTTGGTGATGTATGTTTGAGCTTAAAAGTATGGAGTGGGTCCAGTCTGAAAATATGATGAAACATGGCCTACAAGTTGTGTTCTAAAGGAAGCCTTGGATCCAGTGTGAAAATTGATGAAACGTGGTCCATAGAGGTGTTGAGGGTTGTAGCCTTCAGTCAGGGGGTTGTATCTCCCTTCCAGGTGAGGCTAGTAAACGAGATCAGTGGGTCGTAGCTCCCTTCCAGGAGAGGCTGGTAAACGAGTCAGGGGGTTGGAGCTCCCTTCCAGGAGAGGCTGGTAAACGAGCGCAGGTGGGTGCCTGCGTGCTAGTAGGAGTTTGCGCCAGCACATATGTTGTAAGATGCTTTCTCTATAATAAAATATTGAAGGCTGAGCAACTGCAGCGGTGGTTTTCTCCCGACTTGGGTTTCCACCTAAAATCTTGGTGTTCATGTGTCATGCTTATGTGTGATGGTTTATTCTTTTCTTACTGCACATGTTTACTGTTTATTGAACATCTAATGAATGAATGATGGAATGATATAAGTGAAGAATTAATGGCATAATCATATCTCTGTGTATACGCGAGTTTTGTGAAGTATATCCGCGTGTATACGCTAGTTTGGTTCAGCAAAGTAGCGTATGGGCTTTAGAGAGTGAAAAAGTAAAAAGATTCGATAAGGTCCTAAATACTGATTCACCCCCCCCCTCTCAGTATTTTTCCCAACAATTGGTATCAGAGCAGGTCCTTCTGCAGAAGCTTGATCGCTTGAAGGAGATCCGTCGCAATGGGAAGTCAAGAAGGAGTAATGTCTATAAAGCCACCTCTATTCAATAGAAGCAATCTGATATTCTGGAAGGTACGAACAAAAGCATATTTGCAAAGTCTTGGTGCGGATGTATGGGCAATCGTGGAAGAAGGCTATCAATATCCGACAAGTATTCCTACTGATGCAGCTGAAAGGAAGAAGTATGAAATCAATGCCAAAGCAGTGAATGTCTTATTAGGAAGCATGTCTGAATCAGAATTTGCTAAAGTGATGCAGCTACATTCAACAAAATAAATATGGGACAAAATCATTCTAAGCTATGAAGGAGACACAAAGGTAAAAAGTGCAAAACTCCAAACTCTTAGAATTGAATATGAAAATTTGAAGATGCATAGTGATGAGAGTATTGCCCATTTCTTCTTACGTCTAGACGATATTGTAAATCGAATGAGAAATTTGGGTGAAACCATAACTGATACTACTCTGGTGGAAAAAGTCTTAAGATCCTTGACTTCAAAATTTGACTCTAAAGTTTCAGCTATTGAAGAAAGGCAAGATCTGCAAACTCTTACTATTGTTCAATTACATGGTATTCTGATTGCTTTTGAAATGAGACAAGGAGGTCCTTCTCAAATCAGAGAAGCTGCTTTTAAGGTATCTGCAAAAGGAAAAGAAAAGGAAGTTGTCAAAGAATCCAGCTATATATCCGAAGAAGAAGAAGCGAATTTCATGAGAAAACTCCAACTAGGTACTGGAAGATTCAAAGGTAAGCTTCCCTTAAAATGTTTTGAGTGTGGAAAAGTTGGTCACTATGCTGCTAAATGTCCTTATAGAGAAAACCATGGTAAAGGGAAACAATTTGAAAAGAGGAAGAGTTATTATGCAAATGAAGATGATGATGAAGTGTCCAGTGAAGATGAAGAAGATTCTAACCATGATCTAAAAGTGCTCATGGCAAAGAAGCAAAAGAAGAAGGCTACTCGAAGCAAGGAGATATCTCAAAAAACATGTATAGCAGAAATTGAAGAAGATGAATCAGGTAGTTATTGGGGTCCTTGTAATCTTCTTTGTGCAAGCAATGGTGAAGAGAGTGAAAGTAATGCTGTGGACTTAGAAGAAGTTATCAAAGATCAACAAAGATTATTTAATTAGAAGGAATCTGCCTACAATGAGATGATCTCTAAAACAAATGGACAGATAGAAACAATGAAGGGACAGATAGAAATACATCAAAGACTGCAGGATGAAGTAACCAATCGAAGTGAAAGCCTAGAAGCTGAAATCATCTCTCTCAAAGAAGATCTGGATAAATCAAATAAGAAGAATGCAGGACATGAAGCAG
This sequence comes from Pinus albicaulis, assembly GCA_034641835.2. Classification (NCBI taxonomy): domain Eukaryota; kingdom Viridiplantae; phylum Streptophyta; class Pinopsida; order Pinales; family Pinaceae; genus Pinus; species Pinus albicaulis. Next base: position 704,193,140 of record CM076572.1, on the reverse strand, counting down.
AAAATATATCTCTGAAAGTAAAACTCGAAGCGTCGAAGAAGAAGAATGAAGAACTCTTACAAAATTTTGAAGAGCAAGAAAATGGGTTGAAAGAAGAGATTCTAAATCTGAATAACCAAGTAGAAGATGTAAGAAGGAAAGAAGAAAGCATGAAGAAGCAATGCCAAGGCTTGGAGGTTGAGGTAAACATTCTCAAAGGTAAATTAGAAGAAAAGGTTAAACTTTTGAGGTTTCAAGATAGTACTAATATTTTGGACAATATTCTGAGTAATCAAAGGTCTCCTGCTATCAAACTTGGTCTTGGTTTTCATGAAACTGTTAAAGGAGAATCTTGTTCACAAGGAAGTGCTAAAGATTCAAAGAAAGTCAATGCAAAACCTGAAGAGCTGAAAGAAACAAAAGGTCAACCAACAATCATGAATTCTCAAAGGAATTCATTCAAGAACGTTGAATGTTTTAAATGTCATAATTATGGGCATGTTGCAGCAAATTACAGAAGCAGAACAATTCAGCCACAAACAAACAGATTCTACTTAGAAAGGTACTCTGGTAGCTTCAAGGGATACTGTTTTTCATGCAACAAGTATGGTCACAAAGCAGCTGATTGCAATAGGAGGAAGAACAGAGAAACACACTATGATTCTTATGCTTACTTCTCTGGTCACATGAGATGTTATGCTTGTAATAAGTATGGTCATGTGGAAAAGGAATGCAGGATGAGCAGATATGAGAAATTGGATAACTTCCAGCCCACAAATAGAAAGTTCAAACAAATCTGGAAAAATATGCAGGACCGATTAGAAACGTAAGGAATATTGACCCTACTACAGTCATCCACTTCTGAAGCTTACTTCTCTTATTGACTACAGGAATGATGTAGGATACATTATGAGATTTAGTAATGTATCGTCACAGGGGGAGCAATGTATGATGACTCTCATGGTTGTTTTGATGATTCTGGTTATATTTATTTCTGACAGTACATCTGATGTGAAGAAGACAGGTACAGGAGGCATAAGTTCAAGGGGAGATGAAGGAATGTGAAAATTTCTATGCTTCACCTTCCATACGCGGGTTATATGAAAAAAAGTCGCGTATACATGCGAGTTCCAGCAAACACAGTCGCGTATGCATTAAGGATAAGAGAATTGGGATGACATCTAAAGATCAGGAGCAGAGGTTCAGGGGGAGCATCAGTCTGACTGTTAATAACTATATTATTGACTCTGTATCAGCTTAGTTTCTCAGTTCTAAATAATGATGATATGATACTTGGTTTCTTATGTTGAAGATTATGGATAAGTCCTGTTTTCTTTTTGATGAAGAGTATTCGTTGCTGAGATGAAAGTCTTATAATTCGGAGATAAGGAAAGATCATGTAGATATTGTTGATGATGACTTGCTGATGAAGGTATTCAGGTTGCACAAGTTAAGGAGGAGCACTGGTTCAGGGGGAGCAGCAATTGGAATACTAATGATTGCATTGTTGGCACTACGACTGCTTATTCTTTGGTTATTGTGATACTCATGCTCAAATGATGATGGCTTGATACATGGTTTATTATGATGAGACTTTGAATGAGCCCTGTTCACTGCTTGCTGAAGTTTATCTGTTGGATGAGATTGGAAGTCTTATGATTCAGAGATAAGAATAGATCATGCAGAGTTTGTTACTATGGTTGAGACCTTTTCCCTACATATGTTACATCATGTTAAATCTTGAAGATCTTGATGATATTGGACCACATGGATGATTGCTTGACACATATTTGAATATGTTGTTCTGGTATGATAATTTCTCTTGGAAAAGATGTATTGATGCTGCAAAGAATCTGAAGGCTTGGTTACTAATGTGCTACAACCATTGGATGACGCTTGAAGACACAACTACCTGTTCTATCTATCTGTATTCCAGGGAAGCATTCAAATATCTCAGAAAGAAGTTGAACACTGTCTTTTTCTCACAGAGGATCAGATCTGGTTAAAATATAGAAGATGGTATTGGATACGCGGATTTCCTGAAACACAGTTGCGTATATACGTGAGTTCATGCACATAAAACCGTGTATGTCTGATTGCTGACAAATTTCTGTTTGGGGACAGCTTTCTTCAGCACAGCTGCAGTGCTGTTTAGTATCTCTGGTATCTCTGGTGGTGTTCTAGTTCTTATAATACTGCTTCAATCTCTGATGTTTTGGTAAAGATGCCTTGATGATTGGTTGAAAGTGTTCAGGATGCATAAACTAAGGGGGAGCCTTGGTCATATGGAAAGGATGCTTGGATGCATAGATTCCAGGGGAGCATTAGCTTTGCTGAGTATAATGCATTGTTGGCATTATGATGGTTCTGAAATATGTTCTCTTTCTTGAGGACTTTCTGGTGTTGGTCATAAATGGTCATATTTGTAATTTGATGAAAAGGTGTTGTTGAGACCCATGATGTAAAATTGTAATATTCAGTCATGTAAGGACTTGTCAAATTTGTAAACCCACTTGGTTGGGTAGCTGAGTCAAATTTTGTAAACCCACTTGGTTGGGTAGCTGAGTTGAAATGTGTAAACCCACTTGGTTGGGTACTTGAGTCTCATATGTAAATCCACTTGGTTGGATATTTTATGTAAGTATGAGTCTTTTGTGATAGGAAGTTCATAGAGTCATTTACTTCATTGAAAAATATGTTTGAATATTCAGCATGAACTCAGGGGGAGCTTGGTGCAATTATGTATCGGATCCTACAGACGCTTCTTCTAGATAAGGAGAGCAGGGGGGAGAGTGTGTTGGTTTTGATCACCCTTTTCCCTTGATGTCAAAGGGGAGAGTGACATGGTGTTTTAATGAAGAGAAATAGTAACGATTGTCGAAGAATGGATGTGTAACATGAATGTTATTATCTGTTGTGTGTGATCAAACACCATCGTGGTTGCCATCAAGTCCAAAGGGGGAGATTGTTGGCCATATGATGCAAAGTGTTGTCCTTGATGGCAACCCACTGAATGAAGACGAAGACATGAGATTTTTGACATGTGTTGTCCTTGATGGAAATCCACCTGATGGAGTTATTCTTGACTTGATGGACTTCGTAAATGATGTAAATCTGATGTGATATGATGTTTGTTGGTAATATGATGCTGAGTGTTGTCCTTGATGACAACCCACTTGATAGAGTGTTGTCCTTGAATGACAACCCACTTGATGAAGTTATGCTTGATAGAATATGTCTTGATAAACTTGTTAAATGATGTAAATCTGATGTATCTACAGTGAGTACAGAAGGTAATGAAGAAAGGAATTTCAGTATGTGCTAGATCTATGATGAAAAGAGTATGTCTCAAAGCATATGCGGATTTACAAGTGGTATATACGCGAAATAACATGCCAAGTTCGTATGGAAAAAGCGCTCATAAAAAGTGCAAAACCGGGGTAACCACCATGGTATTGACCACATTGTATTGGTAATGATTTGTCCCATGTGACCCAGTCAGGGAAAGTACCATTGGAAGTAATGTGGTTTTGGCTCATGGTATTAGTGAAGGATAAACACGTATAAGGTGCTTGAGAAGAAATCCATTATGCAAATCATGAGTGTGGGTACAAGATGTCTGAGCTTGAATGAATACTTCTCTCTGAAGTATATCTGAATGGAAAGGGTTACAGTTGAATGAAAGATCTGAATGTATGATGCACCAATGAAGAAATGATGAAGAAGGAAATCTAGATCTGGAATATATTTGTATCTGCTAGATTTGTTTATGGAATGCTTAGATCTTAGATGAGGTGAACATCTGTCTGAAGTAAAAGGGTTAAATCTGAACTGAATATCTGATCTGAAGAAGTATGCTGCTCTATAATGACTGAAGATGTATACGCTAGTTTTCCGCAGAAGAAGCGCATATATACGCAGCTTCGCTGAAGAGAAAGCGCGTATGCGCAGAGAAATTATCTCTGTAATATGTACAGAAGTATATGCGGGTTTTTATGGTAGAAGACGCGTATATACGTGGAATCAGTGAAAGGAAAGCGCGTATGCAAAATTAGGGTTTGCTGAAGTTTGTGGTATGAGATATCTGATCTGTTCTGCTATGTTACTGCTATCTGTCAGAGTTATCTGAATTGACAAGTATCTGTTGGTGATGTATGTTTGAGCTTAAAAGTATGGAGTGGGTCTAGTCTGAAAATATGATGAAACGTGGCCTGCAAGTTGTGTTCTAAAGGAAGCCTTGGATCCAGTGTGAAAATTGATGAAACGTGGTCCATAGAGGTGCTGAGGGTTGTAGCCTTCAGTCAGGGGGTTGTAGCTCCCTTCCAGGTGAGGCTGGTAAACGAGATCAGGGGGTCGTAGCTCCCTTCCAGGAGAGGCTGGTAAACGAGTCAGGGGGTTGGAGCTCCCCTCCAGGAGAGGCTGGTAAACGAGCGCAGGTGGGTGCCTGCGTGCTGGTAGGAGTCTGCACCAGCACATATGTTGTAAGATGTTTTCTCTATAATAAAATATTGAAGGCTGAGCAACTGCAGCGGTGGTTTTCTCCAGACTTGGGTTTCCACCTAAAATCCTGGTGTTCATGTGTGATGCTTATGTGTGATGGTTTATTCTGTTCTTACTGCACATGTTTACTGTTTATTGAACATCTAATGAATGAATGATGGAATGATATAAGTGAAGAATTAATGGCATAATCAGATCTCTGTGTATACGCGAGTTTTGTGAAGTATATCTGCGTGTATATGCTAGTTTGGTTCAGCAAAGTAGCGTATGGGTTTTAGAGAGTGAAAAAGTAAAAAGTTTCGATAAGGCCCTAAATATTGATTCACCCCCCCTCTCAGTATTTTTCCCAACACTTTTCAAAGAGCAATGGATTATGATTTCAATGACATCAAGCACATTATTCAACCCTATATAGATGATTTACCCTCTCATTCACGAAATCAAATTGATCACCTGATGCATTTGAGAGTGATATTTTTACGCTATTGAGACTACAAAATATGCCTCAATCCACATAAATGTGTGTTTTGTGTTGGTTCTAGTCGTTTTCTAGGATTTGTCATCTCAAAAGAAGGAATTCTAATAGACCCACTGAAGGTCTAGGAAATTATTGATTTGACTGCGCTATCAAATTTTCTTCAATTACATAAACTTCAGGGAAAGACTAACTTCCTAAGGAGGTTCATACATACCCAACTACACCGAAATGGCTAAGGGATTTACTTGGCTCTTGGAAAAGGGGATTCCCTTCCATTTGGACCAAGCTACACAAGATTCTTTTGATGTTGTCAAGGATACTCTTGTTTGGGCATCTTTAATGTATTCCCCAATTATCAGAGTGATTATTTCTTATATATCACTACGGCTGATACAACCATTTCTATGATATTGGTCCAAGTAGAAAATGGAATAGAACATCTAATCTATTATTTGAGTTGCAATATCAATGATATGGAAGTGAAGTATTCATACGTAGAAAAGATTTCCTTGGCGTTTGTTCAAGATGTCCAAAGATTTCGCCACTATATATTGTTCTTGAGGACCATTTTTGTTTCATATTGCAACCCCATGACTTATATATTATCATGTAAATTTATGGGGGGAAATTATTCATAATGGATTTTCATTTTGTAGGAATTTGATTTGGAATTCATCAAATCCAAGTCAAAGAAGTCTTTATTTTGGCTGAGCTTCTCTGTGACCTTCCCTCTGATAGTACTGCTACTATGTCAAAACCATCTATTCCTAACGAGTCTTTATTTCTTATCAAATCGTCTAATCCTTGGTATGGGGATTTTATCATTTATCTCCATACGCATACTTTTCAGCCTGATACCTCTACCTCTGACTAGCGATGTATTCGATACCAAGCCAAAGATTATTTGATTATTGGTGATAAACTTTATCGTCATGGTCTCATTACAATTTTGAGAAGGTGCCTCACTCATGAGGAGGCCGAAAAGGTTTTAAATGATTTTCATACTAGAGCTTGTGGTGGAAATTTTTCTAGATATGCTACCTTGCAGAAGATACTTCGCGCGAGTTACTTTTGGCCTACCATATTTCGCGGTTGTCGTCCTCGTGGTTAGAATGTTTCATACATGCTAGATATTTGAGCATACAATCCGCAAACCTCCACCGCCAATGCATAATGTTATCTCTATGGGACCATTTTCAAAATGGGGCATTGACTTCATGACTTGTAGCCCTCATTCGTCTAGGGGGCATGGTTACATTATTGTCACACTAGACTACTTTACCAAGTGGGTCGAAGTGATGCCTACATTCAACAACATAGGACAAACAACTGCATTGTTTTTCTTTAATCACGTCATTTCACAGTTTTGGGTCCCACAGGATATAGTCACAGATCATGGTTCGCATTTTCGCAATCATATGATGAATGAATTGACTTCCAAATTAGGGTTGTCGCATTATATTTCTACTCCTTATTATCCACAATCAAATGGATAAGTTGAGGCTATTAAAAAAATTCTTAAACAAATGCTTCAACGAATGATATGAGTTCATAAATGAAATTGTCATTTAATCCTATACTCGGCCTTGTGGTCATAGTGAACCTCAGTGAGAAACGCAACCGGATTTACCCCCTTTCAATTGGTGTATGGTCTGGAAGCTATCTTGCCAATCCAATGTGAAATATCGTCGTTCAAACTCTCAATCGACTTGTTACTTGACACCTCTACTGAAGAAGCATGTCCTTTTAACCTTATCCATCTTGATGAAACGTTTCATGAAGCCTAATTGGACAACGAAGCGCATAAGAGTCGTATAAAGGCGCAATACGATAAGCATGTCCAACCTCGCATTTTCTTAGAGGGTGACCTAGTCCTTCTTTATGATCAGGAAGCTAATGTAATAGGTACAAGGAAATTTGAGCCATTATGGCATGGCCCCTATATTCTCAAAATAGTTCTTGCTAAGGGTTCTTATGAGTTGGTAGATTATGATGGAATTCTATTGGCGCAACCCTAAAATGGGTTGTAACTGAAACGTTACTATGTTTAATCATGAGCATAGTAATTTTTTGTATTATATTGTATATATGTTGTTGATTTTAATTTACTGTCTTAGTTTTTTTTAAGAGTTTTCTTGAAGTTAGTAATCCGCTTTACATTTCATCGTAGATGTCTAAATATTTGGAACCATTTTTTGGGTATGATGATGGTGCTAGTCATAGTAGACAGAATCTATCCTCTGTAGCGTGGGCCATTTTCTCTCTGAATGACAAGTTAGTGAGTTTTCAAGGGATTTTTATCGTTCGATCTACAAATAATATCACTGAGTATAGCGCATTGATCTAACTTCTCTCTGATGCCATTTCATTTGGTATTAACCGCATCATCATAAGTTTATACTCACAACTTGTGGTATTACAACTTATTAGTGTTTATACTGTTAGAAATCCAACACTGCATCATATGTTCCTAAGAGTTTGACTTTTGGAAATACATTTTGATTTTATTCAATATCAACACATTTCCATAAACTTGAACACATTAACTGATTCTTTAGCAAATTATGTTATAAATAGACATTTGCGACACATGTAAAGATACATTCACATAATTGAATTGGATTGTGCAATAAACATAGGAAAACACTAAAATTAAATAGATAGGTAGTTACAGGTTTTTACAGAATTTGTGCCCAAGAAATATTGGTCATCCGACCTCAAAATGTATGTAGCATGTCAAAAGTAAACTATTGGTGCTCCTAATAACATGCTACTGATCAAGCTATCCTATGCAGTAACGGCATCTAGTGGTCGGGAATGCCAATAGTATGGTGCTACAGTCGCATGGGTAACTCTTCGAGCCGAGAATCTAAAATCCTAAAGGTCAACCCTTGTATGTGATGTTAAAGCTTAGCAAGACTCTCAGCCATATCTAAATCCTGAAGGACTGCTCTCCCGGAGACCCTCTCTACTGGCTCATCTGCTCCATGCTCTGGCTCTCACATTGGTTGAACTCGACCCACATCTGAACTACATCAAAACTTTAGTTTAGTCCTGGAAAAACATTAAAATAAAAAAAACATCTATAAACCTTAGAAAAATAAAAAAAACATGGTCAAAACATTCTTACCGATTGCACCCCACTGAGCACCTTTTGGTAAGTCCAAGTCTAGATCTCCTCGGAAATCGATGCCTGCATATGCATAGTCATCAATTGCAATAATATGTCACCTGAGCCAGATTAAGAATGTAGTCCAGAACATTATGGATGATTGGCCTGCATGTATAGCCATTAGTTCTACCCATCTCTGCATCCTCGGATCTCTATGGTTAGATATACCCAATGTCACATGTTGAGGCTGCATCAGTAGAATCTGCTCTATGGCAAAGGAAATGAGGATCGAACCATAGTTGAAATTTTATTCCTTCCTCCCTTTGCCTTGCTCAGTTGTTCTTTCACTTGAGAAAGTATGGCTTCATCCCAATTGAAAATTGTTGCTTCCATGCACTCTAGCACATACTGCATATAAGATCTGCTCGCTACATGTAGTGTAGCGGAACCAGAAAGCTTTGCAATTGTGAATAAGATTGTTCTCAATGGAAAATCATGAACATCATGATGTTTATTTTCCCATCCTTTATAACCTCTGTCCCTGGATTGCAATACTACAATATATAGTCTCTCACCATCTCTCCTCCGAGAGAAGACCCTGAGAGAGAAATGGGTAGGCCTCTCCTCGACAAGCTTGTCAGAAAATAGATATCCTCCACTAAAATTGGGAACACTTTATTCCCAATATGAAATGTCTCAATTTCTAGATCCCATGCACGGACAAGGAACTCTAGTAGTTCCATCTATTGCCTCATACCTGATAGACATAAGTACTTCAATAACCCATAGTCCCTGAGGGCTCTTACAATACCCGGATCATTAAGGAAAATCATGTTTTTTTCTTCATGCTCTCTTTGTAAGAATCTATAGGGTAAGTTCCTTAGATAAAAAACCAAAGATCACCACTCAAAAATAGATCAAAAATCATTACACCAGTATATCACGTGGTTAAAACCCTTGAAGAGGGAAACAGTCCATAGCCTAAGCCAACATGGCCACTTCTAGAAATTTATTAATATAAAAAGAAAAGTTACATATGTTTCTGTCATAAACGATTACCAGAAAAATGACCCTCCATGCTCTTTAGATAGAGATCATGGACCAATCGGGTGTTAAGCCATGAAGCAAGTGTCGTTAATACCGAGGAGAGAGTGAATCCACAAATCACTACAAATTGTGACCGTCGGATTATAAGTTACAAATTTAAATAGTAAATAAACACACTTTACCTAACTCTACACTAGACCAAGTTATACTTAACTATTTCCTATGTGTCGGAATATTCTAACACCCCCCCTTAAGAAAAACTTGGGGTAGGATTGAAGGATTTACAAAGGTGACACAATAGGATAAGGAAGGAGGCATTAGAGCCTATCCCCCCTTAATTATAACTTTCCTGAACTCCAAGCATGGATCAAATTTTCGTAAACTTTGCTTCTATGAGAGCCTTTATAAAGATATCGGGTACTTGATCATTGGTTAGACAATATTTCACTTCAAGAAAACAATCATGAATGAGATTTCTGATGAAGTTTATGTGGAGCTCAATGTCTTTCAAATGTTGATGCTGAACTGGATCTTTACATAGCTGAATGGAACTTTAATTATCACACCAAAGTGTAGTTGGATGTTACTGTTGAAGACCAAATTTAGAAAGGATCTAATGAAGCCACATGGCTTCCTTGCTAGCTTCAACTGCACCATAATACTCTTCTTCTACCAAACAAAGAGAGATGGCACTTTGTTTCTTACACGACCATGTAATAGGTACTGAACCAAGAGTGAATACATATCTTGCAGTAGACTTTCGATCATCAGGGTAACGAGCCCAATCTAAATCAGTGAAACCAATCAACAATGGAGAGGCTCCTGTAGTGTAATGAATTCCAAACTAAACTGTACCTTGAAAATATTGAAGTATTCTTTTAGCTAATTTCTAGTGGCTTTCATGAGGTTGGTGCATAAACCGAGAAACAAGACCAACGGCAAAGGAAAGGTCAGGATGGGTATGGGTTAGATACAGAAGTTTACCAACAAGTTGATGCTATAAGGTAGCATAAAATTCATGGGTAGTACAAGTGATTGAAAGCTTGACTCCAGACTAAAATGGAGAAGGGGACAGATTACAATATTCCATGTGAAAGTGGTGTAGAAGATCATAGGCATACTTGGACTGAGAAAGGGTAATACCTTATTTGGATTGCAAGACTTGAAGACGAAGGAAATAATGCAAGTGTCCTAAGTCTGTCATTTCAAACTTCTTTTTGAGGATAGACTTCACATGGTTTATATGGTTGGGATCACTACCACTAAGGATAAGATCATCAACATAAAGAACAAGGATGGTGAAGGACTTACCCGCTTTCTTGGTGTAGGTAGTGTTGTCAGAATGACACCTAGAAAAGCCATTATCTAATAGAAATCTATCCATTTTGGTATACCAATATTGAGGAGCTTGTTTGAGACCATGGAGATACTTCCTAAGGTGAAAAACAAGGCTAGATTCATTTTGGATAAAGCAAGGGGGTTTTTCCATGTAGATTTATTCATGCAAATCTCCATGTAAGAAGCATAATTTAATATACATCTAATGGACTTCCCATTTAAAGGAGGCAACATGGATAAGAAAAAGGAAGATAGAATTAATTTTTGCAATAGGGGAGAAGGTTTTAGTATAGTCAATGCCTAATTTTTGCAACAGGGGAGAAGTTTTTAGTATAGTCAATGCCTTAACATTGTGAAAAACCTTTAGCATCAAGACAAGATTTACACCTATCAACTTTTCCATTGGGGCCAAACTTTGTTTTGTAAACCCATCTGCATCTGACCAATTTTCTTCCTTTTGGAAGAGGAACAATATCCCAAGTATCGTTTTCCAATAATGAACGATATTCTTCATTCATAGCTTCATCCCAATCTGGATGATAGGAAGCTTCTTCAAATTTGTTTGGATCAAGATTTTCTGGAACTTGCGCTAATAAGGAAGAGGCTCTTTCGAACTGAGAACATGTACGTCATCAATTTGTAGGGTCACCTACAAGAGAAATACATCCCAAGTAAATCAGACCGATCTTGGAAGCCGTGGAGCTAAATGAATATCTTCAAGAGGTGGAGGAGGATTGTCATCCTCACTGTCATCATCTGAACTAGAAGGAATGCTATAAAAAATAGAAGAGATAGAGAGTGGTGGCACATATGCCAAATTAGGCTCATAGGCCAAAGGTGGCACACCTACCCAACTAGCTCGCAAGCCGATATATTTTCATCAAATGTTACATCTCTTCTAAGGATTATATTTTTGGATTTTGGTTGAAGAAGTCTATATCCTTTGACATCTTCAGAATATCCAACAAAAATGCATTTTCACTCTTAGGTTCTAAGGCTTTATGTTTCACATCTGGAATAAGCATCACTTCCAAAAACATGAAAGTGAATTACATCTGGTTTGATTGAGCTCCAGGATTCTTCTAGAGTTACATTAATTAAAACCTTAGTAGGAGTGTGATCTACTATGTAATTTTCACAATTAATGGCTTCTACCCAAAATTTGAGACTAAGTCCTTTAGATTGAAGCATACAATTAGCCATTTCTTTTAAAGTGAAATTCTTCCTTTCAGCCACACCATTTTGTTGTGGAGTATATGGAACAATATGTTGTAATTGAATGTCATGCTCAGTGTAAAATTTGATAAATTTCTTGCCAACATATTCTCCTCCATTGCCTGATCTTAACTTAAGAAATTGATGTCCAGATTGTTTCTCAACAAAGGCCTTAAAGGCCAAGAACATGTTAAAAACTTCACTCTTGAGCTTTAAGAAGTATAACCAAGTACGTATGGAAAATTGATCAATGAAATTTAAGAAGTACTTGCGACCAGAGAAAGAAACAACAGGAAGTGGACAACATAAGTCACTGTGCACAAGCTGTAAATGGGTTGAAGCATGGCAAGAGGCATGTTTGTCAAAACTATCCCGACGATGTTTTCCAAGTACACATCAGGAGAAAAAACCATCTCAGTAAGATACCATAGGAAGAACTATTACGATATTTTATTTACATAGAGTTTGAAGAGAGCGATAGTTTAAGTGACCAAATCACTCATGCAAAATTTTTCTCACTTCATCATTATGAGAAACAAAAACAGAGGGAAGACATGATGACCCAAAGTTGTCAAACTTATAGAACCCTGTGGAATCATCAGTAGTTCCAGTAGCTAAAATATGTCTTGGATATTCGAGGTCCTTGATTACAACATCATGAGGTTAGAATTCTACTATTTTCCCTTCACCTGAATGAGTGATTTGATAAACAAATAGAAGGTTGCATGACAAGGTAGGAACACATAGTACATCATTAAACTGACGATTATCTAGATGAATGGTTCCAGATCCTACAACACTAAGAGATCTATCATCACCGACATAAATATGTTTGGTGTTACAATCATTTAAAGAAGAAAACATGGCTTTATTTTTGGCCATGTGGTAAGAAGCTCCAGAATCAGCGAGCCACTAATGAGAATCAGAAGAAGAAGATACATTTAATGCATAACCATATGCTTTAAAAACACAAGCAGGAAGTTCCATTCCTGAAGATGAAGTTGAAGAGGTCTCCAAATTGATGTGGTCTTTATTCATTGCTACTTCCAAGGCTTCCATCTTTTTAAAATATTTCGATTCTACATGGCCATCATGATTACAGAAGTTGCAATGTCTATCTGTTTTATTCCCTTTGTTTTTATTTTCCTTATCATTTTGGTGAGTTTCTTTGTCAGTTTGCAGTTGAAATTTCGTAGGATAGTTGCTTGGTTTAGGAACATACTTTATAGGATACTGCTTCTTGGGATTCTTTTGTTATGGTTGTTGTTGGGTTGCTGAGGCTTTATTATAATTTTTTCTCAAAGTGATAAGACCAAGGTGTAAGATTTTTTCTTGTTCTCTTATCAAAGAATCACAAAAGGCATCAAAATATGGGTTCTTGTAGGTTGTTCCTTGAGAAATGAGGGCTTCTCTAGTGGAATGGAAGGTGGAAACAAATACAGAGTATGGAGGGCCAAGCTTAGCAAGAATGGAATATATGAGGCTACCATCTTCCTTTTTGACCTTCAAAACTTCTAAAATAAGTCAAAAAAAATATTCAATAGAGGAGAAATTATTGGCGTCCAAAGTAAGCAACTCATTTTCAAGCTGGTCGACCCTGATTTGATTTTGAACGCGAAAACCAATATTTATCTTTTTCAGGGCTTCATCAGGGGTGTCAATGTCAAGGATATGAAATAAAAGATCTTAAGAAATGGACATTCCTATCAACCCTCGTGCTTGATCTTATTTATTTTCCCATTTAGCAGCTTTATCATCATCAGAAGGTTTAGTTTCTTGTCTTGTGGCTATTCTATAAAGCACTTTACTTCTAAGTGAATCTACCATGTGAGGTAGCCATTGGAAATAATTGGTGTTGTTAATAATAACCGGGCATGCACTTTCCATTTTTTTTTTAACCTGAAGCTGAAAATAACTGAAACTAATTGCTCCAATGGAAAGGTCTCGAAAAACTTAGGCCGATTAAAAAGAATGGCTAGAAAAATGACTTTTGAATGAAGAAGTTATGACTTGTTGAAAAAATTGAATTGTAGATGTCAAATAGTTACGGGAACGGTTTGAAATTTGATGATGAAGTTCTACTTTGGAAAAAAAATCCCGCCCCTTTAACAAAATTCTTTTAGAAAAAGAAGCTTGAGAAAGAGACTTGAACCCAAGACCTCTATTCTCATAAACTAACTTTACACCAAGTGAGGTAGTAAAACTATTTTGTAATTTTTTGAAAGCAGGAAGGTTTTTTTTTTACTCTCCAGTGTGCATGCTTTTTCCTGCAAAAAACAAAAAATCCGTGCACCAAAAAAAAAACAAATGCAAGCCCTAGGGAAAAACATTATATTTTTGGTTAGCTTGACTGGAAATTATCCTTTTTTCCACTATTTCTGATTTCTTGAGATCACACAAAGACGCGGGGAAAGAACATACGTAGTAAAAGGAAATCCCTTCTTCCTGTTTTTGATTTTCCGAGACTGCACACAGCGCAGAGAAAAGAGCATACATAGGGAAGAGGGTGTATATCCCACAAATAAATAAAAAATATAAACCGAAATAAATAGAGGGAGCCAAAATAAGCAGAAATATTAACAAATATAATTGAAAAGAAGATACTTTATACCTCTAGATCTAAACTGACATAACTTGGGCAACTGCAAAACCTTTTCGTATGAAATGAAAGGGTTTCCTCACTGTAATAGACGCTTCAGACACAACAAATCAGTTCTCTAGGCCTAAAAAAGTTTTGAAATAGTAGATCTATAAAACGAGAGTCACATGCAGTCAAACCGGCTTCGGATTTGGATCAAAAATGGATGTGGTCCTCAAAGTAGCTCTGATACCATGTAGGAATTTACAAGGTACATTCCTTAGATCAAAAACCAAATTTCACCACTCAAAAACAGATCACAAATTAGTAGACCAGTATATCATGTGATTAAAACCCTCGAAGAGGGAAAGAGTCCACGGCCTGAGCCAACACGGCAACTTCATGCACTTTCTTAATACAAAAATACAAGTTACATACGTTTCTCTCATAAACGGTTACTGGACAAATGACCCTCCATGCTCTTTAAATAGATATCATGGACCAATCGAGTGCTAAGCCACGGATCAAGTGTCGTTAATACCGAGGATAGAGTGAACCATGGGATCACTATAAATCATGACAATCGGATTATAAGTTACAAATGTACATAGTAAAGAAACACACTTTACCTAACTCTACACTAGACCAAGTTATACTTAACTATTTACTGTGTCAGAATGTCCTAACACTCTTTCCCTCCAAGTAATTGTCAATTTAGTTCGTTGAATCCCTGAAATACAATCATATGATTCATTAAGACCCTTTTCATGCAAAAAACTAGGCTAAATTTTGGTACACTGCATCAATAAAAAATGTGAATTGTGCCCAACATAGCCTTGGACAAGAGACAATGCATTGCATAGGCACTGAGCCTTCATTTCAGGTGCATTCTAATGAAAGTTTCAACATCCAGGGGTGTTTTTCCCTCTTTTGATAATATATTTACCCAAAGGGGCCAAAATCCCCTAAAAATTGCAATTAAATGAAACAAAAATACTACTAAAAGAAAGAGGAGGTTTATGGCACCAACCTGGATCAAACGGCGACAAAAATCATCCATAGAATCGATCATAATCAACATCTGAAGTTCGGGGGCAAAAATAGGTTCAGAGCTCCAAAATGAAAATGTTAACTTTAAAATCGTAAAAATGAATACTATAACTCTTTTAATCAGTCATTTGATTATTTGCAAATCATATTTATTTTTGTGACTATGGTTTTTATTCATTTTTTTACCATGAAATGGGAATTTTTAATCCATTTTATGTTGTTCTGAAGAGGTTTTCAACTGATAGCAAATTATTCGTGCACATTTATTTCGTGAATGATTTGACCACAAAGCATAATTTTATCCTTATTTTTTGAGCTTTGATAAAAAAGAAAAAGGACTTGAAGCGCACTTTTATCTCTTTTTTGAGCTTCGATAATAGCAAAAAAGGAACCCCTGAAGTCTTCTTTTAGCTCTTTTCAGACTCTGATAATGTGAAAATATTACCGAGCACTTGTCTTTTTGAGCTCATAAAAGAAAATGAATTGATATCTACTTAGTATAAGTTTAACCCTTTTCCGGACTGATATACATTATTTACGAAAAAGGAAAACCTTAGTCGAACATAGTTAGGAGGTTCTCTCAGATATCATTTTACACTTTTTCAGATCTAAGCAACAACTTTACAACAAAGTAATTATGGAGTTTTATTTTTTCCTCTTTTTCAAACCCTCTAAATATGAAAAAGAACCGGTATGTCACTGTCATTAGGCTTGTTAAAACATAAAATAGAGACGAGTTTTTCGATCATGGAAAGAATCGAGTTTCATTCATCGCTATACTCATTAAATTACTAAATAGTAATAAATTATTCACCTAAAGGGTTGAATTATAGATCAAGGATATGTTATCCTCCTCAATCTTGTTAAAAAATAAAGAGGTACTAGTCGAAAAATGACCGGGGAAAATTTGGTAAAGTGAACAGAACTTTTATGGTAGCAGGTCACTTTTGAACATGACACTTCACTCCATGATTGTGACTATTTGGGTTGGGTAATATTCTTGATGGTTCATTCATACCTATGGTTCATCATACCTTCACTTCAGTTTTGGGTCAATGTTTCCAACTCATCTCAGTGTCACTAATATGTTGAAGAGAATTCATCCAGTGAATACTCATCCTTCTGCAATACTCATAAATCTTGATTTTCATGACAATCATCCCCGAACATTGCTATATCAAGTCACATTTGGTCTCTAAAATCAGTAACTCCCATTTCACAATAAAGTGGATTCCTTTAGACATCAAATCATCATCTAGGAAGTTTAATTAGAAACATCATCTTACAGTACCATGAGGCTTGTTACAGCATCGACAGGATCCTCGCTTCTAGAATTTTGACTAAAATATTTTGTTTGGCGTTGGACATCAAATCATCTATTCACGCCTTACAAAATTTATTGCAGTACCTTGAGATCCATTAACATCAGTGGTGGTCCTCTCACATTTGTTAACAGCACACATTATTGGCTGGTAATCAAATGATGTCTTACCATGTTCGACTACAAATCATATATTCGCATGGCTAGACTTGTACCCGAACGATTGAGTGAACAAGATAAGAAGACACCGTATATATTTTCAGCCATCTGGGCTGCAATTTCAGGATTTTTATACACATCATTTGTCCGGTGACCTTACATACAGATCTTCATCCGAACATGCACCTATATCTGTAGGCATTTTTGTATTGGGCAACATTCCAATGTAGATGAATTTATGCACAATGTACATGTTATTATATAGTTTATGTGCTAAGTATGGGAATTCCTCCCTCAACAACTCAGATCAAGATGAAAATATCATGATGTAATGTATTTTAATATTTATGTAGGTTTCCACTCCGCTTCAGTTCCAGTCCATCATGTCGTAAAGCATCTCATTCAAAAAATATTGTTATTATTTTGACTTCATGCTTTAGGGGGAATTTTTTATAGGTAAATTTGGGCATTATCTCCCATGACCTGGTCAAACTAGACATTATCCCTAGGACCAATGAAATAGGGTCTATCATCCCCTATCATTTCAATTGCTACATGCCCTAAGAGAAGAACAAATCATTCATGACTTCTACTGTGATATTTCCAAGCTTTGAAGTATATGTTATATCACTTATGAGCTCACCAATGCTACATCTCAAGGGACTAACTGTGTTTCATATGCAACTACCTCCATTCAGTGGTGCACTACAATGTACTTCCCGACATTGAAGGGTGTGTTGGTCAAATGGGAGAAAAATTCTCATTTTTCTAGAACCTCCACATGGCCAGTTTCTTCTAGAAGAGGTCATATGTGTCAAAATTCAAATCCAAGTGTCCATCTAACACCTCTGAACTTGGAAAAATATCTTTCCTATTATTAGAAATTCATTGATTGAGAAACTACCTTCAGTTGCCCTATAAATTAAGCATAGATCCTAGTGCTAGGGAGAGAAGAATTTTGGTAAAGAAATGTTGTTGGATTCTCAATTGAGAGAGTGAAAGAAATGATATGCTACTAGTGAGATGCTAATTGGGATGAGGCTGGGATGAAGTTGGAGCTAGTGACATCAAATTGATCATTGGTTGTAACCTCCCCCTTCTACTCTTTAATAAAGGTTGTTGTTCATTTTCCCATATATGTATCTGTTTATGTTTCTATTTCTCATGAAATGGATTCTTGAATGATATATATGTTTCATGTTTAATCAATTTAACTGAGTAAGATAAACATACATCTGTATATTGAAATATCTTTGCTATTCTATTTTTATACTTGCAAAAATAAATCTGGTGATCTAGGTTGGATTGGAGGCTACAAAAAAAGGGACAGAAGGAGAAGAAGAAGCGCTTGGACCACAAGTAGGTTCTTCTATCATTCAGTGTGTATTTATTCTTAAAGAAAGTGATAGCAAAGTCTTTCATTTGTTGTTCTAAGTTCCTAGCACCACGCTTACGGAATTTGATTTATCCCTATATCATAATTCTGCATAACATGTAGGAAGGGAATGCAGGGTTTAAGGGCATAAAATTTAGAATGAGGACATGGGATTAGGGTTTTCAACTTGACAAACTGCTAATTTTTCATGAAAACAAAAACACCATGAAATTTATCTTGAAAAATTCAAGGAGGAGGAAATTATGTTTTATTTACTCGATAAGAGGTGATGAGAATCTTTGGTGTAGGTTAGGATAATTTTGGGTGAGTTTTTGAGCTTGCTGGGCAAATTAGGAAAAAGTGCAATGCCACCCTCCAGAAACATAGTGCCAACTAAAAACTCAAATTTTGACCTTGAAAATTGGTTTTTTCAGCTCAGGGAGTGCGAGCTCGATGGTTACATTAGAAAATGAGCTTCTTCTTTGTCTTATGGTGGTCGTTACACTTGATGAATTTGATGTTTGGGCCTTGGGACCCACTTTCTCTTTCTTCTCTTTCACTTTACACTTTGAAACTTAACACTTTTCTCTTTTTTGAATTCATTATTTACACATTGATCATTTGATGATTGAGAATTCTTTACATTTTACTTTTGGTGCTTAGTTGGCATGTGGAAATCTGAGTTGGTAGCTTGGGAACCATGAACTTATTAAAAATTGAGTGACATGAAATTACATAATGAAAAACAAAAATTAAATTTTGAAATAAAAGATACGTATTGGAATAATAATTACTCCTTAAGTGTCATCTTTACATGGTAAAGAGAGGTTATTTGATCACTTTCATACTTGCTCCTCTTATGCAATGAGAATGGTTTATTATTGGACCTTGAAAATCCCTAGAAACCTAATTAAACCTTGAGAAACCCTAAAGACCTAATGAGAGCCTTGATTGAATGAAATACATGGCGACATGACTGAACAAGTGATAAAAGCTCATGAATGATGGCCATTCAACAAATTATGAAAATGTGCCAGCAAGGAATGGAAATTTAAGAAAAAATGAAAATTTTTAATTTAGGGCTACCATCAGTGAGTAAATTTTGGAATGATGGCCAAGTGGAGTGAAAACAATTCTAAATGAGACCCTAATATGATATGAAAAGAGTATTTTTTATCATTGATGGAAGGATGAAAATACGAACACTAACATTGGCCTTAACAGTGATGAGAGCTCTGAAAGGGGTGTCAAGAATACCATAGACCAGCAAGACTTATCCATTGGGCCAATACAGTCAAAAAATAAAACTAGTAAACATGACTGAAACCTAATAACTGAGATGAAATAGACTGACTCGAGACAAACTCAAAATTGACTGAAAATTGATTCAATACTGACTTATTTGACTGAAAATTGAACGTTGAAAATAGCAGAAAATCAGTGAAACTCCATTGCCTTCACTTCAAGCTCTGAACTCCAGTGATTCTTTACTTCACACTTGTAGAAAAGGTAAACTGATACTTACAATTAAATGGAAATTTTTTTGAGAAATGTGCTTCATAAAAGATAGTGCTTAAGGAACCTACCATTGGCTGGTTCTCCTAAGCACTATTCTCCATTAATATCTTCAACAAGATAAGAATTATGTCCACGAGAAGCTGAAATATAATATGGACCTTTCCATAGATGCTAAAATTTTCCATGCTTAGGCTTATCCTCATTTCTAGCATCCCAACGAAGTACTACATCTCAAACCTTGAAGTTGCCTTCCTTCATTTTCTGGTCATATATTTTCTTAATCTTGTCTTGGAGCTTTAAGGTGTTCTAAAATACCTCATCTCTTTTCTGCCGAAGGTGGATCATGTGATTAATTCGATGTTTTACATCATTTTCCTTAGTCCCTGCTTCTTGCAACAATTTCATAACCGGGACTACTAATGATGAGGGAAATACAATATCGACATGATACAAAACTTGAAAAGGAGACATTCCAATAGACTTCTTACTACTCCCCCGGTCAGCCCACAATGCATTGATCAGCTTCTTATGCCAATTCTTTTGATTTTCCTCTAACATCTTCTTAATTATATTGATCAAGGATTTATTAGAGGACTCCGCCAATCCATTACCTTGTTGGTAGTAGGTTGTAGAATGTCCCAACTTGATATTATATCTGTCTCATATCGCTTCCATTCACTTTTTAAAGTAATATGTGTATGTAAATATCCACTTGTGCTGTGGAGATGATGTTGGGAAAATCTCGCATATTAAATCTAGGCCCCACTACTGAAATGGTGCATGCACTGAAATAGGTTGTAGAGGTAATGGGAGAATCTTTCTTTCACCATAAAAAACTTGACATTCATGGCAACTCATTACTATTTTGTACACATCTACAAAATGTGCCGGCTAATAATATCTCACTCTCAATACTTTATTGGTCGTGGTATTCCAATATAGGTGGTCCCCACAATCTCCTTTTTGCAAGTCATTCATTGCTTCTTTAGATTCTTCTTCGACCAAACAGTTCAGAAAAACACCTTCGTGATCCTTCGAGTAAAGTGCATTGTCCAATATGAAATACTTGGAAGATTTGAGCTTCAAAGACCTACCTTGACTCCTAGACATGCCTAGAGGAGGGTTTAGGTGTTGCAAAACATATATAATATTAGAATATTGTGGAGATGAAAAAGATATATTAGATACTTGAATGGGATTTACTTCTTCTTCGTTATCAGACAAGGCTAAAATTAGGTTGATGTCTAGAGCATGGAGTTTTGACTCAGCCATGAGCTTGGCTAAGCCCTGACCTTTGATCAACTTGGTGGGCTTGATCTCAAGGTCATACTCTAGTAATGTTGATATCCATATACCTCTCTTGCCTTCTGGGTCTGTTTGCAGAAGAACTTCTTTTACAGCTATATTAGGCACATAAGCGAGACTATGTGAATTTAAAATATAAACTATGAAATCTTTTAGGACTTTTACTAGAAACAAAGGTTGTTTTACTATGATGTTGTACCGAAGGGCTCCATCCCTAATATTGCAATTGAAAAATGCAATTGGTAGCTTAGTTTTATCCTTTTTTTGCATCAAGACTGCTACTATGGTATGCTTAGAAGAAAATGAGAATATTCTGAAATCAACAGAATAATCGAGACTTATTAAAACAGGGGTGGTGGTTAAGGAAAAATGTATTGAGTTGAAGGACTTTTGAGCATATTCAGACCTCTTCCCATCATTATCTTTCTACAACATATTTTTCAATTCTCTATGATGCTCAGCCAAATTAGGAATAAACCTACATAAGAAATTAATCCCACCATTGAATGCTTGTATTTCCTTTTTTCTACTAGGGAAATCAATCTACTAAATTTCTTGAACACGAGCAGGGTCAATTCAGATCCCATCCTTGGATATGATGTGACCAAGAAGTTTTCCCTCCATGGAAAAAGGACTTTTCTTTGGGTTGAGAGAGGTTGTGAACTTCCTACATATCTCGAAAACAGTTCTTCAATGACGCAAATGTTCATCATCAGAATGTGAAAGCACTATCAAGTTATATAAATAAACAACCAAGAAAACATCTTTTTCATTGGAAAATTCTATGTCCATGGCCCACTGAAACGTGGCCCCTGCATTTTTCAGATTGAATGGCATCATTTCATACTTGAATGTGCCCCAAGGTGTAGTAAATGTTGTCTTTTCTTGATCATCCTCATGCACTAGAATCTGATTGTATCCCGAATAGCCATCCAACAGTGACATCTGGGAAAAGCCAACAACTCTTGGAATTATATGATCCATTTTGGGAAGTCGATAATTTTCCTTCAGAGATACTTTTTTCAAGTTCTTGAAATCTATACAAAGCTAGATTTCTCCAGTCTTCTTTCTTACCAGGATGAAATTCAATATCCAATCAGAAAATTTGATAGGAACAATAATATCAAACTTAAAAAGTCTATTCACTTATTTTTCAATTGATGGCAGAAATATCGAGTTGATCCTTCTCAAATTATTCTGAAAGGGCTTTTGATCGGGCTTAATCAGAATGGTGTGTTGAATGATGTTCTTGTCATACACCTTTAAATCTACATATTCCCATGCGAAAACATCAAAAAATTCAGACAGTAAATCAACATATTTAGCCTTTACATTAGGAGATAAAGACTTGGAAAGTTTAACCATATTTGAATTATCCGTTGTCTCGATGTTCACGTCCTCCACACCTTTCTCCATAGGAACCAATGTAGGCTTCCTTGCTACGTCACCCTGGTCAAAAAATTATTCCAAAGGTATGAGACCGTTTGGAATATTGTTGTCTTTTAGCTATAATCAGTGCTTCATACTTCCCCTCATTATTAGTGCAATCAAAAGCTAAATTGTATGAGCATATTCTAACATTTGTAGGAACCTTACAAGTCCGATGAAAAGGGCTGCGGACCCAAATTCCAATTCCTTCCCCATTTTTCCCCAAGGCGCCATCAAAAGCCATGGACCATAGACCATTTTCATCCTCCAAGTGCTAAAACTCTGATTTCATTTTTGGCTCAACTTTCTGAATTATTCCTTCATGTTGTTCCGGACTCTCTTCTACTTTATCTAATGGATGTTTTGAGTTTTTCTCTGGCTCATTTGATGGATGTTCTAATGAACTCGGTAGATTCTCTTTTTCCTTTTCTATAACTTTTCTGATGCAATTATGAATATCTGGAACATCTTCTACTTCTACAAGTTGGCTATCTACATCATTTAAGCAGTTATAATTAAACAAAATAAATTACTTTAAATCTGTATGTAGAGAATTTATCAGATGATTGTTGGGCTTTAATTTTCTTGTGATCATATATTTCATCTTTGTTTCATGGTACAACTTTCTCAATTGTCCTAAAATGGGATGGTTGGATAAGAAAATTATAATTGCAAAATACCCCTCAACTTTTCTCCCCAAGATCTTGACAGTAACATACCAAACTATGGTGGTATGTTAGCTACCATCGCATCCATTAAAACATTCTTTGTTGGAATCTCCTCTAGGGAGACTACAAAATCCTTAATGAGGCCAATACAATGAAATCTACCTGAATCAAGTGAGTATAATTCATGGTAAGGATGAGTGATATCTAGGCCGAACTTCTCCATAATGACTTTCGGCATTAGACTATGGGAGGCTCCAGAGTCTAACATGGAATTGTGTAAAATGCATTGGTGAATTCTTAGACTCAAATAGAATGGAGGAACCTCGCTATCTTCTAACTTACCATCAATAGCATGATCAAAAATAAGTTTCAGCTGATCATGTATGACATTTACGATGTTAAACAAAGGATCTACTTTAATAATTTTGGCTACATGGGTCTTATACTCGTTATTCTTAACAAGCTCAGTTAAAGGTATAGACACTTCCAATTTTGAAATTTCAGTTTCTAGGCTGAAAGGAGTAAATTTGTATACCTGTTCAATGATGATGTCTCGTTTTTCAACATGGTACTTTAATGGAGCTTCTTTCTTCTCATTGTCCTAATTTGTTGTTGTTGTGTTGCTTACTCAGGATCCTGTTGTTCTCTCTACTTGATCCTTAAATGAGGCTATTGTTGGCCTCTGAAGTTAGGATTTTTGACCTCAGGCTGTCTTTCAGTGATGGACATTCTTTCAACCATTCTTTCAATTTTCCTTATCAAAGTTTCCATTCTGGCATCGAAAAGTGAGGTGGATGGTTCATCTTTAATAGTGAATTTTTTCTCACCTCTAGTTCTATCCCTTTTCATCACCAGATTTGCTTCAATGTTGATTGCATTCATTTGCGTATCTTCCAATGTAGCTGGACCTCTTTCCCTTAATTGGTACACCATGTCTACATAAAAGGCATATGGATAACATATGAGATCTAACCATAGAGGAGGCTTGATTTAAACTAGAATTGCATTATAAGTTCTATTAAAGCGATTATTGAAATCATGGATTGATTCACTGGGATTTCTCCTTATGTTCTCATACTCAGAAAGAAACTGTAAATGGTTTTTCTTCAGCTCCCATCCGGCTATAAATGCATCAACCACCTGGTCTAGAGTGGTAATATAATTTGCAGTCACGGATGTAAACACAATTTTGACATCTCCATAGAAGCTCTACGCTATAATTCTCATTTTGGCATTGTCAGCATATACTTCTTCCAATTCTATGAAGTCGGTGACTTTGAAAATGTGTTGTTTGGAAATTATGGGAAAATTTTCATCAAACAGGGGGAGTCTTTGGCCATAACCCTATGGTAAATCATTCAATTGAGTAGGTAATATAAGTGGGGAAAATATGGCCATGATTCCTGTTGAGTGAAGTGTTGGATTGAAAATGGGATGAGTTGGTTGAATGGGTAGTGAAGTAGAAGTTGTAGGTACTAAAGAAGTAGGTATAAATGATGAGGTCAAGGGTGTACATGAAAAAGAAACAATTGATTGGGTTTGAGCCAAGACATGTATTGACTCTTGCTGGTATAATTGGCTCCAGACTTTGATGCCAAATTTTGATTCAGGTTTAATCTCTTCAAAAAGAAAATTTTCCTCAATTTTCAGAGAAGTAATATCTAAATTAGATAATGAATTGACCTCAAGGAGCCTTAAAGGATCAAAGACTATGTCAGCTAAAGAATTTTTTAGACTTATATCGAAACAATGATAATTCAAATTTTAGATCAAATGGTATATCTTCGAGAGATATAACTTTAGTAGGCAGTGACGAAGATCTTACCAATGGGATTGGACCTGACTAAATTTCTACAGCTTGATATCCGTGCTTCCAAAAAAAATTATATGGATCTTTGATTGGATCAACTGGATCAGGATCAGGATTGTCTCTTGTGTATCTTCTCGAAGCGAGCTCTACAATCTTGGCACTGCAATTATCAAGTCATCATTTCTGAAACTTAATCCTATCATCCAAAGGAACAAGTTCCAATTACTCTTGTCGTACACCCATGGAAAATAAATCTTTCATTCCACGAGAACGATGCTAGTATGTTATCGCTCCACTAGAACTCTAAAGCTGAGAAAGAGTCCAAACAGAGGTAACCAAAAAACAATATTGTAGCTTGGTAGCTAGCCCTACCAAACTGGAGAGACATCTCTCCACAAAATCACAGCTAAGAGGGCTAGATGAATTAGGGTTTTAGGCTAGGTATGAGTACATGGGTTTGTTTGTTTGAATTGGTTTGCTGGATGGGTGAATTATGTCAAAGAGGCTAGGTCGGGAAAAATAAGATTATGATTGCAGTCCATTCAATAGGGAAAGGTAGGTAGGAAGGCTAACACTTTAGGGTTCCAGGGTGAGATGGATCAGACTGGTGATGTGCTAGAAAGAGCAAGATAATGCATGTATTCTTTCTAAACTGAAAACATGACACAAACTATGTATATTTTCCCTAAACAAAGCATAGAAGATGTATTCTGCTTATCAACTTGAAAATCAACATATAATAGAAATGAAATGGATCACGGAGAGTAAAAAACATTCATACATATGAAATAGAAGATGAAACAATGTTAAATTTCCATACCACAGGTATCCCAAAGAAATAGTTGCAACTCTTTCATTAATTTCCTACCAAATATTGATTACACTAAAGTCTCTTATGAATGCAACAACATCCAACCATATCCAACCTATGAAATGAGTCAAGAAGTGAAATATATAGACATAAAAAAACCTCTCCCAGCCTCAAGGGATCAAATCCCTAAGTTTAGAAGTTTTTCCACCAAAAAATTAACTACAGACCTAGAGTGTAGGGAGTTCAAACTCACTCATCCCTCACTTTTTCGAAGTTGATTCATTACATATTATCAAGAGTTTTTGCCTAATGAATTTACCCCTAGGTAACTTTAAAAAATTATTATTACATTTACATCCTTGAATTACACCGGTAAAAACATCATTTTCCAAGGTGAAACTCAGAAAACTGAGAAAATTTGAAAATTTCAGGAAACACAGAAAATTTGTGAAAAGCGCAGCGCCAGTGTAAAAATCGTAACACCAACTTCATCTTCATTTTTGAAGGGGTTCCTAGTGTCAAAATTGAGACCAGGATAGCTCATTGGAGAGCTTCTCCTGTCTCGTTTCCTGATTTTCACTTAGTTTCCGAAATGGTGTGTATTTGAACCTCCAAAACGTCATTCTCCCAAGACTGCTCAAAAGCGCAGCGCCAGCCTAAAAAATAGGGCAGAAACATGTTTTTTGAGGTGTTTTTTTGACATTTTGACTGACTAGTTGGCCCAAAATAACTTCAAAAAGTTCTTAGGGTGATTTAATATGGACTTTTTAATCCAATGGTGCCTCCATTTTTGTCATTGGAGGTCCGTATAAAAAGCACAACACCCAGGGCATTGTGCTTTTGACAGTACAACTGTGCAAAACTGCCAAAATGTGCAAAAAACTCAAAATTTTCAGAACTTGCCCAAGATTTCTTGAAAATTGTGCTATGGAGGCCTGATGAATTATTTGAAGCAATGAGGGATGCCTCTTCAATGAGGTCAAGCTTGTCTCCCTCCTTTTGCTGGGCTAGGGTTTGCTTGTGTTTTTCCTGCAATTTCTTAAGTTTGATGCTACAAACCTTGTTCCTTGTGATGTACCTGTTTGACAATTTTATGAGCCATCTTGTTGTCCTGATGTATGTTGACTATTTCATGCCATGTTTCTCTATCATCCTCAACCTCCTTCTCAATCCTTTCCTCAAAAGTAATTTTTTCCTCTTCAATTATCTTTTTTTGTAAAGCCCTTTTAAGACCTGTTGTTTTTGGTATTTTTCTGCTGCTTTGGATGTCATGTTGGTCAGGGAAACTAGGTGGCATCATTGATTTACCTTTCTTTGATTTAAGTAGCTCTACCTCTATGATAATTTTCTTGTCCTTCACCTGCATATTCTCCTGGTCAGGAAACTAAATGACAAAATTAAATCTCTCTAAGTTAGTTTGAAGCTCTCTAATTTGGGCATCCTTCTTTTTTACAATCAAATTTGAGGCCTGATAATCATCCTACTCATCCAAGTCAACAAGGTCAAATTTTGTCTCTATCTCATGGAGGTATTCCTCCTCATTGCTGAATTTATCATGAAAATTTTCCTCCGTCATCTTTTCCTTTCCCTTCTGTACCTCCTTTGCTGATGAAGAAGGCAAGGTCCATTCCACAATTCGTGGAGAAAACACTTTCCTATACCCTCTCTGATATGTTCTAGCCAATGTTCTCATTTTATCCCTTTTATGCTTACTAACCATAGCTCTATTAGGTGACCCAATATGACCCTTAAATGGTGATGATGGTGGTGAAATGGGTGTAGTAGGCTGAGTTGATGAAGGAGTAGGTGTTGTGGGCTGAGATGGAGGAAGCCTATCTTCAGCATGTTGATTAGTAGGATGAGATGAAGAAGGCATATATTCAACATGTTGAACTATGAATATATCACTATAAATGAAGGTGTCCCATGAAATATGCAACTAGTTAAGGTGATGAAGGAAAATGATCTTGATGAGAGAGTGGTGAAAGAGGTTGTTCATGTGTTGGTCATAATCTCTCCTTTGTACAATGTATGCCATTTTTTCTATGCTCCTGAACAAATAGTATGGGATATTTAGCAATTTGACTCTTGTGAAGTGAATAAGTAGTATAATATCATATGTATAGTGTCTTTAGAACATTCCTTCACAAGAGAAGTACATCATGATGATCTTTATCATGGGGAGATACCTATCAAGGAAGTAACTGAAAGGAAAAACACTCCTTCTTTCACTTTTGTACCTTGGCTAGATGAATGGTTCATAATACTAATCATCCAAGTCTTTGGATTTAAACCATCTGTCACCCATGTTTTGAATCCCTGTGGCAACAACAATGATAGATGTAGATACGGTGAAAGTTACACCTGCAAGGGTAACCTGACTTTCTTTAAGGTTTGAAATAAAAAATCTTCTCAGAATAGGATGGTGTTGAACTCTTTCAATCATATTGTAGAATTCAACACAACCAACATATTGAAAGCAAGAGACTATCATTGGTGAAGCCATGAGTTCTCTAGTGTTGGTGGGCTCAATCATTATGATTCTTCCTCTATTATGTGGCATTATTTCTTGTCTACCCTCCTCTTCCTATCTATCTTCCTCTTCATGTATATCCTCCTCTTCCTCCATATTATTCTTTGTCTTCTTCCATGGTTTTTTTGGTCTAAAAACACTAGGGATGAGGAAATGGGAGTGGGAACAGGTCTAGGAAAAATTAGGGATATGGGCGAAGGGTTTATTGAAATTTGGGAGGTGATAGAGGGTTAAAATGATTAGCAAATTAGAAATGATAATTTTATTACAGGTTTTGGGTATGGGTTCCTTGGAAATTTGAAATACCTAGAACTTAGGGTTTAGGGAAAGGGATATAGTGTTGTAGGGGTAGGGATAGGTTTTATCTTGATGTATGAAGGGAATGTAGGGTTTATGGGCATCAAATTTTGAATAAGGAGATAAGATTAGGGTTTTCAACTAGACAAACTGCCAATTTTTCATGAAAACAAAACAACCATGAAAATGCTCTTGAAAAATGCAAGGAGGAGGTAGATATGTATTAATCACTTGATAAGAGGTGATAAGAATCTTTGGTGGAGATTACGATCAGTTTGGTTGAGTTTTGGAGCTTGCTGGGAAAACTGGGCAAAAGTGCACCGCTTTACCCAGAAGCGTAGTGCCCTTCAGCAAAAAATGCACACACTTGTCAAAAAGAGCAGTGATTGTTCAAAAAGGGAACCGACACCCTCCAAAAACGTACCACCAACTGAAAATTCAAATTTTGACCTTGAAAATTAGTTTTTTGAGTTGAGTGAGTGCGAGCTCGATGGTTACACTAGCAAATGAGCTTCTTCTTTGTCTTATGGTGGTCTTTATACTTGATGAATTTGATGTTTGGGCCTTAGGACCCAATTTCTCTTTTATTCTCTTTCACTTTACACTTTTAAACTTTCCCCCTTTCTATTTTTGACTTCATTATTTACACATTGATCATTTGATGATTGATAACTCTTTACATTTGACTTTTGATGCTTAGCTAGCATGTGGAACTCTGAGTTGGCAGCTTGGGAACCATGAAATTATTAGAAATTGAGTGACATTAAATTACATAATAAAAAATAAAAATTACATTTCAAAATAAAAATTACATATTGGAATAAGAATTACTCCTTACATGTCATCTTTACATGGTAAAGGGAGGTTATTTGATCACTTTATTACTTGTTCTCTTATGCAATGAAAATAGTTTATTATTGGACCTTGAAAAATCCTGGAAACCTAATTAAACCTTGAAAAACCCTAAAGACCTAATGAGAGCTTGATTGAATGAAATTCATGGTGACATGACTGAACAAGTGATAAAAACTCATGAATGATGGTCATTCAGAAAATTATGGAAATGAGCCCGCAAGTAATAGAAATTTAGGAAACAACGAATTTTTTTTATTTTAGGGCTACCATGAGTGAGTAAATTTTGGAACGATGACCTAGTGGAATGACAAAATTTCTGAATGAGACCCTAATATGATATGAAAAGAGGATTTTTTATCACTGATAGAAGGATGCAAATAATGACACTAACAATTGGGGCAACTGATCTACAAGTTGGATGCCCACTGACAGACTTTTCGGATCAGTCCTTGTGAGTGGTACAAGCCCACTAAGGAGGAAATCTATTTTATTACTAGCCTATCTAGGGGAGGGAAAAATTCTCCCCTGTTCTTGGATGTCCCCGTTGGTTATGCATTCAAGAGTCAGTTTGCGTACTGCCAGAGATACGTTAGGGATGATATAGTTTCTCCTATATATTTTCAGGTGTCCGGTGGTCAGTTACGCATTGTTGCGTTTGGTCCAGAGGAGGTGAGGTGCTTCTAACTAATACTGATGACCATTACAAGGTATACTATTGACGAGCAGTGTATGATTTTCTCTCTTTTATTTTATGTTGATTATTTATTCAAGACACCACGACTTGTGATATGGTCTGCGATTTTTTTGCAAAAGTTTTGTACAGCATTAAATAGATGTCATTCTCAGGCACGTGGGAGGTTTACCTTCCCTATTGCTTCAGAGTTATTTTGTTTATTTTTTGAGAGGTTTCTGGAGACGAGGCCTACTTTTGTTCGACAGCCTCGTAGGTCGATATTGCATGTACAGATGAAAATGTGGGGCCAAATGATGCCCAAGAGGGGCTTGTCTGACTTTCCAGCCAGGCTATCTACTGATGCACTAGAGTTGCTAGCCAATGTTGATTATCACTTGTTTCTTGATGGTGTATTTTCCATACGCTGGTTTGCATTGGCGAGGGTGTACCAATATCCTCTTCACACAAGTTGAGCCACCAGATGCGAAAGGTAATATTAGTGTTTTATTAAAATTAATATAGTTTCATTTTATTCTCTTAGTTAATTAATTAGAATAAAAATTATTCTAAAATGTTTTTTAACTCGTTTTATTAAATTGTTTAATGAAATTGTCTAATTATTGTTGTGTACTATATATTTTATAGATATTGGCACATTCGTTTGGGACATGATTCCACCCCCATCGGATGATCTGGGTGTAGATCATGACAAGGAGATGGTGGAGGCAGTGGATCAGGGTGACATACCTGATCCTCGGGTGCAAATACCTGCGCGGGTGCAACATAGGGTAGACACCTGATTCAGGATGGAGTTGGGTGATCAACTATGTTGACTCATGGTCGATGAGGGAGTTTTTACTACTAAGATAAGAGAGATCCAGGATTATCGTAGGCTCACAGACCTCTAGAGAGACATGCCCCGTGATATGATGACCCTTATGCATCATATCGTTGGAGCTTCTAGAGTACTGGAGGTTAGGATAGGTGTCATGCAGATGCATAATAGAGCAGTTCATCTGATGATCATGATCACGAGGGGTCTAATCATCATTCTAGTACTCCACCTCTTCCTCCTTCACCTTACACTGGAGATCATGAGCAGCCAATGTCTAGTCCAAATCAACAGGCATCTTTTGAGTAGTCTACAACATCTCAACAAGCACGTAGTCCTAAGTAGACATGACCATCGACTGAGCAGAAATCTGATCCTGAGCAGGCAGGGCCATCTGAGTAGGCCACACCATCCACTGAGTAGGCTGCGCCATTGACGACTTCTAAACAGGTAGTTCCTAAGCAGACTGCACCATCTGATCAGCAGGAACCTCCGGAGTAGTCACACCATCCATTTGAGCATGAGGGTGCACCATCGACTGAGCAGGCCTCGACTAATAGTAGTATTGATGTAGTACCACGGGATATTTGAATTTATATGAAGTTATATTGTAGTTTTATATATATATATATATATATATATATGGTGCATATATTTTATGTTCATGTTGATGTACTTAATTTACATGTTGGTGTTCATCATGATGTGTATATTGTTAGGTCATGTTTGATATGTTCATTTAATGTTCTTGTAGATAGATGTGTATGTGATAGAAATTATTTGACATGAGATGTATATTTGATGTTCGTGTTGTGATGAAGTTATACAATTCTTGTGTTTTGTTAGATGATCATGATCATGATGATTAGATGATGTTAGCAAATTTGAATATGTATTTTAGAATATGAAGTTTGTATGATGGTTATCACAATCGTGATGTTTATTTTTAATATTAAATCATGATATTTATTAAATATTATGTATTGGTAATTATAAAATTGTGTAATTGTAATTGTAATTGTATGTAAAATTGTGAAATTGTAATTGTAATTCCAATTGTAATTTTAATTGCAATTGTATGTAAAATATTAATAAAATTGTTATTGTAATTGTAATTGTATTGTGAAATGATTGTAATTGTAATTTCAATTGTAATTGTATGTAAAATTGTAAAATTGTAATTCTAATTCTAATTCTAATTTTAATTGTATGTAAAATATTTGTAAAATTCCCTAGATGCGGGTGTTTAAGGGCGATAATACAGTTCCGTGCCTGTGGGACGGTGCATGGCAAGGCCACATGGCCACACACAAGCCATACCTATGCCATTAAATCACATTTATTAACTCGGGCCGTCACCCTGAGTAGAATTTACTCTGTTGTGTTTGACGAGGCTACTCCTCTCGCATCAAAATGCTGCTCCTTGTTCACTCGTCTGGCTATGTTCTTCAACCTTCTGGCTCTACCTTCCGGCCTTTTGGTTCTTCCTTTTGGCCCTCTGCGAAGCTACCATTCCAGTCTGTCGTTTCTATGCCATTCCAGTCGTTTCCCCTTCAAAGCTGCTCCTCCCCTGAGGTTGCAGAGCCAAGCGTTCGCATGTCGACTGGATGGCGCTGCAGTCTTAGGAGTTGTATCGAATTTCTTCTGGGCCACCACTACTCTCAGAGTATCCTTTGCCAATTGTGCTTCTTTGCTTCCTCTGGCCTCAACCCCTCCTCCACATTTCAGTTGCCTCCCACCAGTCGTGCCCCCTCCTCTTCTCAGCATGCCTTCCACCCTACTGCACCAATATGCCTTGTCTCAAGCATCGCATGTGATGCAGGCGTGGCAGCAATAGGGGCCACACCTCTTGATCGCCCCCCTCCTCCTTATCCAATTCCTTTTCCTCCTCCCTCAAGCATTCTTGAGGCAGGTACCCCGAAACCCACAGTGGTTGTGGTCATCTATTTGGCCTGTCTCATTCCTCCGCTCGACCCCCTGCTTCTGAGCCTTCACTACAACCTCCGCCTTGCCTGGTCCCCTCTGCCTCTTCACAGACCCCCACCACTACCCAATTCCACTTTCAGTGCACCTCCGACCGCCCTCATTTCGTTGCCTCCATCTCGGTCTCCTTCCACAAGGTGCCCGCCAAGGCTCCCAGCCATAGTCAGCCCATACCGCCATTGCGCCCTAGCAGTGACCTCAGCCCTTCTGAAGAGATGAAGAAGCAATAGGTTCCTTCCAAGCACAATTTGTGCCCAAACAACAGTAGCAGCTCGGGTTACTACAAGGAGCAGTGCAGGCAGGCCGGTGGTAAAGATGATGATGTCACGGCGTCTTGACAGGTTGCACCAGACTCCCAGCAGGTTGATGATGATGAGTATAGATGCCTCATAGTCGAAGAACCACCTCCAGCACCCCATGATACTTAGAATTTCAGATCTTTTTCAGTTTACAGATCTTAGCATCTTAGTTTTGTTATTTGTTTACATCTATGTTTGGTACAATCACTCATGTCTGTATAACGATGGTTTCCTCACTCGAGGCAGCGCTTCAAACTCTCTTTGGGCTGGTCTCCCCTGCATGGGTAGCTCCATTTTTGCTGTTTTGATGCAAATAATGCCACTGACACAGGCCTGAACTATAGAGGCCAGAGCCTCCATGTATTATATGTTTAACTAATATAATTTACTCTTACTTAGAATATATATATATATATATATATATATATATATATATATATATATATATATATATATATTTGTAAAATTGTAATTGTAATTGTAATGGTATTGTGAAATTGTAAAATTGTAATTGTATGTATTGTCATGACTCAATTTTATTAAAATTGTAAAATTTGTAAATTTGTAAATTTGTAAAATTGTAAAATTCTAAATTAATTGTCAATTTTGAACCATAACTACCATAAGTAAAATGTATACCGTAAATATTGTTAGATTACCATAATTGTAAAATTGTAAGTTTGTAAATTTGTATGAGTATAAATAATTGTAAAATAATAAATCTAGAATAATATGAATTTGTGCAACATAATATAGTTTAGAAAATATTGATAATAAATTCAAGTTTATAATTATCATTATTTTATTATGATTACATACTAAAAATAAAAGTATACATTAATACATTTTTTAAAATTTTGAAGATATCATTCAGACACATTTAAAGCAA
Source organism: Pinus albicaulis (assembly GCA_034641835.2). NCBI lineage: Eukaryota > Viridiplantae > Streptophyta > Pinopsida > Pinales > Pinaceae > Pinus > Pinus albicaulis. The sequence continues at coordinate 704,159,087 of CM076572.1, read as the reverse complement.
TCAAGTAGTTGTATTATTTTAGGAATTGACATAAAAGAAAGAACTTGATACAGTTCATTGTTTTCAAGATCAACATAATTGCAAATTATCAAGTGAAATCATTTTAACATTAACACAATGCAAAACAATTAATTCAAAATGCATATTATAATTTTTGGAAAAAAAGAGTCTTAGTTATAAGGTTAAGTCCTCTTCTTTATAAAAACCCATCTTAAATAGTATAAGTTATGAAATAACACATGTACCATATCACTCTATGTTCTCATGATCACCCTCATTATCTTCCAGCTCCCTTGGCATGATAACATTATTGTTCACAAAAATATGTTTTGTTCTAGGGTCATGTCTCAATACGAACCACCAATCCCTATCCAATGCATCTAGGTAAAAAAACATATGGTTGAAGTGTTTGGGGAAAACGTAAGGCTCCTTAGCTTCATCCCACATCTTTCTAGAGTTGATACATATCAGCCTACTATCGCAATCTTCCTTTCAATTATTTTGATCAAAGGTGTCCCACCACTTGCACCTAAAAATAACACATTGGAAAGAACAGAATTCCACTTCAATGATCTCTTGTATCTTTCCAACGTAACCTAACGTCCCTTGAACTATGTTTTGATCATGGTGGATAGCTCGAATAGACTGATCGAACTCTACTTCCACTCCACAGTTTTGTGTCATGTGTCCATCATCGAAATTTTCTGTGCAAAAATGGTGTCCATATGCCCACATAGATGGGAACAAATGCACCTATAAAAAAATTAAAAAAATGATAGTGTCATGTGTCTTATAATAAACTAACTGTTAAAATATGAAATATGGGTGTTACATTTCAAAGGTGCATTATTAAGTTTAAAATGTACATAAATAGATTATTACCAAGTTATTGCACCCAATCCCTACATTTAGCGCATCCTCTTGAACACGTGGGTAACAACCGATTGCACTATATTTCTCTCTAACTTGGTCAACAACCCAACTTTTGGGGTACATAATTGGCATATTTTCTTTTAAATGATTGGGATAATGCACACTTCTACCATTCAACTCTCTAAATTACTTCCTATCACTATCCTATTTCATCCTCTTTTATTCGTATGATACAACTCACGGTTGTGTCACTTTGGAATTGTAAAGAATGAATTTATTGATTGCTTCAATTTCTGCATTTGCTGATGAAATTAAACTGACATATAGTACATATGAGATCAAAATATACATTATATCGAAGTTCAACGTGAATATTTATTTTGTGTAAATTTGGAAAAATATAAGTTGCTTACTCTTTATCAAGCCCCTTTTTCTATTCATTTCGAGAAGCTCCCCTTCTCTTTTGTCTTCATCCCTTTCATTGTCCCAAATAACCACACCTTGTCTATTGTCGATCTACTTGATGTAATAATTGGCATAATAGAAAGACTCGTATGATATGTACCCCTTTGCCATAGACCCCTCAGGTTTCCCCCTTTCTCGAACAAAACCTTACAATTTCTTCATGTACCTCTCTAAGAAGAACATCCAATGACAAGAAACCACCCCAACTAATTCAACCTCATCTACAAAGTGCATTATAACATCAACCTACAATTCCATGAAACTCCTTGACTTCCTTCTCAAAACATACAAACAATCTCCTCTATCTCTTGATGCCATAGTTGAATGCTTGCCACATGAACTTCCTTTGACGTGATCCAATGTACAAATGCAAATCATTTAGATATGGCATGTCCTAGGTCTTGGGGGAAGTCATGTTTCACAAACCGATGCACGAACAAAGGATAATGGCATGAAAAGTTATAAACACATGAAATAATATAAAAAAATAGCTATGTTTTATTATCCCTGCATGGGATAAAATTGATTAATATAGAAATAATAAAATCATTCTTTTGACATTACACTTACTCTTAGAAGATGAAGATGGTCATGTGATTTCAACCCCGAAAAATGGTCATCCACGGTGAGGCAACATCGTAGTGAGAACCCATATGAAGATGGAACCCTCACACCCATTATAACTTCCTTTGCCAAATAAAGATAATATTTTTTTAAAATCCATGGGGCATCACTTTCTTTGAAATACCAATTCGAGGGACTAGTTGCCTCTAATCCTGTACTTTCTAATTGTCATGGCTAATGTTTCTTTTTAGTTTTTGAATTAATAATATATTTCCTAACAACCAATGTGTTAGTTTTTTTCGATGATATGTGCCTCCATATAGAAGATGAAACATTTTTAAATATATGCATGGGATCTAATAAGTAGGTAATCTTAAGATGCTCCCAATATGGGAGGTTATAAAATATAGATTTCCTTTTCATCCCAATGGGAAATTTCTCAACATAGGTGTCGAAGAATTCTTGATCATCGAAGATAGGCTGCCCATTTCAATCAAACATTTATATGAACTCCTTCGCCTTCTCTCTCTCATATAATCTAAGCCATTTAGCTTGTGTCGTTATTGCAGGCCTTTATGTTCTCTCTCGTTTACCATTGAAAGCAGATGTTGCTCTTCTATAAGGGTTTTCTTACGGGAGGAATACCCTGGAGCAACGATACACTAGCTTTCGTAGGTCGTTGGACCATATAGATTTCAGAGAAGGTCCATAACATTTACATGCATAATACCCTTTTGTTACAAGACCTAAGAAAATGTTGTATACAATACGCATGGCATGTTAAATAATGCCATGAATATCAGAACAATTACAACGAATTAAATAACTAATATAAAAAAGAATATTGTTACATATATAAGAAAATCAATAAACATGTAATTTACTAGAGAAAAATCATAATCCTAGATAATCATGTGTCATGTAAGCACATATCCTGATGCAGGGGCATTAGACACAATCAAGCACCTTGTACATAAGTAGGCATAGGGTGTCTCGTGCTTTTACTTCCTCATGTAATTATTAAGTATTTTGAATAAACTTTGTAAGAAATTGTAATTGTTCTCGAGTCATTGAGAACATGAGAGAATTGATTATGTTAGGAATAAGAAGAGTCAGCCTGGGGTTATGAGAAAAGTTACGATTAGTTTAGTTTTTAAGTCTAAATTTAGGAATTGGGAATGTTAATAGTTTGATGAGCTATTTGAGGACCTGAATCGATTCAGGTCATCTTTGAGCATAAAATATAAGCAGCTATAGTATAGAGAGAGGGAGCTCTGTTGAGGAATAGCGTAGGCTGTAGAAGGGCCAACAACTGAAGATCAGGCCACCTGAAAGGTTTTTTAAGTGATTCATTGTTTTATTGAAAGAATCTGTTCATCTTGAATGAATATTGTTAAATTAAATTCTGTGTAATGACTTCTAGTCTCAGTAAAACAATTGTGTCTGAACCAAAGTAAATAGGCTCTGTGGTAGAGCTCTAGTTGATGTTTTGTTTTAATTGAAATTAGATATAAGTGTTGGAACAAGCTTGGATATAAGATGGTGCTCCGATTGAGAAATCGATGTTAAATAGAGAGTCAGTATCAATTTAGAATGGAGGGTGAATGATGGATGTACGCGTTTCTGAAGAGGGTTCTGATCTCTTCGAAATCCGTGGGTCGTTGGCATAACCTGTATTAAGGAATGATGAATGGAGTAAGTGTGACTCTATGTTAGGGTCGTATTAATGGTTAAATTGAGGGCTTTGATACCAAGAGAATGGGTATGTGTTGTAGACACCAGTGTTAAGTTGAATACATTGAACTCACCCTTTGTATATAAATCGCATGAGGTAAATTCTTTGTGAAGGGTCGACAAAGTTGAGGAGGTTGAGCCTTTGATGAATGACACAGGTTGTATAGATCTCTATTTATAGAATGCACATCATAACTTGCTTTGATGGAACTTGAATTCATTAAGTCGAAGCCAAGATTGTAGTTGAGTTTGTCTAGACCTGAATTCGAATTCTGTTGCTAAATTGAATTGGATTGGGATTAGATTGCCATCCTGCCATCAAGGCAGATTCATTGGTTAAACGTTGCGCTGAGGTCAGGATCGATCATTCTAGATGGAGAGACGGGTCAAGAAAGGAGAAATAGAGCTTTGTTAAGCTCGATTCGAAAAGCTAGTTGGCTAGCTAGTTCATAGTTTGGGATCGATTCGTGAGACGAAGGCTGAGAAGGAATGGAACCACGAATGGAGTGGAACCTCGAGCAAATAGTGAAGGTGGATTCAAACTCGATACTGGTAGTATTGCGCTGCCCCATGAGTGGTAAATGGTATTTGGGAAATTTACGCGATTATCGTCCCTGGCAGACATGCGTCCAAGAGTGGTATTAAGAAACCACTCTCATCGCGTAAATCTGGAGTGTTAATGGCCGAAGACCTTAAAACCGCGAAATACATTGACATCTTTTGGATCGTTGAGAGGGACGCGATTAAACACCAGCAGTGGATTGACGAAGGATGAATGGCGGACGGTTAAGTTGTAAATGCCGGTGTTGGACGGATAAATCGTTCCTGCGGACAAGACCGATCTCCCTAGTACTAAAAGTATCTAGCAAAAAATAGCCAAGTAGAATAATCTTTCTCTAAGCATATATGATATATGAAAAGCTCTATATAGGTATTAAATGACCTACCTTATGTCCAGTGCTTGTTTGAAGTTGTTATTATCCTTCGCGCGCTTGAAGGAGTTTTTCTTGTAAACCTGCAATCACAAACAAGCAAAGTATTACATAGCACCTGTATAGACATCATCATAAACCATGCTTATCATAGTGATCAAGGAATCTATGAAATAAACCATTAAAAAATAGATTATTGAGAAAAATGAGCATATTTGTATTAATTTGAAAAGAAGGAAAACCTTACAACCTGAGCCTTGATGTTACACAGGCCTTCCCGGGGTCCGAAGCAGGAGTCTCCTCTACTTTGACAAGCTCTACACTCTTTCAATAAAGACAAATAGAGGTATGTAATATCTCCTCACAAAAGTCTTGTTTAACTGAGTCTGAATCTCAACAGCACTTATCTTCAAATATTCTAAAGCTTCAACTCCCTTTGAGGCTACCCAATGCCTCTTTTTATAGTGGAAAAGAGGAAGTTTTTCTGTTCCAAATATGAAGGGATAGAATCCTCCTTCAAAGGGATAAGCTCCTCACATCAAGGGGTTAGCTCCATAAGGTAAGGGATACATGCACCTTATCAAAGCGTACTCATTCCCGAAAATTCTCATCTAGAATCTTCTAGAATTAATCTCAAATCAATTTTTTAACTTTACTTTCTCGCCTTTTTTAGTTTTATAGGAGTCCGCACCTATAAAACATAGAAATTGTTGTTTTTGTCCGCAGGATAACTGAACATTAGGTGCGGGCCCGCAGGCAATGTATAGAGAGAGTGTGATACCAAAGTTTAGGAGATTTTTAGGAACTTTTCTCTAATTTTCAAGGCTTGATATGAAGAACTGATATGTTAGACTTGCAAAAGGAGGAAGTATGAGTTATAATGAGCTCATACCCATAGCAGAATGTCAGGATGACAATTTTTAGTGTAATAGATTTCCCCCTAAAGTGCAAAGTCTGGAATAGATGAAACTGAAGTCTGTCATATATGAAGAGTGTAGTACTTTATCATTTCAAGGATCATCCTGTGGACACCCCAGTCGGAACCTGTAAAAACATTCAATGCAAAATATATATATGTAATCATATCATCGTTGAGGTAGGCATTCCCATACTCAGATCAAAACTAACTAGAACTAACTTAAATTGTTCTGATACAGGAATGATTTTGAATACATCACAGTATAGACATATGTCGACACAGCATGGATGCAGCCATCTGTTTATAAATAGTCTATTGTATGAATGATAACAAAATTCCTCGCAGCTTGGATGGTAGAAACTAGATCCAGGGTCTTGATTTCCGCATCTCGAACTAGTACGATTCTATCCATGTGAATAAATGTGTTGAAGTCTAACATGGTAGAAACCACTTGATTACGAGTCAATGATGTGAACTGTTAACAAGTGTGAGAGAAACCACCAGTAATGTCAATGGCTCTCAAAGTACTCAGTACAATCCATGAAATGTGAATGAATGAACTGAAGTCGAACATGTCACGGAATCATTCGATCGAAGGTCAATGATGCAACCTGTCGTCGAAGGCGAGAAACCTGCCATTGAGGCATGCAGATTTCAAGGTACTGACAATTTCTGGATCAACTTCCTAGATAATGTGCTGATGTCGATAGAAAGTGATCTATCGTAGGCAAGCCCACAACACGAAATCATAGATCAAGTTTTGAAAATATATTGGCAAGGACTGACTCAGGGATGGTCAAAAATGGATGACAGATATTTTGCAGATGAATGGTTTTATTTGAACTGTCCTCTTGAACACATAACGACACTGCAGATGGCTTGGTAACAATTGACCCAAAGCTAATACCCAGAAACTGGCTGAAGACTTTCAATATGGTTTGATTAACTGTTAGGCAAAGGATTTCCCAACCCAGGTGAATGAAAGTGTCGTGTTCAAGAGTGGTTGACTGGATTTTCGAAAAATCAAAATACAACAAACACGCCCATTTTCCTCTTTTTTCCCCCACCATTTCTGGCAAGTACCTCTTTATTTTTGACAAGCTTGAGGAGGATAACATTTGCTTGTTTATAAGCTCATCCTTCGGATGAGTCCAACTTAGTTTAAGATTCGAACCCTAAGAAGGAGTGGTTCGTTCCTATTTTAAAATTGAACAGGTCCTTTACTGTTAAGTTTTAATGAGTCCAGTATAGGAGAAACTCGGTGTTTTTCAATTTTAGGGAGTCAGAAGAAAAAACTTAAGAAAACTCCATCAGTTTACTTTTTCGTAAATTTAGTCTCTCGAGCCCGAAAAAGGATAAAATAATGCGGGAGAGAACTCTATTGACCGTAATTAGTCAACGTATACCTTTTTCGTAAATAGTCCATTTCAGTCCGTAAAAGGGGTAAAATTATACTGAAGGGACGATCATTCATTTACTTTAACGAGTTCGAATAATCAAGTGCTTGGCAATCTTTTCATGTTTAGAGAGTCTGAAAAGGGCTTAAAAGAGGACTCGAATGTTTCGCTTTTTCGTAAATTTTTGAAAGAGTCCGAAAAAGTGATAAAAGTATGCTCTTTGTTGAAAAATGATCAATTTTCCTGAAAAATCCAATTTTTGCACAAAAACTTGAAACATTACACATACCTGTTTAAGATAAGTAAAAATGCTTTCAAAAATACCCTTTTTTAAAGTGAAAAATAAACAAATTAAAAATTCATCTATTCGAAAAAACTTATAAAAAGGACTTTTTCAATTTCATTTTTACTGTTCAGTTTCAGAGTGAAAAGTAAAAGCTTTTGGGTAAGAAAGTTCCTGTGAAGATTCTGGAAAATCCGTCCGGCGAAATCGAGAACCATCAGTCCCAGGTAATCCACGACCTCTTAATCTTGTACTTCATCCGTTTATAATTCATTTTTAGCCTTTAGATTTTATTTTTAGGGAAAAATATGGTTTAAAAATTCGCCTGTGGGGGTTCGCAGGTAAGACACATGGGACCTGCGAACCCCGACTTTTTTCTATATAGAAAAAAGTCATGGGTCCGCACTCATCACACAGAGCGCATGCGTTTCTACGCACTGTGTACAACGGCTAAGTGCAGTCTCCGCACGTTTAAATTTAAAACTCAAATTTCTCATTTGCCGCCCGAAAATTTCCAAATTAGATTGTTCTAACTTGTGTTTTTTATGCATTGTAGGAGTAACAAGATGTTGATTTGGAGAGAACACGAACATGAGGATGTGGATGACGCCGTAATGCTCCATTTGCCCACAATGCAAGCATTAAAAGCATGCGGTATATATAAATTCTGGGCCATCCAAGGCATGAGGGCACAGGTAGACCTCCTGACATGGCTGGTAAATAGGTGGAACGTGTAGGACCAGTGTTTCATTATTGGTGGCCACCAGCTTGAAATTGAGCTAGAGGATATTTATTTTCTGACTGGTTTGTCCAAAAGGGGCGAACAAGTTTCTCTGTTTGGGACTAGGCCAGGTGGCCAGTCTATCGCTAGTCTTCAACTAGAATTCTGTAATGATCAGGCAAACCCTAGGGACAAACGGATTGACATAAAAAAAATCATCCCTCCAGAGTTGAAAGTTATTGCATTTACTGTTACTAGACTGTGTGGGAGTGTTGCGCTGCATGTGGCTACTGGTTCCCAAATGCGTATTGTTGTGGACTGTTTTCGCGGCACCATTTTCAACTGGTGCGAAGCTGTGTTGGCCAATATAAAAGGTCAATTGACTAGAGCGAAGAATGGTAAAATAAACAAATTTGGATATGGATCCATTTTTGTTACCTTTTCTTTAGAGAGGATCCCCATGCTAGCTCCGCAGAGTATTTTTGTTGATGCCGGTCGAGTTCGAGAACCTAGGATGACTCATTGGGTCGCACTGATGGCCCGTCACAGTATTGAGGGCTCTGAAATTGTTCAATTTCCTCTTTCATATTTTCATTGGTTGGATTGCCAAATTTTTACCATAGAGGAATTTCCATACGCTGGGATAGATTTCCGCGGTGACCGAGAGATGACTCTCCCATCCGGGGAACAATGGGATGAATCAGGTAAAATCATTTTCAACAATTTCTAAGTTCTATTTTTTTATATTTTTTGATCATCTTTGAAGCTAATAACCAAAATTTTTGAATGCAGATGTTGGCCCACGGCAACCAGCCCATCTCCAACCTTATGACAGAAGACAACTAGCTACAGTTGCACCAGCCCCAGCCCCAGCAGGCCAATCAGTGGAAATCTTGTCTGAATTAGAGCATCATCTAGAGCGCCTGACTCTAGATATTCCAGAGATGGACATAGATGAGATTCCACTCAGATTACAGAGATACATGATTGGTGTTCCAGGACCTTTTAGGAGGTTCCTATGTAGGGTGGCCCGAGCAGTGGTCTCTTATCGTGATCACCATCAGTGATGGGATGATCATTTGTAGACTCATATTTTGACTTTTTGTGTTATCATTCTACCAATCATAAGGTGTTTCCAACCTATGATCGAAGATGATGTATATTTTTTGAAAACACTCCTATATTATGATATATCACTATTTACCAGCTATCTGTGTACATGTTATGAATGTTGTTTGTTTTACTGTTTTGATTATTGCAAATGTCGATTTATCATACTAGAAGCAACTGCATCTGCTAATGTATTTAAATGTCTTAGAATATGTTGATATTCGATATAATCAAATTCACATTCCAAGAGACGACTGGATTCCTAATGGTATAGACCCTGTTAAGCTGTAATACAACAAGTTCAGAATCCAACCCAACAATCAAACTCTGAATTCCAAATGATATGGATTCAGACAATAACTCAATCACTGCACTATACTCGGCAATGTTATTCGTTGTTTGACCAAGGCTTACCCCATGCATGGATATTAACTCGTCAGAGGGTGAATAAATAACCCAAGCTGCGGAAGAAATGTTCTGTGTACTACGACAAGCACCATCAGCAAAACCAATGTAGGTTTTAAGAGACGTCGACATCTGCAATATCAGGAGTAAAACTCAGATAAGCAGGAATAGTGATAAAAACACACTTCTAAACTAGACACACTTTTCTAATCTAAGACACACCAGCAATAAAGAAATCTAATCTAATAAAAAATCTCCACACCAAGTTTTAAGCATAATATCGCTTTAGATAAAGCCCATTTCTGGGTTTATCCAAAGGGACACCGTCAAAATCTATCAACTCATAGGCCCCTTTTGCTAAATTTCCTTTGACAATGAAAGGACCATGCCACATAGGCACGAATTTCCCAGCCCCTAGTTTATCGTTGGCTTGATCATAAAGTAAGACTAGGTCTCCTTCTGAAAAATTTCGAGGGGTCACACTTCTATCATACTGAGCTTTAATTCGTTTAACATGAGCCTCATTTGTTATTGCAGCATTTCGTCGATTCTCATCTAGTTGAGCCAAGTACAAGAAACATTTCTCCTCTTCAGACGTAGCTGGGAGTAATTCTATGGCTAATTTCAGTGACGTAATTTCGCATTCAATTGGCAACACAGCTTCCAAACCGTAAACGAGTTGAAAGGGAGTGAAACTAGTTGATGTTTTTACCGAGGTTCGATATGCCCAAAGTGCTGAAAATAACATGGAATGCCAACTCGTCTTGTGAATACCAATAATGCGTTTGATCATGGTGACTAAAACTTTATTGATGGCTTCAACCAGACCATTGGCTTGTGGATAATACGGAGTGGAACTATCGTGACGCAGGCCAAGTTGATCTGTCAGTTCAGTCATCATGAAATTCCTAAAATGACTTCCATGATCTGTAATAATAGCTTGAGGAACACCGAACCTAGCAATTATGTGATTAAATACGAAAGTTGCAGCAGTCTTTCCGTCAACCGAAAATGTAGGCATCACCTCGGCCCACTTAGTAAAATAATCTACTACTAACATAATATATGCATGCCCCCCGGACGAGTGAGGGTTACATGTAATAAAATCGATACCCCATTTCACGAAAGGACCAACAGCAATTATAGGGTGAAGAGGAGTGGCTGGCGCGTGCATTTTACGATAAAAAAGTTGACAATTGTGGCATTTCCGGACCGCATAAATACAATCTTTGAATAATGATGGCCAGAAATAACCAGCGCGTAATATCTTTTGGGAAGTGGCATACCCAGACATATGACCGCCACATGCTCCAGAATGGCAATCATTTAAAACCTTTTCAGCTTCATCATGAGTAAGACAGCATCGGAAAACATAATCCACTCCACGACGATAAAGTGTATCACCAATAATATTACACTGTTGGGATTGGAAGCGTATTTTCCATCACTGAGATCATGAAATTTTAGGCCGAAAAGATTGGGTTTGGAGATAAACGATAATATCTCCATACCATGGATCAATAGTACTGATAAGAAACAAAGATTCGTCCGCAATGGACTCTTTTGCCACTGTTTCAGTATCAATAGAGGGGAAATCACACATAAGTTCCGCAAAAACCAAAGATTTCTTTGCCTTGGATTTTTCAAATTCCAAGTCAAATTCCTGTAGGATGACTATCCATTTGGAATACTTGCCCCCTATCAATTGTTTGGTCAAAATGTACATCATAGGGTTACAGTTAGAAATTACTGTGGTTTTGCGTAAAAAAATGTAATGTCTAAATCTTTGGACAGCTTGTACAGCTGCCAAGGCCAATTTCTCCACATGTGTGTATTTGATCTCAGTCGGATGCAAATTTCGACTAAGATAGTAAATCACATGTTCATTGTGAGATTCATCTTCCTGAACCAGCACCATCCCGATAGTGGAATGAGAAGCGGCGAGGTACAAAAAGTAATCCTGATTTTAATTGGGAGGATGTAATAACAGTGCATGGGTCAACGCGTGTTTAAATGCATCAAAAGATCAATCAACGATCTCATCCCAAAATAATGGAATGTTCTGTTTCAACAATCGGGAAAAACCCTTTGTAAGCTTGGCATAGTTAGGAATGAATCGACGTAAAAAATTTTCTTTCCCCTGCAAACTTTGGAGTTGGCGTAAAGTCGAAGGAGGAGGAAATTTAACAATAGCTTCGACCTTTGACGGATCGACGCAAATGCCTACTTTTGAAACAACAAATCCCAGTAAACGACCCGATTCTACGCAGAAAACAAATTTGTGTGGATTCAGCCTAATTCGATAATGCCGACATCTCATAAATATAGCACATAAATGTGTAAGATGGTCAGCCCTGCGTAATGAATGAGCAGGTAAATCATCGAGATATGGTTGCACAATGTGCTTAATGTCATGAAACGCATAAGACATTTCCCGTTGAAAAGTTGCTCCAGCGTTCTTCAATCCAAAAGGTAGTTTGCAATAAGAAAACGTCCCCCATGGAAAAATAAAAGTTGTTTTCGGTTGATCAGCAGGGAGTATGTTTATTTGATTGTATCCCAAAAATCCATCCATAAAAGAAAACATTTCACTACTAGCACAATCATCAATTATTTGATCGATATAGGGGGTTGGATAGTTGTCCTTAGGACAAGCTCGATTAATATCCCTATAATCGATACATACTCTTATTGTTCCTTTTTTTTAGTTACAGGAACAATATTTGATACCCAATCCGTTAAGGGAATTGGATAAATGAATCCTGCACGAAGTAATTTTTCAACTTCTGCTTTGATAGCAGCAGCTTTTCTAGGATGAATTTGACGTAAACGTTGGCGAACAGGTTTAGCATCTGGGTAAGTCTTGATTTCATGTATGACGATTGATGGATCGATTCCTGGCATTTCTTCATAGGACCAGGCAAACACATCACTGAATTCTTGAAATAGGGCTTTATAAGCTTTAATTTCATCTTCAGTACAACAAGCACCTATATGAATGTTTTCAATTATTCCTGGTTTTACTGAAATGTCAACGGGAACCGTTCGAGATATATTTTCCAAATTTAACTCAGAATTAGGATTTTGCAAAGGATTCTGTGGTTATTTAACATATTCAACAGTAAAAATTGAAGCGAAATCATCTTCAAAATGATCTAGCTCAGGTAAAAACGAAGATCGGTGATGTAGATCTTCCCATGGTAAACTGTCAACAGACAAAAACTCACAAATTTGCTCATCAGTATGAACAAGTTCAGGAAATTTGGTTGTGGCTGAACTAGATATAGAAAGTGATTCCTCATGGATCCCATTCATTGGATCAGTTTCGGTTGAAGAGGGATTGGAAAGTGACTGTATAGCCTAATACGCAATTTCAAATGGACTCAAAGGCATCATGCCATCAAATGAATCTAACTCGGAGTCGGAGGGTACGATCCAAGGATCATCAAACGTAACAGTGCCTGACGAAATCATGTGAATATTTGCAATAGAAGGCGATACGTTAGGAGGAGGAAAGGAAAAGGTTCCTAGTAAACCAGAATCTTTAATCAATCCTACTCCAACATCCTTATAAGGGATAGCCGCTTTACCAATGTGCTGGATTGTTTCTGTAGAGGCTGGGTCGAAAGAGAAATAAGTTAATTGATCTATTGTAACGATATTTCCTTGATATGGAAATTTTATGAGTTGAAAGATCGAAGAAACAACAACAGTCATAGCATAAGACCAACTACGACCTAGGAGGAGGTTGTAATCTAGAGGGGCATCAACCACTTCCACATCTAGATTTACTATTTTACCTTTGACCCCTATGGGTGAATCCTGCAAAATACCAAAAGGTTGAAAACCTCGACCATCAAAAGCCTTAAGAATCATCAGAGATTGGTTAAGTGTAGGAGAACCAAGCGATTTCCAACACTGAATCGACATAATACACGTTGAAGCTCCCTCATCAATCACAGTCCAAAAGATTGGTCTGTTTTTGACTAACTCTAGAATCTGGAAAGCCATTTGGTGAGGTAGACGAGGTGTACTATTTTCTAAATCGAAGATTATAAGATTGGAATCCTGAATATCAACAGCTCCTATAGCAGACAAAAGAAATTTACGCTGTGCTGGGCATGATTGCAGCACTTCCAAAGCTGACATTGCTGAAGGAGAAACAGCTAAGTCTTCAAAAATGTTGTAATTCTAAGCAGCTCTCGCATGTGGATTGAAAGCTGATTTACGAAGAACACCTTTAGCAGGCGGTTTGATTATTAAGTCTGGATTTTGTTTCTCGATCTGTAGCAGACCAGAAACAGGAGGAGGCGTAGTTGATGCATTTGCATTAGAAGATTCTGCTTCTTTACCATCAACAGGATTCTTAGAAGCGTAATCTTGCGATCGCGTCGCAATCCTTACATGAGACATCATCATAATAGGTTCTTCAAAAGTAGTCGAGGTAGAACCAACCATCTTACTATCTTGAATTGGAAAAGGACCCTTCAAGACAACAGGTTGTTGCGATCCTTTAACGAATTTCGTAACTTCAGCTCGATATGGACATTCTTTCGTGAAATGATCCTCTTCACAAATGAAACAAGGATAGCAAGGTTTACGTTTTTCGTCATTGGATTCATTTTTATCAGTTTTCTCTTTCGAATTCTTTTTGTTTTTATTCTTCCCTTTCTTTTTACCACTGGATTTATATTTGGTCGGAGATGTCTCTACGACGTAAATATCGACAGAAACTTCGGGGGAAGATTCTCCTTTCGGGGAATCAGGTAAAGTTATAATAGGAGAATAATTCTTTGAAGATTTCTTCTTGCTTTTAGAATTGACCGTACCAATCATACCGTCAGCTGCATGAGACCCTGAAGGAGCAGCAGCTATTTGACCCTGTTTTGGAAGGTCTGGGATTTTTTCATGTAAAGTACCCGACTGCGTATAAACGAGGTCAAGGTACTGAGCTTGAGCAATTACTTTCTCTTCAGTAACAACACCAGCCTTAGCTACATATTCAGTAATCTTGGGTAGCAATGATTTAACAAACCATTCCCCCAAAATTTGATCTGGAATATAAACTTTCACCAAACATCTCCTACGTTGCCATTCATGGATATGATCAGAAATATACATAGACGTGGATTGTTTTGGTGAAGTTAATAATTCCATGCCATTGTCGTATCTGACTGGCAACTGAAAGTGAGTCAAGAAGGCAATTGCTAACTGACTGAAATTATGAAATGAGCCTCATGGTAACTCGATGTACCATTTGGCTGCAAGACCAATAAGAGTTCTTTGGAAAAGACGTAAGTGAATCGAATCATCAATGATTGAATTAGACGCACACCAGAGGTGATAAGTCATGACATGATTTGATGGATCCTCTCCTGACTTACCTTCGAATTTTGGTATATCACTGGGCAACTTATGTGGCATTCGCGGCCAGTTCTGATAATAAAAAATTGGATCATTCGTAAGGCGTGTCAAATCAGGTAAATCTAAAGTTGCTATAAATGGTAATTGATGGTTAGGATCACAAAAACCTTGAGTAGCCAATGCAGTTCCAGGAGGTGGATACCCAGGATAGCTGAGAATCGGATTTGCATTAGGAATTGTATAACCTCCCGGATAACCAGGATTAATCGTACCAAACTGGGGTTGGTGAGGCTGTTGATAAGTATAGCCAGGGTACGGTTGATACTGATAGTTTGGATTTTGTGTATAGGGACCGAATTGCGGCTGTCCCTGGTACAGTTGATACATGAATTGCGGTTGAATTGTGACAACTGTACTTGTACCGGTTTGTCCTACAGGTATCTGAACCGAAGTCTGAACTGAAGGTCCTGACTGAGGTATGGAGACTTGAGGGATTTGCGCAGATACAGGGATAGCTGAACTCGGGGTTACAGATACTCCAGAAACAGGTGTTGTAGGTTGGACAGTCGTTGCAGCTGTTGCAGCAGTTTGAGGCAGAGTCTGAGGTGAACTAGGCCCAGCCTGCTGAACAGTACTAGGTGCAGGAGTTTGAATAGTTGGCTGGACAGGTTGCTGGGTTGGACCAGAAAACAATGGTTGTCCAGGTTGATAAGGCATCTGCACATTAGGCTACATAGGTTGTTGATATTGGGATGGATCCCACACCATCATTCCGGGGTATTGTCCCGCAGAAGGTTGAACATAAGGACCATAACTTGGTTGAACGTAGGGTTGATAATTAAGAGCTAAATTTCCGGCTCCTTGAATAGATGGTTGACCAAAAGGCTGTTGGTAACCTTGAATTGGGTACTGACCTTGAGGTTGATAACCCTGAGGCGCGTAGTAAGGCTGGGGTTGATAAGGACCCTGAGGAGCATATTGAGTTTGGGGTTGACCTTGAGGTATGTACTGTCCTAAAGGTTGATACCCTTGAGGTATGTACTGTCCTTGGGGTTGTCCCCCAAAATAATATGATTCCACAGTTTGTCCTGGGAAAAAGCTACCTTGAGGTTGAGCCCCGGGTGGTAACTGACTACCTTGAGGTTGCCCTCCAGGTGGTAATTGACTACTTGAAGGTTGCCCCCCAGGCGGTAACTGACTACCCTGAGGTTGCCCCCCAGGCGGTAACGGATTTCCTTGAGGTTGTCCCCCAGGCGGTAACTGACTGCCTTGTGGTTGAGGATTGGGAACATTACTAGACATCATAAAAATTTGCTCTGCGTTCGATGTTTCAATTTTAAGACCATTAGGACCAGATGATAACACGTTTTCAATGGGTTGAGAAGCTGCTTCCGAGAAAGTACCAGATAGAGCCTGGTATCCCGAAGGAACAGAAGGACCACCGTGTAAAAATTATTCCGGAGTCTGGGAAAACATGGATGACTGTCCTACCATAATGGATGGCAGATAGTAACCTCTGGGTGTAGGATGAAATGGAACTCGAGGTTGATGAAAAGCAAGACCCGGATTTTCTAAAAAAATTTTTAAGGATACATACCAAGCACTAGTTCGAATAGGGTTGTAGAAAATAGATTCACGCTCCCTAAGATTTAAAGATTGAGGGGAGTCGAGAAGAGATATATCTTCATCTGGATTAGTAAGTTCTTCAATAGAAATAAGACCAGCTGGAAGATCGTCAGTGATGATATTTCTTACCCTAGGTGAACTAAGATCAATAGAAGTTGGTGAAATAAATCCTGACGATGTTTCCAAAACAGAAGGATCAGTTTCAGGTTCAGAGATTTCAGGTTCATCAACTAGTTCACTGGAAGGAGAAATATTACCAGTAACTTCAGAAACTAAAATCGGCTCTTGAATGTATTTTGTTGTGGGTGTTTGATAATCAGGATGAATTACAATGGATGAAGTTCCAATTTCTGTTGATCTAATCCTACCGCTGCTAGATGATACCAGAGCACGAAGCCCTTCAAGCTGACTTGGTGTATATTCAGGGGGTTTCCCTTGTAGTCTCTGGGATTGTCTCGGAAAGTCCGCCATGATTAAAAATTAATTAATCACACGCAAACAAAGAAAATTTCAATGAAAAAACCTAAAGTCTCTAAAGAAACAAAGAGTTGAATCACACACTTAAATAATCTAAGAGTTCAAACCACACACAAACAGTAACTTTCTGTACTAAAAAACTAGTTGGTGATGAAATCAAACTTAGTATAAATTTAATACGAAAAGGGCGGTCGGAACAGTTACCCCGACAACCTGCTTAATGAAACAGACTGGTGCAAGTTTCTCCACTATACCATCTCGAGTAAAGATAACCCTCTAGAGAGTCCAAGTGAGTCTAGCAAACGTCTGCTCCAGGTACAGTGGGATCTTCCCTCCACCGTCACCTTAGGAAAGAATCCTAAAGATTATGGCCTCTAAGGTTACAAACAGAAACAAATATACCTGGGGGAACAGTCTACGATCTGACACACACGCAAGGGCAGAGTAACAAAGCTCAATCCCCTTGAAGGCTCCTTGAAATAATCCAAGGTATGCTAACAAGTGACCCCTGGCTCCTTGACAATGGTCTATCCGAGGTTTACCGTTGTTAATACGTGTATATCTTCTATCATCTCCAATGAGGAAGGATTGATTACCTCACTAGTTCAGACATGATCTCGTGCCTAACTCCTTTAGGAGGAGCTTCCCAGAGCATAGATGCAACAATTGGAATTTCTTCCTACCGCAAGATTTGTCTACTTGTTTGTTTTTACTATCTTGGAGAGTTAATTACTCCCTACTCCAAGATACTAGCCTAAGCTATGTTGGTGATAAGAGCCCTAGAAAATAAAAAGATTGCTAGATGAATTTTAATTAAGCGTTACTTTTAAGAGCTGTTTCTTAAGTCAATGGGTGCGGAAATGAAACTTTGGTGGTGTGAAGACTCGATTTCCAAAAACACTAAAAATGCACCTAAGAATGATAATCAATTCTTTTTCTTTCAATGAACTTCTATCTAAATAAAGAGTTGGAGAATTCAATCCTTTTAAGAAACAATTCTTCCTTTAAACACAAAGAATGATTGAAAGAAAATATTTTTGTCTTTTCCAATAAATGATTGAAGCTCACAACGAAATCCCTTTTCTTTCAAAACTTGTAGCTAAAAAAAAAAATTTCCTTCAAAAGAGATCTACAAATTTCTAAAAAGCACTCAAAACTACAAAACTAATTTTGAGATCTAGAAATTTTTTTAAACAATCTAAATGAATAAAAGCTTTAAGATTTTTTGAAGAATGTTTTACTTATTTGTTCAGCAAAATAAGGACCTGTTCATCCAGAATAACAAACAGATCAAAAACACTCAATTATGTTTTATAAAAATGAAATTCAAAAACCAATAACAAAGTTCTTTTTCGAAGATTTGCAAAGAAACAAGTAGCTCTATTTCTCAATAAAGGATGATTTCACAAGCAGGTCAGATTCAGCAAAAAGACAAGAAAATTGATGTAATCTAACGTATTTCAAAATGTCAAATGCTTCAAATCGCTACAAAGACCAAGTGAAATGCAATCCAAAATGCAAAGTCTTCTAGAAAATCATCAAAACATCAACACTGTTGGAATTCATTCATAGAAAGTTTTTGACAGAAAGAGTAATCAATCTGGGCAGAAATCAAAAATACTAAATCAAAATAAAGATAAACTAAAGAAAGAAATCTAGAGTTTTTCTAAAATTTAAACAGGGTCCGCAGGCTTCCAGAAGTACAAGGTGCGGTACCACATTGTTTACTAAAAGAAGATGCGAAAATGCCCACACTGTCAAAAGAAGACAGAGTGCGGTCCCAGAAAAAATTAGAGAAAAACACTAAAGATTTTAAAATTTTCTAAAACAGAGAAAAACTAAACTACCCAGGCAGATGTTTATCAATCAAAAACTAAGAAAAATGTTTCCTTGAATCAAAATAAAAGAGAACCAAAAACCACAACAAGTTCATCCCCAGTGGAGTCGCCAATTTGTTGGACGGATAAATCGTTCTTGCGGACAAGACCAATCTCCCTAGTACCAAAAGTATCTAGCAACAAATAGCCAAATAGACTAATCTTTCTCTAAGCATATATGATATATGAAAAGCTCTATATAGGTATTAAAAGACCTACCTTATGTCCAGTGCTTGTTTGAAGTTGTTGTTATCCTTCGCGCGCTTGAAGGAGTTTCGCTTGTAAACCTGCAGTCACAAACAAGCAAAGTATTAAATAGCACCTGTATAGACATCATCATAAAGCATTCTTATCATAGTGATCAAGGAATCTATGAAATAAACCATTAACAAACAGCTTATTGAGAAAAATGAGTATATTTGTATTAATTTCAAAAGAAGGAAAACCTTAAAACCTGAGCCTTGATGTTGTACAAGCCTTCCCGGGGTCCGAAGCAGGATTCTCCTCTACTTTGACAAGCTCTACACTCTTTCAATCAAGACAAATAGAGGTATGCAATATCTCCTCGAAAAAGTCTTGTTTAAGTGAGTCTGAATCTCAACAGCACTTATCTTCAAATATTCTAAAGCTTCAACTCCCTTTCAGGCTACCCAATGCCTCTTTTTATAGTGGAAAAGAGGAGGTTTTTCTGTTCCAAATATGAAGGGATAGAATCCTCCTTCAAAGGGATAAGCTCCTCACATCAAGGGGTTAGCTCCATAAGGTAAGGGATACATGCACCTTATCAAAGTGTACTTATTCCCGAAAATTCTCGTCTAGAATCTTCTAGAATTAATCTCAAATAAACTTTTTTAACTTTACTTTCTCACCTTTTTTAGTTTTACAGGAGTCCACACCTATAACACATAGAAAGTGCGGTTTTGGTCCACAGGATAGCTGAACATTAGGTGCGGGCCCGTAGGCAATGTATAGAGAAAGTGCGATACCAAAGTTTAGGAGATTTTTAGGAACTTTTCTCTAATTTTCAAGGCTTGATATGAAGAAATAATATGTTAGACTTGCAAAAGGAGGAATTATGAGTTATAATGAGCTCATACCCATAGCAGAATGTCAGGATGTGACAATTTTTAGTGTAACATCCGGGGACCCACAGGTTACTCCTACGTTGATGTCGTGAGGTTTGAATTATTAAAGATTGGATTGGGTTATAACATATGTTGAGAAATATCTATGACTTTGAACCTTGTATAAGGAATGCTATGCGGGCGTAGTGTAAATGAGCGAAAGGTAATAGGAATATACATGTGTTTACATATCTGTCATGGTGGGATATATAATATATTGGGCCTATGGCTTTCAAGAAAATCAAAATTTTATATGCGAGAGGGACACTTAACGTTAGCAGGTTGAACCCTTCAACAAAGGGAAATGATAAGGTATGAGAGTGAGGCTTGAAAATATTCATATTGACAATGCGTGTGAAGAGTGGGGATCTCTTATAATAAATCAAATAGTTATTGGAAAATTCCATGAACAAGGTAAAGGCTATATAATTGTGGAAAATAAATTGTAAGGGTTGCTTGGATTTAACATGGAAGATCATTTTTCATGCGTTGTGAGATTATTTCTATGGGGTTAACCATAAGCTTGAAGACAAGGAATAGAGCCTCCGCTATAAGTTAATTTTCCCGTGAAGGAAACTAAAACATTGGGGATTGCCCAGATTTAAAAGTTTACTTGCTGAAAACGAATGCGGTTTTGCATGGGTAGGAAATTGGAGTCATATATGGACTGAGAGTTTATAGTTGAGGTAGCCAAGGCATTAAAGTGGTATCAAAGCTTTGAACTAAGTACATGTGTGAAAATAGATCGGATTTTTGATACTGATAAGGATTGCAGCTGATGAGATACAGTGCATGTGATGGCAGAAGAGGGAAGATCAGATTTTTAAATCTGAAATGCAGCATACACAATTAAAGTGAGAAGACTTGTATAAGGGAGTGAAGAACAAGACCATGTAGGGATCTTGCATATGAGTTAATTTTAAATCTGAATTTAGATTTGTATTTGCAGAATTTTGGTTGTAGAGTTTGATATTTAGCTAGAGGCTGGGTATAGAGGAAAATTGCAGTGTTCTCAAGAGAAAATGAGTAGTGTTTAACCCTAGTTGAAGGATTTCTTGCCGAATTCAGAGTGCAGGCAATTGAATACATCTCAGCAGAAGTAGATCACAACTTTGAGAGCAGTGATAGAAGAGTCCAGCAAGGGACTCTGAGTGAAGAAGAAGTGTGGCAGAACCTGGAAGAATTCCCAACAGAGGTTGGATGAGAAGAGAACAGAGGTGTTCTTGAGGAAACTTGCAGAGTGAATCCTAGGAAGAGTAGAAGAGAGTGCTCAGAAGGGTCCAGCAAATAGGGGACCAGTACTTGCCAAAAGCCAAATCCAGAGGAAGGGATTGGTGAGGTAAGTTGTAGCAAGAGAGCTTGTTGTTGCAGAGGCTTAGTGCATCTTGTGAGTGAAGAACTCATTGAGAATAAAATGGCTACTGATAGCCACATCAGAGATTGCATAGGTTCTGAAAGAGGCCCCAACAGAAGAGAGAAAGTAGATGCCAAGAAAAATGGCATAAGGCATCAGTTAGCTGATGCAGAATGGTGGAAAGATATGGCTGAGATCAGTAAGCAGCTTTGTGAACTAGAAAGGATGAAAGAGGAAAACCAGCGAGTTGGTTGGCTCATGAAGAAGAGTGTGAAATGGCAACCATTACAATTGAGATTGAGGCAAAAGGAGATTGCCTTATTGAGAGAGGAACTCAGAGCAGCTGAGTTGAAAGAATAAATTTATGCTTGTGAAGAAGAATAGAGCACATATGAAGAGTGGAGATCTGCAAGAGATCTTATAAGACATGATGAAGACTTGAGGCAGCTAGAAGCTTGTCTTGCTGAAGAGGAAGTCATTGAGGACTTCCTGAGTTGTTGGGAAAGTCCAGATGATGTAAGGGCTTGTGCTTTTGAGTCTAACAAATGTGAAGTGATGAAAAACTCCACAGAGGAGGAAGAACCCAGAGTTCTTGAGGCAAGGATGGAAATTGAAGATTCCATGTGCAAACTTGTTCAAGAAGCAATGCTTGAGGAAGCAGCCAAGCCTGAAAGGTCTTGTGATTTGAAAACTAAAAATTTGTGTGTGTTTGCAGGTACACCGCTAGAAGATGGACAAGCTTCAGAGTTTGTTAATGAAGAGGAGACATTGAATCTAAAATCTGTTCAGATCAATGCTGAGATAGTGAGATCTCAGGGAGAGATGAAGACTGAAGAGTCAGATGAAGATATTCAACAGAATGCTGAAACATAGGGAGAAGGACCAGTATAGGATTGGTCAAGAACAAGCAAAGGCATAAAGGGTTTTCTAAGGTTCCCAAACTCTACTCCAATTGAAGTTGTTGAGTTGTATAAGAGGTTGGATTTTCAAAGAAGGAAGTTGGAGGAGCAGATTACCTATACACAATATGGTTTACTGAGGAAGCAAGGCAGGAAGATCTTCATGGATAGTGTTCATGAAGCAGATGATAGGAGGAAAGAGAGACTAGCTGACAGTCTCATGAAAGATGCAGATCAACATGCTGAGGTGCTGACAAAAGACTTAAAAGGGAGTTCTGAACAAAATACTGATGTGTTTTCAGAGGAGGAAAATTTATTAAGACCTTGGAAAAGTACTGCTGATGGTTCATGTGTTAATCATGCAGGCAGAGGAGAAGAAAAACAGATGGAATCTGTCAGAGGATTGAATGAAAGAGGAACTGTGTTAGCTGAAAACATAGTGAAGAATCATCATTTTAACATGGTGATTGGAGCAGTGGAGATGGCTCTAGTAGCTGAGGAGAAAGATAATGGAGGTTTTCTGACTCTTGAAGGAGACCTAGAATTGCAGAGAGAAATTTTGGTGACTGGTTCATCAAATGAGACAAATGGGTCTTATAGTTTTGAAGATGACAATTTGTCCATGCGTACAAGTAAGGTAGAAGACAATCCATATCTTGGAATTGCCTTGGGAGATGAAAAATTGTTGTAGAAGAAAGAAGATGAGACAGTCATGTCTCACATGAAGAAACTTGTCACTGATGACAAGGAGGAGCCGATTTGGTTGACTAATCTGGAACAGACTGGAAGACATATTTTTAAAACTGCTGCAATAAAGAAGAATTAGCATTCTATACCAACAGAAGATGAAAAGGCAGAGCTTAAAGTGTTTGATTAGATTTCCAGAATCCATCAAGAGGATGAGAGTCAGTTGCTAAAGATTGCCGAAGAAGAAGAAAGAAAAGATGCTGAAACCATATTTCAGCATATGGATGATATGAGTATACAAGAAAGATGGTTGAATTGTTTGCTGGGTGAAATTATGCAAAGGGAAGGAACTTCAGACACAGGAGAAAAAATGGCTAAAGCTGTGGAGGAAAGAGAAGTAGACCCGAAGTTGCAAGAATTAAGTATGCTTGCTAGTATGCATAGGGAAATAAATGAGGATGTTACTATAGATGGATAATTAAGTGGCGATTTGTTCTCTAAGAATGAGTTTGCAGAGGGATAGGAGGTTTGAGAGGCAACAACACCCATGGTTGTAGTTGAAGCGGCATGGGGAATGGCATCTGTAGGAGTGGTAAACATGTTAGTAGCATGTGGGATAGAAAGAGCAACAATGTTGACAACAGTAGAAGGTGAAGGCAGCAGCAGTAGAGAGAGGAGTTTCCAGCTAGAAGATAAGCTAGACATGGAAATTGGAAACATCAGGAGACTGATGCAGCAAATAGCAGCCAGGAAGCAGAATGATTTTTGTATAGGAAGGACAAAAGCATATTGTGAAAGTATAGCTGGAGGTGATTTACAGAACAAGGTTTGGAAACCAGGAGAATTGCAGAAGAATAATGATGCAGCTATTGGACAACTACAAAACAGAGTATGGTATCCAGGAGGCAGAAATTAAGGAAACATGATCAGGAGATCATGAACAAATTGAACCTTGGGAGTCTAATGCAGGGGCATTAGGTACAATCAAACACCTTGTACATAAGTAGACATAGGGGGTCTCATGCTTTTACTTCCTCATATAATTATTAAGTATTTTGAATAAGCTTTGTAATAAATTGTAATTTTTCTCGAGTCATTAAGAACATGAGAGAATTTATTATTTTAGGAATAGGAAGAGTTAGATTGGGGTTATGAGAAAATTTAGGATTAGTCCAGTTATTAAGTCTAAATTTAGGAATTGGGAATGTTAATAGTTTGATGAGCTGTTTGAGGACCTGAATCGATTCAGGTCATCTTTGAGCATAAAATGTAAGCAGTTGTAGTATAGAGAGAGGGAGCTCTGTTGAGAAATAGCGTAGGCTGTAGAAGGGCCAAAAACTGAAGATTAGGCCAAGTGAAAAGTTTTGTAAGTGATTCATTGTTTTATTGAAAGAATCTGTTCAAATTGCATGAATATTGTTAAATTTGTTGAACCCTTAGTTAAACTGAGAAGGGGGGGGTGAATTAGTTTAACACATTCATGGAATTTTAAAACTTTTTCATCAACACTTGTTTACACCTTCATTTCATGTTCAACTTAACATGTGATTAATCTTAGAATGTGAGCAGCAAGCATTACTATAATGTAATAGTAGACTTAATATGACAGCACCAAGTATTCAACAGATGATATAAACCAGATCAGCACATAAACATCATGCATAGAGACACCAGATATAAGTGGAAACCCATAAAGGGAGAAAACCACATCTTATTATTGTCGTTATGCAAAGGCAAGCTCCAACTCCCTCACTAAGATTTAGAGGTATCAACCTACATATTCACCAATTCGTGGCTACAACTTGCAAGGAAGCACCAAATCCCTTCAATTTTCTACAGGCACCAACCTACAGGAGGCTCCAACCTCAGTCAGCTACAAATGAAAGCTATCAAGCTGCATCTTGATAGGGAAGCTCTAACTTCCTCAATTTATCAAACTGAATGTTTGTTGATTACTCCGATATCACTGCTTATACCATCTTCATCGCTATGTATCGCATTCATATTCGCTCTTGCATCATTTTCAGTATCTTCTCCACTCACTATCATCTCCCTCCTTCTTCTCACTTTCACTTTCATTTATATTTTGAATTTTTTACCAGATCTCATTCTTTCTCCTCCTTTTCTTATCTTCTCTCTCGCCTCAATTCTTCCAACTTCAGATTTCTCTTCTCACTTTCTCGAACCCCCCTGTTCCCATTTCTTCAACTCTCTTAAATTCTGCTGCACACTCTCTTCTTCTCTCACTCTATTTTCGTAACCTTCTCCCCTCGGATGTTACCTTGTTTTATACAAAATAACTTCATGGCTGTTTGTATTCTACTGGGAATTCGAAATGGACAGCCATGTCTCTTTGCCTTTTGCCTTCTCATCTCTTTTATCTGCTCATTCAGAAAATATAACTGTAGGTACCAATTTAACATTACAGTGGGATATTTGTTCTCTTCCGGAGACTTGCCAATGCATCACAACAATATAAATCAATTAAAACATTTACATTTCAACTTTTCGGTTACATAAAAACAGTTTCACTCAGCCCATTTTCTGGCCTTTGGATTTGCTGGTTTTTTCTTTTTCTGTTTTTGTTAAGAAACTATTCTGCATACTCTATTTACTGCTACTTTGTGCACCTGCGCATGTACACCTGTCAAGTTCATTCCTGTGCATATTCCTGTTCACCGTGATTGTGTGTATGTTGTATATATAGCTGCTTTTCCAAGTTTATCCTCAAATAAATATAGATCTGGGAAATGTCTGTTATTTATCAATCTTTGTGCTCGGGCTACCTACTTACACACACTCTATCCATATAATATATTTCCAAATCAAACCCCCTCCACCTTTTTGGATTAATGCACATTTTTCTGTAGCTATCTCTCTCTTTCGTTGTAGTTGTGTAACCGATGCATACAAGTAACTGTGCAATTCAACTCTCATCGTTATACAAATAATTAAACATTTTAATACTTAGAATGCCCTTATGGGCCCACTCACTAAACTTTTTATATCTTCTGATGCAATGCATTACTGTCCACATATTGGAAATGTGCAAGAATTGTTTTCTGTATACACATATGTGCTGCAGTGCTTTTCTTTCCTCTTAAACTTTGGATTAATTAACGTGGAGAAAACCTGTCTCTTATCTTCTGGATGGACCCCACATGCCAACTATACTCCACTAGTGACCTTTCACATATTTCTGATTGCGATTAATCGCAATCGTGACTTCCATTAAGTCCCGATGCGATTAGGCTAGAACTCAAACATATAAAAACCACAGTTTACACGCCCATCAAGTCTGGAACTCAATCACAATTGCAATATGTTGTTAACCTGATCCACTGTCAATTTTCCGATGCGATTGGGTAAGGGCCCCACCATATAATGCTTTGGTTGTATTAAGGCCGAACAATAGAGCGCCTTTCATATATGTATATAGTATGTTTTGGACCTTTGTGTATGTAATGCACTGCATACATATAGGCTTTCTACTTCAGCTTTAGTGTACCTTCCAGCTGGGGTAATGATTCTCAGAATTTATGAAGGGGGGGGGGGGGGGGGTGGGTCCCACACTCTATGTATAAGATATTCAGTCAACATTTAATACTTCAATAACCCAAGGGTTCTCCGCCAATGCGATGAATGAAACAATAGTTATAAAACCATTGAAATACCTCGTTACATAGAAATGTTCGGTCTTTACTTGTAGAAGTCTGAGTGTTTTTGAAACTTTGGATTAAACACCCAAGTTATAATATTATTCTGCAACATATATTAATTTGACTACCAAACTTCATATTTAAAGCTCTCGGGCCCACAATATCCATATAATGTACCTTGGCTTAAGTCGCCCTTCTCATCCGACGGTGGAGAGCATGTTGCCTTGCCCCGTGTGATCCGACAGATATTGCTTGGCTTAGATGCACGAGTGATAATGCACGATGAGAGCGGTTTCTCCAGACTGCTTGAGGCCACGTGTCAGGAAATCAATGGAATCACTCCAAATTCTTGAATACCGCTCACCCTACGAAGGCGGTGCGATCAAAACCGGAAACCAGCCTTTACTGTTCACTCCTGCATGGTTCCGCGTTGCTCTTTAACTCAGGGTTCCGTTGCGCTTATATATATATGAACTCTGCCTTTCATGTGCAATTCCTCAACATAGGTTAATTAACAAACACCACTTCCATTGTTTCTTTATATGATTCCTATTACCCCTGACTGTTCGACATTACAATTAACGCACAACATATTCAATCTTGTTAGCTTCTCTAGTGGTTCCTCTATAAATGCCAGCCACTTCTGATTGTCTTCACCATAGGCAAACAACTTTGACACTAAGTCGACACTTCCACAGTTTAGTGGTTTCAACTCCGGATTCTTATTCAGCTACACCTTAACTACAATATGGCTCATATTATGCATTTCCGAATACAACATCGACATAAATGTCGATTCTTTCAATAACCCACAGAACGCAATTCACCCCAATTATAGAGATTATTTTCACATTATTTCACCATTTCTTCTTGACAGTCAGAGCCCATTCACACAGATTTCAGAACAGATTCCTCATTTATACATACAAGTTTAATTAAAAACCCTTTATGCATTCAAAACCAGATGCTGCTCCTTGCTCCTGAAGCTCCTCTGCTGCCTTGTTGTTGTTTGAAGTGCTCCTCCTTTGCCATCTTCTTTGCCATCAATGACAACATTTCCAACAGTCTCCCCCTTTGGCATTGATGGCAATACACTTCCTCTGCTTGCCTTTTAGAATCCCCTTTTTGCTTTTCCTCCCCCTTTGACATCAATGGAAAAGCGTTGCTCATTTCCTAGTTTTATTTCTGCATTTCCTCTCTCTGAGTTATGTTTAGGCCCTCTTCTACTGAATTTGTACCATGCTGCTCCAGACTGATGTACAAGACTTGTTGAGAAAACACTTTGAGGATTATTGGACTTGAATATACACTATAAATTGGTACAATCCAAAGCACAGTCTCCTTTCACTAGTATAATGCTGAAAGTGAGGATAATGACACTTCATCGAACACATTGTACCAAATTTATCTAATCAGAGATGTATGATTGGATCAAAAACTAAAATACTGAGAAGGCTTCAAATATACTTCTGTCTCTGTTTGATGTAGTGAGCTAATATATTTCTGTTGAGGAAGATTGTAGATGGAATATTTCTTTTCCTACAATACTCATCTGCAGTACCACACCTGTTCAATTATGATAATGATGCCAATATATCTTTTATTGCTGTGGTACACCTTTCCTGCCTGTTGCTGATGATATGAGCTAGGATTCTGACAAGGATATTACTTTTAAAGACTGAGAGGTTCTTTTTGTTGATGTGAACAATGAATCAAGACAGAGTTTACAACTTATTGTGAGATTAGGCAATATCTTTCAATATCATAGGCCAAATGACTTTTATTGCTTGCACACTGTATTTTCAAAATAAACCCTTCAATGTACTGGTCAGTTTCACTTATCAACCATGCATTTTTATTTATGACATAATGGGGTATGTATGTCAATAATCAATTTTTCTTTAAAGGTGGATTGCCATCAAATCCTTTGTGCTGAAGTAGGATTTAGATGATAAAAAAAAACTTTTGAGCTTCAGATGGTAATCGCAGCTATTCCTGTATTCTTCAGATACTTTGAATGTTCTATCAGAATGAACTTCCACAAAATCATATTCAAGATATTTAATTGAAAACTCAGCAAATAGACTTCACACAGTTTTGTAACTGATCTTAAAAAAGAGGCCTTGAAGATATACATGTACCAACTTCAAGAAGGCATGAAATTATATATAGAAAAAGATATTGCTTCGGTGCTCAATATACTACTTCAAGTGTAAATCAGATACTGATCCTTTAGCATTGCTACTGCCCTTTTCATGTTGAATGCAGATAACCCTGGGAATTTTACCTTGATGCATTCTTGCCATAGTCCTTTGATCCTGAGGACCTGTATCATACTACTGCTCCATGACAAAACTTTATATTCTGTTGATAGGCATGTTGCTTGTACCTAAACACCAATTTATATTACTTTGATAAACCATGCAGAGATTTCACTTCAACTTGCACATTAACCCATAACTGATACATCCTTCATAAATTCTATTATTGATCTTTCCACTGTTCACACCAATAATCATCAATATATTGAAACTGATCTTGGCATTATTTACCATTCTTCTTTTTCTGTCCCTCTGTTCCAAGGAAAGCCATTGCATGTTCCTTTCTAGGAATGCTCTAGAATCATTGCTGCTTTATATTCAATTCAATTGTTCTAACATAAATATTTTCAGGAAGACATCTTCAATTAGTTTATTAGAAATCCTCATGGGTAGATTACTCAGAGATTTATCACTTACTTAGCTGTACTTCTCCAAGGGACATTTTCATAGATGGAAGAAGAAATGATACAATGATGAGAGGCCCTTTTCTTACTCATCTTTCTTAAGGTGAATCATTGTTCATACTAGCAGAATGTTGCACACTGTGATCATCACTTAATGTGTTGATGTCTTCTTAACTTAGATGATCATGACTAATGTTTCCTCTCTACCATTATGGTTTCTTGCTGCCTTCTCTTCTTTCGTCAATCTGTTAGTTAAATAATCTTCTTCCTCTATAGTTCTTTGTTAGAGGAATTTTATTTTCCCTTCATGATCTTATAGCCGTTCTCATTCTAAGGTGCTCTTCTTAGACTACTTTCGTGGGGTCTATATATGAACTACTCCCCCCCCTGGGATGTTCCTTCATATTTTTCACTGGATGGATTTTTTCTTTCTAGAGCAGCTCCCCCTGAGCCTATGATGCATTCATTATGTTATTGAGGTAACAGGCTCCCCCTTTCTCTTTTCCTTCCATACTTTATTGGGGTTCTTCATGCTGATTACTCTTCTTTTTGATTCATAGTTTTGATTGATCTGTTTTGATTCCATCCTCTGTCTAGAGCTCTTTAATGTATATGGAAGTTTACAGTCTTTTTCTTTGTGGCCAAGCTTGAGGCATATATAGCATCTTATTTTATCAAAGAATGTTTGAGCTGATGTATAATATTTCATTCCCCTTTTTGAACATAATTTACAATCAATAGATTTATGTCCAAATTCATTGCATGCATAATAGTAGCCATGGAAATGATTTGTGTACCTGGTGGAAGATTGTCCTTTCCATTTTCTTGCTTGAGGTAGTCTTCTCTTTTGCTGCATCTTTTGCTGGTTGAAGTTGATAGGCCTTCTCTTACATTGTGCTGCATTATGTCCTAGTTTATGACAAGAGAAACATGTGCTACTTTTCATAGGAGGGAGGAACCTCCTTTGACAACTTCCAAATTTATTCACTTCATCTTTAGGAGCATATGAGCCTTTAGTGGCTGATTGTTTCATCCTCTCATTCTCTGGTCTTTCATGTTGCTGCTTGTTTTTGTTTGTTTCTTTGCACATCTTGTTCTTGCTGGCTTCTTCTTCCTTTACAACTTTTACAAAAATGATATTCTTGTTATCTTCTATTTTTGACTTACTATTTTCTCCTTCATATCCTATCCCAGCCTTTATGAGAGGAGATCTTTAAGCCTTTAGAATCTGGTCCAACTGTCCAGAGCTTTTCATCTGAGGAGTATTCATTAATAAGTCTCTTTGGGCCTTTTCTAGTTTCTTTCTCAGGCTCACTATTTCTTCTTCCAATTTTTCACATTCCATATTTTTCTCTCTCATTTGTTGCAGTAGAGTGTCTTCAACTTTCCTTGCTTCTTCAAGTTGTGTCTTCAAGCCAACAATTTCCTTCTTATCTTCATATTCTTTCTTATCACATATTTGCACCAATGTCTTAAAGTCTCTGTTTTCATTCTTCAATCTTTCTATTTCAGTCAAGGCTATATCAAGTTTGGTTTTTTCTTCAACTATAATTTCTTAAGGGAACTGAATTCCATTCGTACTAGTAGGTACTTCATTTGCTGGAACATTTTCTTTTTGACATGAATTTTTCTTCTTCTTAATTTTCTTCTCCTTCTTGACAATGCAATCCTTAGTGTCTACTCCATGGATGAAATGCAATCTGTCCCATATTTCTTTTGCAGAGTCTAGATCCATTATTAAATCAAGATCCTTATTATGAAGATTGTCATATATCACACACTTTTCCTTGGCATTCTGCTGTTGTTCTTGAAAAGAGGGAGAGTCTATGCAGTAGCCATCAGATACAAGCTTCCATACCTCAGGTTCATAAGCCAATAATCATGTTTTAACTTTATCTCTCCATTCAGGAAAGTGTGTTGTATTTAACACAGGTACATTTTGATAGTCCATGACTCAACTATTTCTCCTTCAAGCTATTAGGCTTACACCAAAGGAACCTTCTCTGATACCAATTGTTGAACCCTTAGTTAAACTGAGAGGGGGGGGTGAATCAGTTTAACACATTCATGGACTTTTAAAAAATTTTCATTAACACTTGTTTACACCTTCATTTCATGTTCAACTTAACATGTGAGTAATCTTAGAATGTGAGCAGAAAGCATTACTATAATGTAACAATATACTTAATATGAGAGCAGCAAGTATTAAGCAGATGATATTAACCAGATCAACACATAAACATCATGCACAGAGACACTGGATATAAGTGGAAACCCATAAAGGGAGAAAACCACATCTTATTATTCTTGTGATGCAAAGGCAAGCTCCAACTCCCTCTCACCACTGATTTTCTATAGGCACCAACCTACAGGAGGCTCCAACCTCAATTCTACAAGCTACAACTTGCAAGGAAGATCCAACTTCCATCAATTTTCTGCAGGCACCAACCTACAGGAGGCTCCAACCTCAGTCAGCTACAACTGACAGCTACCAAGCTTCAACTTGATATGGAAGCTCCAACTTCGTTAATTTATCAAAAAAAATGTTTACTGATTTACCTCAGATATCAGCTCTATTCTGTACCATCTTCACTATTGTGTATCAGTCTTCATATCTTCCTTATATCATTTCTACATCTTCTCAGATTCACTATCAGCTCCTCCTTCTTCTCTGCCTCACTTCTTCATTTCTTCATTATCTAACTTTTCACTACATCTCATTCTGCTCCTCCTTCTTTATCTTCTCTGCCTCAATTTTCCAAACTCTGTATTCTCTCTTCTCACTCTCTCTAACCTCTTGCAGCTTTTTTATTTTATAAGACTCTCTTCAATTTTGCTGCACACTCTCTTCTTCTCTCACTCTATTTTCGTAACCTTCTCCCCTTGGATATTACCTTGTTTTATACAAAATAACTTCATGGTTGTTTGTATTCTACTAGGAATTTGAAATGGACAGCCATGTCTCTTTGCCTTCTGCCTTCTCATCTCTTTTATCAGCTCATTCAGAAAATATAATTGTAGGTACCAATTTAATATTACAGTGGGATATTTGTTCTCTTCCGGAGACTTGCCAATGCATCACAACAATATAAATCAATTAAAACATTTACATTTCACCTTTTTGGTTACATAAAAACAATTTCACTCAGCCCATTTTCTAGCCTTTGGCTTTGCTGGTTTTGTATTTTTCTGATGTTGTTAAGAAATTGTTCTGCATACTCTATTTACTGCTACTCTGTGCTCCTACACATGTACACCTGTCAAGTTCATTCCTGTGCATATTCTTGTTCACCGTGATTGTGTGTCTGCTGTATATATAGATACTTTTCCAAGTTTATCCTCAAATAAATATAGATATAGGCAATGTATGTTCTTTATCAATCTCTGTGCTCGGGCTACCTACTTACACACTCTCTGTCCATATAATATATTTACAAATGAAACCCCTTCCACCTTTTTGTATTACTGCACATTTTTCTGTAGCCGTCTCTCTCTTTCGTTGCAATTGTGTAACCGCTGCATAAAAATAATTGTGCAATTCAACTCTCAGCGTTATACAAATAATAAAACGTTTTAATACTTAGAATTCCCTTACGGGCCCACTCGCTGAACTTGTTCTATCTCCCCATGCGATGCATTACTGTCCACATATTGGAAATGTGCATGTATTCTTTTTTGTATACACATATGTGTCGCGATGCTTTCCTTTCCTCTTAAACTTTGGATTAATTAACTTGGAGCAAACCTATTCTTAGTCTTATCTTCTAGATGGACCCCACATGCCAGTTATACTCCACTCGTGACCTTTCACATATTTCTGATTTCGATTAATCGCAATCGCGACTTCCATTGAGTCGCTCTGATGCTCTACTTCTTCTCTGATGCGATCAACCACTATTCATTTTGATGTGCCGATGCGATTAGGCTGGAACTCAAACATATAAAAACCATAGTTTATATGCCCATCGGGTCTGGAACTCGATCGCAATTGCAATCTGTTGTTAACTTTTTCCGCTGTCAATTTTCCGATGAGATTGGCTAAGGGTCCCACCATATAAGGCTTTGGTTGTATTAAGGTCGAACAATAGAGCACCTTTCATATATGTATATAGTATGTTTTGGACCTTTGTGTATGTAATGCACTGCATACATATAGGCTTTCTACTTCAGCTTTAGTGTACCTTCTAGCTGGGGTAATGATTCTGAGAATTTATGAAGGGGGGGGGCGGTCCCACACTATATGTATAAGATATTCAGTCAACATTTAATAGTTCAATAACCCAAGGGTTCTCCGCCGATGCGATGAATGAAACAATAGTTATAAAACCATTGAAATACCTCGTTACATAGAAATGTTTGATCTTTACTTGTAGAAGTCTGAGTGTTTTTGAAACTTTGGATTAAACACCCAAGTTATAATATTATTCTGCAACATATATTAATTTGACTACCAAAATTCATATTTAAAGCTCTCGAGCCGACAATATCCATATAACGTACCTTGGCTTAAGTCGCCCTTCTCATCCGACGGTGGAGAGCACGTTGCCTTGCCCCGTGTGATCCGACAGATATCACTTGGTTTAGATGCATGAGTGATAATGCACGATGAGAGTGGTTTCGCCAGACTGCTTTAGGCCACATGTCAGGCAGTCAATGGAATCGCTCCAAATTATTGAATACCACTCACCCTACGATGGCGGTGCGATCAAAACCAGAAACCCGCCTTTACTGTTCACTCCTGCATGGTTCCGCGTTGCTCTTTAACTCAGGGTTCTGTCACGCTTATATAGATATGAACTCTGCCTTTCATGTGCAATTCCTCAACATAGGTTAATGAACAAACACCACTTCCACTATTTCTTTATATGATTCCTATTACCCCTGACTGTTTGACATTAAAATTAACCTACAACATATTCAATCTTGTCGGCTTCTCTAGTGGTTCCTCTGTAAATGCCATCCACTTCTGATTGTCTTCACCATAGCAAACAACTTTTACACTAAGTCGATACTTCCACAGTTCAGTGGTTTCAACTCCGGATTCTTATTCAGCTACGCCTTAACTACAATAGGGCTCATATTATGCATTGCCGAATACAACATCAACATAAATGTCGATTATTTCAATAACTCACAGAACGCAATTCACCCCAATTACAGAGATTATTTGCACATTGTTTCACCATTTCTTCTTGACAGTCAAAGCCCATTCACAAAGAATTCAGAACAGATTCCTCATTTATACATACAGGTTTAATTACAAACCCTTTATGCATTCAAAACCAAATGTTGATCCTTGCTCCTGAAGCTCCTCTACTACGTTGTTGCTGTTTGAAGTGCTCCTCCTTTGCCATCTCCTTTGCCATAAATGACAACATTTCCAACAAAATTAAATTCTGTGTAATGAATTCTAGTCTCAGTAAAACAATTGTGTCTGAACCAGAGTAAATAAGCTCTGTTGTAGAGCTCTAGTTGATGTTCTGTTTTAATTGAAATTAGATATAAGTGTTGGAACATGCTTAGATAGAAGATGGTGATCCGATTGAGAAATCGATGTTAAATAGAGAGTCAGTATCGATTTAGAACAGAGGGTGAATGATGGATGTACGTGTTTCTGAAGAGGGTTCTGATCTCCTGGAAATCCGTGGGTCATTGGCATAACCTGCGTTAAGGAATGATGAATGGAGCAAGTGTGACTCTGTGTTAGGGTCGTATTAATGGTTAAATTAAGGGCTTCGATACCAAGAGAACGGGTATGTGTTGTAGACACCTGTGTTAAGTTGAATACATTGAACTCGCCCTTTGTATATAAATCGTATGAGGTAAATTCTTTGTGAAGGGTCGAAAGAGTCGAGGAGGTTGAGCCTTTGATGAATGATGCAGGTTGTATAGATCTCTGTTTATAGAATTCACATCGGAACTTGGTTTGATGGAACCTGAATTCAATAAGTCAGAGCCAAGATTGCAGTTGAGTTTTTCTAAACCTGAAATCGAATTCTATTGTTGAATTGAACTGGATTGGGATTAGATTTCCATCCTGCCATCAAGGTGGAGTCCTGGGTTAAACGCTGCGCTGAGGTCAAGATCAATCGTTCTAGACGGAGAGACGGGTCGTGAAAGGAGAAATAGAGTTTTGTTAAGCTCGATTCAAAAAGTTGGTTGGCTAGCCAGTTCATTGTGTGGGATCGATTCATGAGACGAACGCTGAGAAGGAATGGAACCCTGAATGGAGTGGAACCTCGAGCAAATAGTAAAGGTGGATTCAAACTTGACACTATCAGTATCGCATTGCCCCATGAGTGGCAAATGGTATTTGGGAAATTTACACGATTATCGTCGCTGGGGGACACACATCCAAGAGTGGTATTAAGAAACCACTCTCATCGCATAAATCTGGAACGTTAACGCTCGAAGACCTTAAAACCGCGAAATACATTGACATCTATCGGATCGTTGAGAGGGACGCGATTAAACACCAGCCGTCGATTGACGAAGGATGAATGGTGGATGGTTAAGTTGTAAATGTTGGGGACCCACAGGTTAGTCCTAGGTTGATCTCATGGGGTTTGAATTATTAAATATTGGATTGGGTTATAACATTTGTTGAGAAATATCTATGACTCTGAACCCTGTATAAGGAATGGTATGCGGGCGTAGTGTAAACGAGCAAAAGGTAATCGGAATATACATGTGTGTACATATCTACCATGGTGGGATATATAATATATTGGGCCTATGGCTTTTGTTAGCCCCCGTATGAAATTCTTGTCGAGCAAGCAGGGGGGCTAGATAGTTTTGGAGCCTTCAAGGAATGCATTTTTCCGAAAACTCATCATCATTGAAGTCCCTCCATGCTTTTCCCTACATAAATTTCCTATGCTAGTTCCCCATCCTAAAAGGCCTACCGTTACCTCTTGTACCCCTACAAATAACCGCAGTTGCCGCTAGAGTGCTTTGGAGCCTTCAAGGGATGCCTTTTCCCTGAAAACCCATCACCCTTGAAGTCTCTAGGTTCTATGCCTAGTACATATCCCCTCTAATGATTCACTTCTCAAAGCCTCTCTGATTATAATTTTTTGCCCC
The DNA here is from genome assembly GCA_034641835.2 of Pinus albicaulis. NCBI lineage: Eukaryota > Viridiplantae > Streptophyta > Pinopsida > Pinales > Pinaceae > Pinus > Pinus albicaulis. Next base: position 704,122,809 of record CM076572.1, on the reverse strand, counting down.
ATGTACCCCTGTAAATAACCACAGTTTCCCCCTTTTCCCCTTGGACAGTTTCCCTTTCTTCCATTCATTCCCACCGTTAATCTCTCGAATTCCCCCCATATCCCCTTCAGTTTCTACCCATACCCATTTCCTTGGCCTAATTTCCCCTCTTTTCCCCTATCGTTGCCATTATAAGGTTTCAAAAATGCATTTAAAAGGATTAAAAACCTAATTAAAACCTTATATCGGACCCTAGCCCCTCCCGCATAGGCCCTGCGCCTTTTTCCTCCATATAACCCAGCGTCGTGACCAAGGCGCTATTTTCCCGTCGCCGCATCTCCGCCATCCATTTGAATGCAAGATCCATCGGTCTGCAACGCGCCCCCACCGTTGTGGTCCCCGCCCCGCACCATGCCCTGAGATCGCCTGGTTTATTCTGCACCGCTTTTCCGTGGCAGATGGTTTTCCCCGATAGCCCAACGATTCCACTCACCGTCTGCCGCGTGTCCCCTGTACGACAGTGAAACCGCTTTCTCCCTGCACATTATCTTTCGATCCAGGGCGCGTAGCGAAATCCACGACAGCCATCAGATCTTGAGAGCTTCATCCTACGGCCTTCGCTCCTCAAAGTCGCACACTATTTAACCCCCGTTCGTCACACCTGTGGGCCCACCGTCTGTCGCCCTCCGTCGTCGATCTCCACCATGATCGACGGTCCGGGTTCATTCCCATGCTATTGACTTTTCCATTGTCTCCTGGTTCCACTACGTCATCTCCACGTGTGCCCTCCGTACTTTCTCCCATTCCATTATGTATATCTAGTTATTTTCGTGTTGTTTGATGTTTTTTATGTGTATTCGCTCTGTATTCCGCCAACCTCCACCAGAGCGATTCTCCATTGTTCTTCCGCATTCTTTCTGCCATGTCACCAATTGCACAACCTTTTTCCTCCATCCCCACTGCATCCATTGTCCGTCCATGGTGTGTTCTTCATAGTTTTCATGTTTTGTAGGATTGTAAATGATAAAATACTGCCATAATGCGCAGCCTCTGTTACAGTGACAGAGAAATCAAGAAATATCATCTTCAGCGGCTGAATTTATGAGAAAAGACCCGGGACGGTGAAGATAAGATGTTCGTTTGGAAGAATAGAATTCAAAATCTGTGGAAGACCTTCCATGCACCATTTAAAGCTCGAGCTAACATGTCAGAGGCAGAAATGAAGTGGCAGAGGGTTTCAGTACAAAGCAAAGGAGATTAAGGCACGCTAATGAAGATCTTGAGCCTTAAATCAGTGGTTTAGAAGGCAAAGCATCAGATTGAAGACCCCGAGGATCAATCAAAAGGTCCTATGCACAGTAAAAGACAACATCAAGGGTTTCTCATCAGCAGAAGGTTCTTCTTCATCAAGTACAGGGCGCCCATACAACTTTTATTATACACAATGTCCCTGAAGGAGTTTCCACCCTGACAACGGTTCAAAATCACCAGAGCATTGATATGGCAGACTTCTCAGTAGTTTATTTTATTTTTTTTCAAATTACTAGGAGTACCACAGCCGAAACATGTAAAAATCATATCTAAAGAAGATCACTCTTTCATAAAAGGGGTGACAGAGATTAAATACTCAGCATACAAGCAGAATGGGCCTCGACCCTCTTTCTTTCAGATGTTTAATACAACATTTAGTGTTCACCTACCTCCTCAGTCGATCTTCTGTTCACCCTCTGCTATAAAACACAGAAGGGAATTATTGTAAAGTTGTTGATGAGATATCAGAGAAATTCAAGCAGTTTCTCTTGAGACAAGTTCTCTATGTAATATTGTAAGATAGGCTGAGATTTGATGTATTCAGACCGAATGTTCAAGTTGTGGGCAATGATGTACCTGATTGGTGTTGTTTCTAATATGACAAGCATATTTCTTTGGATCCTGATCCAAAGCAGCTGGTGATGTTTTCCTATCTCTGTGTTTGATTTCATTTCATTCCTTTTCTACTGGCTCGCATCAGAAGTTTGGCATAATATTTGTCCTTGATAGGTACCTGATGTTGCTGCTCTCCCAGCCTTTTATGTTTTCTGCTTACATGTGTATCTGAATATTGATTTCAATTGATTTAACCAGTGTAGTGGATGTCATTGCCTGCTCTCTAATGTATGAATTGAAGAAATCCATGTTTATATGTTCTTGTTAGGATTTAGCTGGAAGATTTGGGAACACTGGGGATTAGAGTTAGCCCTGTCCACTAGGATACTTGCGCGACCAGTTTGCCTTTCTAAGTTCCCTTGTGCTGCCTCTGATTTTTTCCAAGCAGGTCTAGAGTTAAATGACCTCTGACCTGATCTATAGACAGAATTGGGTGTTTCTTCTCCTTTCATTTTCAGTCCTTAATGTCCCATTCCAAATATCATCTCCAAGATCCAAATTCTCTGGATGACTAGCCCAACTGAAAGCTTGCACATCGAACACAAGTAAATCCTCTCTTGACTCCATTGCCCAATGGCCTTGATGTTCTCTGAGTTATCTATCTTTTCCTGATTTCCTCTTTGCTCATCCTTGTCTTATGTTGGACCCTTCTTTCCTGATTCCCAACAACCAAACTCTTAATCAAACAAACAAACCCTGTGCATATAACTAGCCTAAAATCATAACTTAGAGCCTCAAATACATACACTTTGACTCATATAGAGATATCCCTCTCTGGGCCTAGGAGGGCTAGATCCCAAGGTCTGAAAGTGGTTCTATGTTGTCTCATCTTTTGGTCTTGCCAACCTGGCAAAAACATGGGAACCCCAACATAATGGCGACTCCACTGGGGAATCTGAGTGCATTTCACCTTAAATATTTTTAAAGACTCAGAGACGTAGAACTCTGGTTAGGTTGACACTAAGTCGCTCCTTTCTTGAATCGACCGCCATTGTTGAGTGTCCATCATACTCTTAGACAGAGCCTAGAAAGGGCCAGGTAGACTCCGGATCTCACCCTCTTCGGAGGTGACACATCTGGTAAATTCCCTCCCAGTCAATCTCTGGTTGGAGTTTGTTGTTTTTGAGGAGATTCCTGAAAGGTGTTAGTGCTTGAGCACTGTGGTGGACAATGTAACCCCTTAGACATACCCTAAAACCCTCCACCTGGTGACTCCTTTGTTCCTAAACGAAAAGACTCCACTGGTGATCAGTAGGCCTGCTGATTAACTTGGTTTCACAAAAGGCTCCACTGGGAGACCAACCTCTGAGACAACATCAACCACAGTAGAAGTAACAAGTAGGGTTAAGCTGCTTGGCTAGGAAACAACATTCTGGCTTTTAGAACCATTCACACAAGGGCTTATCCCAACCCTGACCCACCTGAAATAGTTGACAATCCGGAGAGTATCCTCAAAGGAGCTCCTACACCTAAAAGACCAACTATTTCTAGTCACATCCATAGAGCTAATTATGTACCAGAAGACCTAGCAGCTCCATCACATTTTCCCCTTGACCTAGACCTACCTAATAGGCTACCAAGAACTAGGTCATTCAATCATCTAGACCAGCCAGACCCTAAATCTCACAATTCACCATCTCATAGTGGTCAACAGACTAGGGACATAGGAACCCCTCCATCTACACCACCTGATATCCACTTCATTCAAAACTTGGAGCTCTCACACCCTAGATCTGCTCAATAGACTTATGTTGGTTCTAATATCCTTGTCATCCACATACTAGCTACTCAAGCCAACCCTATACCTCATCATAATATTATCATGGCAGCGTGGTATGCACCGCTAGTTTTACCTTAGCCCTTGTTACCCTTACCCAATGATTATCAGTCAAAAATCCCACACTTCACTGCTAAAGAATCCATCACAGCTCAGCAACATGTAGATAAGATGGAGGATTCTTTTGACTACATGGAAATTTATGATGAAACAATCAAAATGAGAATCTTTGCCCAAAGCTTAGGGGGTGATGTAAAGAAGTGGTTTAAGAGCTTACCCCCTGGAAGTATCCAAGATCTCCCTGCGTTATATCAGACCTTCATAAAAAAATGGGAAACTAGGGCAAACCCTCGCCAACTCCTAGCAGACTACATGAGCCTTAAAAGGAATGTAGGGGAGAGTGTCCATGATTACACCACTAGATTTAACAGCATTTACAACGCTCTCCCTCCACATATGAAACCTCCACAAGGCATGGCCCTAGCAAAATACCTTGAGGGGTTTGATGCTGACATGGCCTATGAGCTTAGGGATAAAGAGTACACCACATTGGAGGACATGCAGAAAGGAACAGTGAACATAGAGGCAAACCTGATTGAGAAAAGAGCAAGACTGAGATCTAAGAAAAGGGTAACATATAGGGAAGATACTGTAGCTTCCACTTCAGACCCAAATTATGATAGATTATCTAAAAATGTGGATAAGCTGCAGCAAATGATGGAAAAAATGGTTTTCACAGTTAGCAATCAGAACAGAAACCAAAACCAAAATCAGAACCAGAACTTTAGAAGAAACAACAATGCTCCCAACAGACAGAAAGAATCAGATCATCAATTTATTCCCCCTTTCCAAAACTTTTTAGATGAAGATGAGGGAATCATAGAGGAGTCTGAAGGGAATGCAATAAACATGTTTGAAACAAAAGACTCAGTCCTTAACTGTGATGCAGGGGAAGATCAGCCCTCACCTTCATACTAGGATGAGGAACGGTTAGAAACTGAGGATTACAGATTAGGATTTGAAAACGCCATGATGCAGGTCAAAGAACAATATGAACTTAGGAGCAGAAAGAACCAAGAAAATTCCAAAACTGAGACTCCTGAGGTTACCATCAAGAAAAGACCTGATAAAACTTCTAAAGCATCTGCTGTAAATAGCAAATCAGCAGCTGAAAGTTCTGGGAAAAACAAAGAAAAAGACAACCAGAAGAATGAAAAACAAGGTGAGCCTGCTTGCAGTACTAGCACTTCAGTTAGTACTCCTGATACAATTATTCCTAACCCTGTACATAATGAGAAATTACAAACTAATTCGGTCACCAAGGTGGCTAATAAAACAGAGTCGAGCATTTCCAAGAGTCAGTCCACTTTCAATTTGGAAAGTGAGATTGCAAAAATTAAAATCTTTGTCCCACTCTCTGAGCTGGCCACTCAAGATGTATATAAAGGCCAAATTTTGAAAGCGTTGAATCTGGGGGAAAACAACTCACTGTGAATTTGAGTGATGATCAACCTACCCTCCTGTTTGGTCCAAAGATTGAGGGAAGATTTCAGGAAGGGGTAGTTCCACCTTTTTATATCAGTCTCAACATTCATGACAAAATCTTACACAATGCCATGCATGATTCTGGAGCATCACACAATTTAATGCCTAAGGTGGTGATGGAAAGACTAGGCCTAGAGATAACCCGGCCTTACAAAGACTTATATTCATTTGACTCTAGCAGAGTAAAATGCCTAGGCCTGATCAAAGACCTATGTGTGAGCTTGACCCAGATCCCAGCTAAATGCATGGTCATGGACGTGGTGGTGGCAGATGTGCCACCCAAGTATGGCATGTTACTATCTAGATCATGGGGAGCCAAACTGCAAGGAACGATGCATATGGACGGCTCATATGCCACTATCCCTATCTTTGGCCAACTCATAAGACTGTATAGAGAGTCCCAGATGAAATTCCTAGTCAGTAGCCCCGAGAAACTTGAAAATTCACCATTATACTCTGTACACACAGACCTGGATTCTTTCATTCTTTATAACAATCAATCCATAGGAGAGCCAGAATCTGAATGTAGAAATACAAGAAAGGACACAGAGCCCATGAGCTTTAGCATAAAGGCTACCCTAGAGGAATACGACGAGGAAAACCATGGGTAGGGTATTGAAAACGCAAATTTGAGTGAACCAGCAACAGAAATGGAACGTAAACAGCAAGATAGCCAACCCTCTGAACTCCATGCATGTCGTGAAGAACAAAACAACCCGTAGCCTAGCACAGACCCTGTAACGCAACATGATGGCGAACCCCTGTGGGAAATGAATTTCGATGGATCCTGTACTAGGAAAAATGCTAGAGCAGGGGTGTGGATACGTAACACAGAGAGTGACCACGTTGAGAGCCATGCTGTAAATCTGCACTTCAAATGTACGAATAATATTGCAGAATACGAAGCTCTTATCCTTGGCCTGAATCTGTTGAAAAAATTGGGAGCCCATAGGATAGCTATACGAGGAGACTCAGAGCTAGTCATAAAACAATTAAGCAATGAGTATTCAGCAAAACACCCCAGGCTCAGGGCATACAGGAATGATGCCATGGATATACTGAAAAATTTTATGGAATATGAGCTGGTGTTTTTCCCTAGGGGTCAAAATGTTATCGCAAATGGATTGGCTTGCCTGGCTAGTTCATATCCTAAGACTCCATCCGACCAACAAATCATCATTCAGACCAAATTTAGACCTGCGGTGCTAGACAATGAAAAATATTGGCAGGTCTTTGAAGGAGATAAACAGATCGAGGATTTCCTAATAGGCAGAAACGAGTTTGAATTTTCTGATTCAGACTCTAAATCTGAGGACGACCGCCTGAGTGAAGAATCCCCTAGTAAGGAAGCCCCACCTGGTAGCATAGAAAAAAACACTTTTTCCCTAGAAACTGGAAGTGCAGCCATAGAACGTGAAAACGCAGATAGTGAGGAAATGGAGGTGCTGCAAGCCAAAGATAAGAATATACCCAGAGGCCTGGCACCCTTGGAGGACCTTTTGACTTTGATGACGTAGCGAAAAAGCCCACTTTGGAACATGCAGATTCAAACGTAGAAGTATGCAACATAGGCATTGAAGATAAACCCAAAATGATCAAACTGGCCAAGTCTATACCTGCAAACATGAAGAAGAGATACGTTAACCTTTTCAAGGAATTCATTGACGTGTTTGCATGGAGTTATGAAGACTTAAAGGCCTATGACACAAACATAATACAACACAAAATACCCTTGAAGGAAAATCAGAAGGCTGTCAGACAAAAACTCTGCAGAATCAATCCAAAACAATTGCCTGCAGTTGAAAGGGAGATTAAGAAGATGTATGATGCAGGCATAATAGTCCCTGTGAGGTTTTATGATTGGGTATCAAATCTAGTGGCTGTGAGGAAGAAAACAGGGGAGATCAGAGTTTGCATAGACTTCAGAAACCTCAACAGAGCCTCCCTGAAAGACAACTACCCCTTGTCCAGAATGGAACATATCTTACAAAAGGTAGTGGGCTCTAAAAGAATCTCCCTGCTTGATGGTTTTTCTGGATAAAATCAGGTCTTAGTACTCCTAGAGGATCAACTCAAACATCATTTACCACTCCTTGGGGCACCTTTGTGTATGTGAAAATGCCCTTTGGACTGATGAATGCTGGGGCTACCTTCCAAAGAGCAATGGATATAGCTTTCTCAGATGAGATAGGACACTTCATAGTTATCTACTTGGATGACTTGACTATCTTCTCTAAAACTGAAGAAGAACACTTGAAACATCTGAGGAAAGTTTTTGAAAAATGTAGAAGGTATGGTCTGTCACTAAATCCTAAGAAAACTGTTTTTGGGCTGCAAGAAGGTAAACTTCTTGGCCATATTATATCTGAGAAAGGGATTAGGATAGACCCACAAAGAGTTGAGGGGTTACTTCAGATCACGCATCCAAGAAACATCACGGAGTTACAGTCCTTCATTGGGAAGATCAATTTCCTTAAGAGATTCATTCCCAACCTAGCTGAGCACCTTAGGAAAATGACCAACATGCTGAAGAAAGGTGCCGGAATTAAGTGGACTGTTGAGGCCAAGAAATCTTTTGAGTCGGTAAAATTGGCGCTCACTCAAGCCCCTATCCTGATCAGTCCAGATTTCTCAAAGGATTTTCTAATATTTTCATTTGCCTCTGAAAACACAATAGCCGTTGTCTTACTGTAGAAAAACACAGAGGGAATGGAACAACCAATTGCCTTCTTCAGCAAAGCCTTAAGGGATGCACCCCTAAAGTACAAAATTATGGAAAAGCAGGCCTATGCCCTGGTAAAGGCCTTAAAAGACTTCAGGGTGTACATTCTGCATTCTCACACCATAGCCTATGTTCCAAATATAGTGGTTAAAGACATCTTGTCCCAAGACCCTGATGGGAAAAGGGGCAAATGGATTGCGACTATCTTAGAATATGACCTTGAAATAAAGCCCACCAAACTGATCAAAGGTCAAGGCCTAGCCCAATTAATGGATGAATCTAATCTGCAGGCCCTTTACATTGACATGGTAAATGCCTTAGATGACCAGGGAGGATTGCCCCACCCAACTGTTGAGGAGAGGTTTCAGAACTCTCCTTGGTATTCTGATATGCTTTACGTGCTCACCAATCTCAATGCCCCCCCAGAACTGTCCAAAACTAAGGCCAGATTCATAAAACTGAAATCTAAAAACTACTGCATTTTGACTGAGAACTTATATTGGAAAAATCCAAATGGCCTATTGCTAAAATTCTTGCCTGAACCTGAAGCTGAAAGAATTAAAAAAGAGTTCCATGCTAGAGAATGTGGAGGCCACCTGAGTTGGAAAGCCACTGCAAATAAAATACTCTGGGCTGGCTATTATTGGCCCACACTCTTCAATGATGTCCATAAAATGGTAACTGCCTGTCTAAATGCCAGATCTTTGAGGGCAGAAAAAAGCTCCTTCCCCTCCCTTTACAACCTATCACTGTAGAAGGCCCCTTCATGCAATGGGGCCTAGACTTCATTGGGGAAATTCACCCCTCCTCTTCTGGGCAACACAAATGGATCCTAACAGCCACAGACTACTTCACCAAATGGATAGAGGCTATACCCACTAGGAATGCCACTGATTTTGTCATCATTAGGTTCCTAGAAGATTACATCCTCTCTCGGTTTGGCTGTCCCAGGAAAATAATCACTGACAATGCTGCTGCTTTTGGATCCAAGAGAATGGTTTACTTCTGTCATAGGTACGGAATAGCACTTGGTCATTCAACTGCCTATTACCCTCAAGGTAATGGACTAGCTGAATCTTCAAACAAAAGCTAGGTGATCATCATCAAAAAGCTGTTGGAGGGGAACAAAAAATCATGGCATAAGAAGTTGGTGCACGCCTTGTGGGCTGATAGGCTTACAACGAAGAAGTCCATTGGCATATCACCATTTCAGCTTGTCTATGGAACAGAAGCAGTCTTCCCTATCAGCCTTGGGGTTCCAGTAATCAAACTTGTCCAAGAGATTCATACCGAGGAAGACAGTACGGTGAGAATAATTTATGAAACAATCCATCTTCAGCAAACGAGGGAGCAGGTTTATAGCAAAGCTGTTAGAGTTTAGAAAACATAAAGAGGTATTTTGACAAAAAAGCCAAAAATTTAGATTTCAAAATTGGAGACAAAGTTCTGAGGTGGGACTCAAGAAGAGAGGACAAAGGTAAACATGGCAAGTTTGATAGTTTTTGGCAAGGTCCATATATTATCCAAGCCTCTGTGGGCCCTAATGCATTTTTCTTACAATAAATTGATGGTACAGAGCTGTTTGGGGGTCCTGTCAATGGCAGGATGCTCAAACACTACTTCTGCTAATTTTCATTTCCAGTTCCATTTCCATTGTATATACCATTGCAGTTTTTTTATTTTTAAATAAAAAGAGAAAATGTTCCAAAAATAGAGAGAAAGGAGAGGTTCAGACACGCTCAAAACATGAACCTCTGAGGCGCAAAAGATCGACTCTGATAAGCCCATGCATTTTCCTGAGTAAGGGCCTACTCCAGACCAATTGGACGAGCAAGACATGTATGATGAACTTGGTCTGGAGTTTGCTCTTGCTCAGAAAAATTCTCAAGATGGGGCTCACGCAGGTATCCCACCCCAGTATCAGTTCATACATGAAGTAAAAAAGATGGTCCTGACACGCTCAAAACCTAGACCAACAAAGGAAGAAGAGGAATCAGCTCTAACATGCCTAAAACCAGAGCTGAAATGAAAAAGAAGTGACCCTAACAAGCTCAAAACTTGAGTCACAAAAAGAAGAAGGATGCTGCAAGTTTCATCTTTTAAGCCTTCACAGTTTTGTTTTCTGCAAAATTCTATCCATGTGCAACTATTTTTATGCCTTGGATCCACAGCAAGTTCGACAGTTTAATCCTGGCTTGGCTGTTTTGAATTTCCTGTCTTAGAATGTAGGAGAAGAAACCTATTGGACAGTTTAATCCCAACAGGTAGCAGATTAGGTAGAGAAACATATGAGGCCAACAGTTTAACCTGGTCTCATGGAGTAATAAGGGTAGAATTAGAATAGGTTTGTTTTATGTTTTCATGAATAAATGATGTAAAGGGTCTGCCAGTTCAAATGCACTCAAGGAAAAATTGCTAGGACTGTAGTTGGGTAGGTAGAATGGCTGGGAAAATGTTTCTGCTTATTTGTGTATCTAACATATTGTGGCAGCTGAAAATTGAAGAAAGAAAGGGATGTGCCAAGCAGCAGGCATCTGGCCTACTCCAAAGATTATTTCTGGTTTCTTGACTCCTTCAAGAAGAAGCCATCCCCATGTGGAGCCACTGTTAGCCTCCCTATGAATTTCTTAACAAGCAAGCTGGGGGCTAAAGTGCTTTGGAACCTTCAAGGGATGCATTTTCCCTGAAAACCCATCACCCTTGAAGTCTGTAGGTGCTATGCCTAGTACAGATCCCCTCTGATGATTCACTTCTCAAAGCCTCTCTGATTATAATTTTTTGCCCCATGTACCCCTGCAAATAACCACAGTTTCCCCCTTTTCCCCTTGGATAGTTTCCCTTTCTTCCATTCATTCCCACCATTAATCTCTCGAATTCCCCCCATATCCCCTTCAATTTCTACCCATACCCATTTCATTGGCCTAATTTCCCCTCTTTTCCCCTATTGTTGCCATTATAAGGTTTCAAAAATTCATTTAAAAGGGTTAAAAACCTACTTAGAACCTTATACCGGACCCTAGCCCCTTCCGCATAGGCCCTGTGCCTTTTTCCTCCATATAACCTAGCGCCATGACCAAGGCGCTATTTTCCGATCACCGCATCTCCGCCGTCCATTTGAATGCAAGATCCATCGGTCCGCAACGTGCCCCCGCCGTTGTGGTCCCCGCCCCGCACCATGCCCTGAGACCGCCTGGTTTATTCCACACCGCTTATCCGTGGCAGGCGGTTTTCCCCAATAGCCCAGCGATTCCACTCACCGTTTGCCGCGTGTCCCCTATACGATGGCGAAACTGCTTTCTCCCCGCACATTATCTTTCGGTCCAGGGCGCGTAGTGAAATCCACGAGAGCCGTCAGATATTGAGAGCTTCATCCTACGGTCTTCACTCCTAAAAGTCGCACACTATTTAACCCCCATTCGTCGCACCTACGGGCCCACCGTCTGTCACCCTCTGTCGTCGATCTCCACCATGATCGACGATCCAGGTTCATTCCCATGCTGCTGACTTTTCCATTGTCTCCCGGTTCCGCCACGTCATCTCCACGCATGCCCTCCGTACTTTCTCCCATTCCATTATGTATATCTGGTTCTTTTCATGTTGTTTGATGTTTTTTACGTGTATTCGCTCTATATTCCGCCAACCTCCACCAGAGCGATTCTCCATTGTTCTTCCGCATTCTTTCCGCCATGTCACCAATTGCATGACCTTTTTCCTCCATCCCCATTGCATCCATTGTCCGTCCATGGTGTGTTCTTCACAGTTTTCTTGTTTTGCAGGATTGTAAATGATAAAAGACCGCCATAATGCGCAGCCTCTGTTACAGTGACAAAGAAATCAAGAAAGATCATCTTCAGCGGCTGAATTTATGAGCAAAGACCCGGGAAGGTGAAGATAGGATGTTCGTTTGGAAGAACAGAATTCAAACTCTGTGGAAGACCTTCCATGCACCATTTAAAGCTCGAGCTAGCCTGTTAGAGGTAGAAATGAAGTGGCAGAGGGTTTCAGTACAGAGCAAAGGAGATTAAGGCACTCTAATGAAGATCTTGAGCCTTAAATTAGTGGTTTAGAAGGAAAAGCATCAGATTGAAGACCCTGAGGATCAATCAAAAGGTCCTATGCACAGTAAAAGACAACATCAAGGGTTTCTCATCAGCAGAAGTTTTTTCTTCATCAAGTACAAGGCGCCCATACAGCTTGTATTATACACAATGTCCCTAAAGGAGTTTCCACCCTGACAACAGTTCAAAATCACCAGAGCATTGATATGGCAGACTTCTCAGTAGTTTATTTTATTTTTGTTCAAATCACCAGGAGTACCACAGCCGAAACATGTCAAAATCATATCTAAAGAATATCACTCTTTCATAAAAGGGGTGACAGAGATTAAATACTCAACATACAAGCATAATGGGCCTCGGCCCTCTTTCTTTCAGATGTTTAATACAGCATTTAGTGTTCACCTACCTCCTCAGTCGATCTTCTGTTCATCCTCTACTATAAAACACAGAAGGGAATTATTGTAAAGTTGTTGATGAGATATCATAGAAATGCAAGCAGTTTCTCTTGAGACAAGTTCTCTATGTAATATTGTAAGATAGGCTAAGATTTGATATATTCAGACTGAATGTTCAAGCTATGGGAAATGATGTACCTGATTGGTGTTGTTTCTAATATGACAATCATATTTCTTTGGATCCTGATCCAAAGCAGCTGGTGATGTTTTCCTATCTCTGTGTTTGATTTCATTTCATCCCTTTTCTACTGGCTCGCATCAGAAGTTTGGCATAAGATTTTCCCTTGATAGGTACCTTATGTTGCTGCTCTCCCAGCCTTTTATGTTTTCTGCTTACATGTGTATCAGAATATTAATTTCAATTGATTTAGCCAGTGTAGTGGATGTCATTGCCTGCTCTCTGATGTATGAATTGAAGAAATCCATGTTTAGATGTTCTTGTTAGGATTTAGTTGGAAGATTTGGGAACACTGGGGATTAGAGTTAGCCCTATCCACTAGGATCCTTGCACGACCAGTTTTCCTTTCTAAGTTCCCTTGTGCCGCCTTTGATTTTGTCCAAATAGGTCTGGAGTTAGATGACCTCTAACCTAATCTATAGACAGAATTGGGTGTTTCTTCTCCTTTCATTTTCAGTCCTTAATGTCCCATTCCAAATATCATCTCCAAGATCCAAATGCTCTAGATGACTAGCCCAACTGAAATCTTGCACATTGAACACAAGTAAATCCTCTCTTGACTCCATTGCCCAATGGCCTTGATGTTCTCTGAGTTATCTATCTTTGCCTAATTTCCTCTTTGCTCATCCTTGTCTTATATTGGACCCTTCTTTCATTATTCCCAACAACCAAACTCTTAATCAAAAAAACAAATCCTATGCATATAACTAGCCTAAAATCATAACTTAGAGCCTCAAATACATACACTTTAACTCATATAGAGAGACCCCTCTCTGGGCCTAGGAGGGCTAGATCCTAAGGTCTGAAAGTGGTTCTATGTTGTCTCATCTTTTGGTCTTGCCAACCTGGCCAAAACATGGGAACCCCAACACACACATTCTTGGATAATGTGAAAGTTGAAAAGGAATACCCTGCACAAGTGATGCACACATGTACATTTGAACACTAATAGATTTTTGTAGTTGAAATTCAATGCTTGTTTTCATTTAAATGTAGGGTTTTTAATGCAGGGAGAAATAATGGCTGCCAAATTAATAAGTGTTTCTTTGGGAAAATTTTAAATATTGTATTGGGTGATGAAGATAATAGAGGGTATTGAATCTTGATTCTTGAAATCTAGAGAGAACCCTACAGCCTAACACAATCCAATGGAATTGACCAAAAAAACCCAAATAGAGTCAACCCTATTATAGGAGGAAGGGCCTGCAGTAAAAACTTACCATTTTGCAAGAGCTGAGGGGGAATTTTGTTCTACAAGAGCTGAGGGAGAATTCTGTTCTGCAAGAGCTGAGGGCGAATGTAGGGTGAATGTTGTTCTGCAAGAGCTAAGGGTGAATGCAGGGCGAATGCTGTTCTGCAAGAGCTCAGGGTGAATGCTGAGGGCGAATGTTGTTCTGCAAGAGCTCAGGGCGAATGCTGAGGGCGAATGCTATTATGCAAGAGCTGAGGGCGAATGCTGTTCTGCAAGAGCGGAGGGCGAATGCGCGCATGATATTAGACGTTAATGTAGCACACATGTACATTTGAACACTAATAGATTATTGTAGTTGAAATGCAATGCTTGTTTTCATTTAAATGTAGGGTTTTTAAAGTAGGGAGAAATAATGGCTGCCAAATTAATAAGCGTTTCTTTGGGAAAAATTTAAATCTTGTATTGGGTGATGAAGATAATAGAGGGTATTGAATCTTGACTCTTGACATCTACAGAGAACCCTACAGCTTAACACAATCCAATGGAATTGACCAAAAAAACCCAAATAGAGTCAACCCTACTATAGGAGGAAGGGCCTGTAGTAAGAACTTACCATTTTGCAAGAGATGAGGGCGAATGATGTTCTGCAAGAGTTGAGGGCGAACGATGAGGGTGAATGCTGAGGGAAAATGCTGTTCTGCAAAAGCTGAGGGCGAATTCTGTTCTGCAAGAGCGGAGGGCGAATGCGCGCATGATATCAGATGTTAATGTAGCTATTGCGATGGATACGAAACAATAAAATCATTTTTATGTAGCGCGCATATAAGTTTCATATTTTTATGTAGTGTGCATATAAGTGTCATTATACCGACGATGGAAAAAGTGTCGCTATTGCGATGGATGCCTCCAAATTTCGCAATTGCGACACTTAGACATTGTGTCGCACTTGCGACGTTTGGAGGCAATCGTCGCAAGAGCAACGCTTTGGGCCATAGTGTCGCAATTGCGACATCTTCCTCCAAACTTCGCAATTGCGAAACTTTGTCTAAGTGTCGGTATTGCGACACTTTTCTATAAACATCAGTATAGCGACGGTTTCGGACGGGATGGAAAAAAATTGGGGAAATTTCTGACATTTGTTCAAAAGCGTCGGAACCAAATGTCGTAATTTCCGCCAAATGTAGTAGTGAGTATGTATGCCCATAATGATGATAATATCAACCAGAAGCCATTATATATGCACATAATGGTCATTATTCCAAGCGGAATTAGCGGCTTTCTCCACCTGCAGTATCATTTTAATCGGACCATTCCTCGCTCCTTTTAGCGTTTAGCTGATAATTCCAACCGGAATGATCAGCTTTCTCCACCTGCAATATCACTTTAATTGGACCATTCCTCGCTCCTTTTAGTGTTTAGCTGATAATTCCAAGCCAAATAGCATTTCATTCCTCACTCCTTTTTAGCGTTTAGCTGATAATTCCAAGACAAACAGTGTTTCTTTCCACCTACCACACGATTTTGAATGGACCATGCCGTTGGACTGCACCTTAATTTATAATAAGCATGACCTCATGGTTCCAAAGTTTAAGTGAAGCTAAATCTCTCCCATACCTACAATTTGGTATAGCTCTAAGGTTGGGCTATAACTACTTAAATCTTAAATGGGACATACAGCGTTGGACTACACCTACCATTTCAAATAGACATCATGTCATGGTTCCAAAATTTAAGTGAAACTAGAAGTATCGCATACTTACAATGAGCTATGCTTTTAAGTTTGGACTATACCTAGCATTTAAAATAACTTCATAGTTTCAAAGACAAAGTTTACAATTTGGAATAGTTGAAAAGTTGCACAATGTTTTAAGTTTGGACTATACCTAACATTTAAAATAACGTCATAGTTTCAAAGACAAAGTTTACAATTTGGAATAGTTGAAAATTTGCACAATGTCTGCCTACATAACTTAAAATTGTATAGGTTAAACGAAATTAAATAGAAATCATATCATGGTTTCAAAGTTGAAGTAAAGCTAAAACTCTCACATACTTAGTTACAATTTGCTATGCATTTAAGTTTAGACTATACCTACCTAACATTTAAAATAACTTCATAGTTTCAAAGACAAAGTTTAATTGAAAGTAAAACTCTCACATATTTATAATTTGGAATAGTTGTAGAGTTGCATAATACCTATCTATCATTTAAAATAGACATAACCTAATGGTTGTATATGTTAAATGAAATTAAATCTCTTTTATGTATATAATTTCAAATGGATCAAATTTAAGTGGTTTTAAAATATTGAATTGGAGTTATTTTTTAAAAAGTACTTTTCTTTTGTCATAAAGAGGATTAGAAATATGTATATATATAATTTAAAAAAAAATATAGAAATAGGATTATAAATATGTTTAAAAATTTAAAAAAAATTAGAAATGTGTTTAATGTATATATGATTATAATTTATTTATCATATATTTTCAAAAATATATAAAACGTTTAAGTTTTAAAGTGATATACAATCAAAAAGGTTGAAAAAAATATGTATATAAAATTTATCCAAAAATCATTTAAAAAAGGCATTTAACATCATATATATATATATATAATTATCATACTTTCTTTTTATGATGGAGCCTATTAAGGTTTAGCCAAAGATGGAGCTTCATATATTTGTATGTGTGAGATATCAACACTAGTTCGTCTAGAGGAATGTGGAGGTAGAAATTGCACGTGCATATAAACATCCTAACTACCTATCTTTATTCTATGTCTTTAGCCTATATCTCTTCTCCATTAATATCCCCCTCAAATCCTTGGCAAAATAAGATGTCTCTTAAAAAAAATGGATGTTGAAATTCATTGCAAAAACCATACAAAATCCATGGGCTAAATGAAGTTTGGATCATTGTCTAGTTCCTTTGATAAATGGTCTACCACCTCTTTCCATTCTCTAATGATATGGTTATAAGAAATAGAAGTAAAACCTAGTTGCGTACCTTCAATCTCATGAAAGAGTTGTAGAAGAGTAAGGTCCCTTAAGTTGTATTCCTTCCTGGGCCATTTGATCAAAAGATGAGAGTCACCAAAGACCTATATATGTGATCGACCATATTCTATTGTCAAACTAAGTAATAGCATCAAAGTTGTAATTTTCTATAAAAAAATAAAATGCCTAGGCCTATATCAGCTTTGAAGCACAGGGTATGTGAGTCAAATAAAAAGAATATTATCCCTTCTCCTTCAATTGTGAGGTCACCTTGAGATGCACCATCAAAATAGGCCCAAGCTCCTCTTTGGTCAACATTTTCTTCTATAATCTACCTTAATAATTTTATGGATTTTACATAACTAAAAGACCATAACATATCCAATTCCTAAAAATCACATTGTAAAGGAGCAATATACCTAATGTGTAGAAATTATGTGTAGATTTGAAACTACTCATGAAATTTACTAAATCATAAGGCTCAATTTTACTCTACTCATCTGCGGAATTCAATTCACAATCTAGAACACAAATCATAGACATGCAAAAGGAAACATCACACATACACAGAGATTTATCTAGGGGAAAGAAACTGTTCAAAACCCATTCCTATATGTATTGTTTTAACCAAATAATAGAGATGAATACATATTCTTGCTCAAGCCTGAGCACAACCTGCAAGTGTATAGTCTATCCCTATGTCTAAATGATTGACTTTCACCAACACTTAGCCAAATTTCAATCCCTCCAATATCCTATTTCCATTTGTTGTTCCTTGAGGAATTAGGCCCCTATTAATTATGAAATTCCCTCAATTGAATTATGCAATTCCTTTAGGTTGTTCCTATGATTTCATGCACCCCCTATACGCATTGGAATAGTCTACAACTGATAGTACACTTCATTGGAATCTCTATCTCAACTGGGTAACTCGAGTTTATTGCATGCATCAATTATTTTGGGTTGATTTATCAGTTAACTGAATGATCACTAAGTGTGACTGAAGTCAAACTACACAACTTGACCTTCCACTAGTTCCTCCAACAATTAGAACTAGTTTAACTGACAATAACTCAATTTCACTGAAACAGATTGCTACAAATTAGCAATCAATACTACTGAACCAAAATCAGGCTTCACCAACTTGAATTAACTAAGCTAACTAAGTGACTAGTGCCATGTCACCTCAATTAACTACCTCCAAGATTTCTGTTGAAATAGAAATTCGATTTTTCTCTAGTTTGACCAAGGAAAAGTCAAACTAATATTTTATTGCATCATTTTTCAACACTCCCTCTTAGAAAGAAATGGATTATCTATCACCCCTATCATGCCTCTATGGAACTCGAATTTTCCTCTTCGCAAAGCATTTGTCAAAATGTATGTATCTTAATGGAGTTGAGAACTTATGGAGACCTGTGTGTTATGCATGAAGAACTTTTGGAGACAGGTCTCCATAAGTTCTCAACTCCATTATGATTTTTCCTGTGGAAATTTACATTCCATAATATATGTATCTTGTTCCTCTATAGGAATGTATTCCAACAACATTATCAGTCTCTGCACAAAATCTCGTAGATGGTGATACTAGATACCTATATGCTTGGATCGATCATTAAATACAAAATTTTGAGAGAGCTTGATACAACTCTGATTATCACAGTTAGATCCATCATCTGACCAAACAGTCCCACAAGAATATTTCTCATCCAGATCGCCTCACATTTTGCTTGGCTGGCAACCATGTATTATGCTTTGGCTAAGCTGAGTGCCACAAACCTTTGCTTCTTATTGTACCAGGAAACAGTTGCGGACTCAACACTAAAAATTCATGCTGGTGTACTCTTTAATTTTGATGGACTCCCTACCCAGTCTTCATCTGTGAAGCCACATAGCTTCACTCCCTTTGTCTGTATGTACCATAGTCCAAACTAGGTGGTGCCTCTGAGGGACTGTAGAACATGCTTAGTTGCCTTCCAAAATAATTTAGTTGGCTTAACCATATATTGGCTCATCAAGTTGATTGCATCACATATGTGGTCATATTTTCACAAGATACATTAGTGAAGCCACAAGCTCCCAATAAATGGTAGCCTCCACTTCCTCACCTGAAGTGGCATCCTCTTTCCTCCAACTGGTTGTAAGAGGAGTCTCCATGGGTTTGTCACTCTCCATGCAAAACATATTCAGTATTGCATTTACATATTTTCCTTGAGAGACAAATAGTTCCCCATCTCCTTTCCATACTTCCAATCTCAGGAAGTAGTACATGAGTCCCATGTCCTTCATTTCAAATTCACTTGCAAGATCCTCCGTGAAAAATCTAATCAACTTCTCATCGTCGGTTAAAATTAAATCATCAACTTATAAGACAATAATCAACCATTTACCTTCAACCAAGATATGATAAAGGTTCGCATCTGCTTCACTTTTAGTGGAGCCCAACATAGTGATATAGTTGTCGATCTTGGTGTACCATGCACGAGGTGTTTGATTGAGAACGTATAATTCTCTCTTGAGTCTGCACACATGTGAACCTCGATCAAAGATCTCAAACCCTTATGGTTTCTCAATGTACACCTCCTCCTTAATAACTCCATTGAGGAATGCTATCTTCACATCCACCTTGTGGATCTTCCACCCCATCTGCACAACCAGTGCAAGAGTAGATCTAATGGATGAGTACCTTGTTATAGGAGCAAAGGTCTCCTCATAGTCATTTCCCTCTACTTAAGAGAATCCTTTGGCCACAAATTTGGCCTTATCCTTCTAAATTATTTAGTCTATTGCATGCTTTACCTTGAATATCCATCTCGAACCTACTACTGATTTATTTGTTGGTCCCGGGACCACTTCGAAAACATTATTCTTTACAATGGAATCATATTCCTCCACCATTACATCAACCCATACAGTTTTCTCTACCGCTTCCTCAAAAGAGGATGGCTCAATCTCTACAATCTCATTCATTAAATCCATGTAGCCAGTGTATTGATCAGGTGACCTCCTATGCCTGCGCTGTGAAGTGTGTGCTTTCACATTCTCTCTAGCATCATGTAATAATATCTCAATTTCCCTAGTTCATTCTGACCTTCTTTGGATGGTTATTATTGAATGGATGTCTCCACTCTTTAATCCTCAATTTGTGGCTACTCCACAACTTCCTAAGGTTACTCCTTTAGAGCTAAAATCTCCTCACCTGGTGGAATCTAAAGCTCCCTCTCAAGAGAGCACCACATCATTTTCTCCTCATCAAACTTCACATCCCTTAATACAACTATCATTCTAGGGGATGGAAAGTATACACAGTAGTTGTGAGGTATTACTCTATACCCCACAAATACACCCAACTCTGCAGTTGACTCGAGCTTCTTCCTTGATTCTTTGGAGACATGGAAATAAATAGATGCTCCAAAAATCCTGAAGTGCGACACATCTGGATTTCTCCCCGAGAAAGCCTCCCCTAGTGTGATCATGCCCAAAATCTGATAAGGACTCCATTTCTGCAATTAGGTTGTTGTGTTGCATGCCTCTACCCATAAGTGCGGTGGAAGGCCTTGGTCGTGCAAAATAGTCCTCACAACTCCCACAATGTTATTTTTCTTTCTCTCAGCCACCCCATTTTGTTGTGGGTTGTGGGGTGTTGTCAACTCCTGTTGAATGCCTTCTTTTTCACTTAAAATTTTAAATTCATTCGACACATACTCACCTCCATTATATTTTATGATAGCCTTCACCTTCTTATCAATTTATTTCTCAAAAAGTTCCTTGAATTCAACGAACTTAGAGAATGTCTAATCTTTCTTCCGCATGAAGAAGATCCAAAATTTTCGTGAGAAATCATCTTTAAATATAACAAAATACTTTTACCTCGGTAGTGGAGGTCGTTGAGAAAGGTCCACATACATCGAGTGGATCCTTTCAAGGATTACATGTGCTTTTTTTTCCCGATCATGGAAAGTGGATTTTGTATACTTCCCCAAAGTACATCCTTTGCACACATATTATTGTTCTAGTGTTCCTTTTGGAAGGCCTATGCTTATTTGATGCAAAACCTTTAGGGCGCTATGATGCGGATGGCAAAGTATTCTATGCCATATTTCACCGAAATCACGACTCGCACTTATCCACATTAGTTCTTAATGAAACATAGTCTTCCACATCTAACTTAAATAGTTTCTTCACTCGAACCTCGATCCGCTTTCGCCCGTCCTATGGATATGTGTCTCATGAATTCCTTTCCTTTGCGAAAGATCACATCATGCCCACGATATTCCAAACCCGCAACGGAGACGAGTTTTTTTTCCTTAGGCCCGAAACGAACATGACATCCTTGAGCCCGAGGGGGGAGACCGACTCACTCTAAAAGGTGATCTGTACCAATTATGACCATGTTGTACCATCCATCATCCCCCCATCTCGATGTGCATCCGCAAGTATTTCTCCTCCAAGTCACCGAAAAAATATGTATACCTCATCATGTGGAATGAGGCACCACCTGTACAAAGTGCCACACACTTCCCATCACTCGCACTGTCCATGCATGCAATGAGATTAAAGTTAAGATCAAATTCTCAATCCAAGGCCTTACTTGTTGCTATTCCTAAGATCCTATTTCTTGTCTTATTGTGGACACTTTGTGGCATAGTGCCTAAATTCATGATAGATCAAGCACTTGATTTTCGACAAGTCCTTCTTATTTCCCCTTAACTCGGATTCATATTTGGATTGGGATTTATTCCCTTTCCCTTTCTTTTCCTTTCTAGCCAATGTAAATTTGTCCTCATCCTCACCCTTGGATGAAGTCCCATGGTAGACCGCCTTATTTCCTCCTATACCAAATCAAACCACAAGCATTCCTAATTTGGTAGTTTCTCCCTCCCATTCATCGAATCTTGGTAGTAGTGTCGGCTCTTCGGAATGCCTACAAGGGCTAGGCTTACCAAATCATCCTCTTCTATCGTAACACTAATCCTACCAAGTTCATCACGACATTGTGTGAACCTACTCGTACATGCGAGGTATGGAGTGATTCTTCTACATCTTGATATTCTGAAGTTTATCCTTTAGTTCTAGCTTCTTATGGTCACTTTTTTTTCCCCGATAAATTATTCCAGGTGCTTTCCACATAGAGAACGAAGTGTCTTTTCCATGGAGATTTGAGACAATATGATCTCGTACTCCCTTCAATATCATTCTCCTCGCATTGGCCACATCCTTCTTCCATTGAGCACGGCCCTAGACATTTGTTGAAGGTGCTTGTGGAATATTTTCCTTGACATATTCCAACAATCCATTTTCATCCAATATTGCCTCCATGTGACGAAATTAGAGTTGCCTTCCAAGGCATACTCTAGCCTCAACTCATTGAATCTCATCTTCTCAACTCTAAAGAGACCTTGAAACATTGAATTGAAAATTCGATTCTACCGAGAACCAAACTTGAAATTTATGCTCTAGTGTGAATCGTGCCTCGATACCATATATAAATTATATGTATATTTGAAACTACTCATGAAATTTACTAAATCATAAGACTCAAATCTACTATACTCATATGTGGAATTCAATTCACGATCTAGAACACAAATCATAGACATGCAAACGAAAACATCACACATACAAAAATATTTATCTAGGGGAAAGAAACTACTCAAAACCCCTTCCTATCTCTATTGCATTAACCAAAGAATAGAGATGAATACATATACTTACTCAAGCTCGAGCACAACTCGTAAGTGTATAGTCTATCCCTTTTCCTAACCGATCGACTCTAGGCAACACTTAATAAATTTTCAAGCCCTCCAAACTCCTATTTCCTTATGTTGTTCCTTGAGGAATTAGGCCCCTATTAATTGGGAAATTCCTTCAATTTAATTGCGCAATTCCTTTAGGTTGATCCTATGATTGCATGCACTACCTTTACACATTATAATAGTCTATAACTTATAGTTGATTTCCTTAGAATATCTATATCAACTCGGTAACTCGAGTTTTCTCGCATGCATCAATTATTTTTTGGATGATTTGATCATTTAATTGAATGATCACCGAGTGTGACCGAAGTCACACTCGCACAACTTGAACTTCCACTAGTCACCTCCAACAGCTTAGAACTAGTTTAACTCGACAATAAATCAATTTAACTAAAACATATTGCTACAAATTATCAACCAATCATATTGAACCGAACTCAATCTTCCCCAAAATCGAATTAACTCAGGGTTAACTAGGTGACAAGTCCCATGTCACCTTAGTTAACTACCTCTAATATTTCTACTAAAATAGAAATTCAAATTTTCTCTAGTTTGACCAAGGAAAAGACAAACCGAGATTCTCTTCGCTGCATTTTTCAAAATAATGGGCGCTTATAGTGGGCATCCTATAGACCTAATATTTACTAAATACATATAATTTGACCTCACTTGATGTACATTTTGGTTGTTTATAATATTTAATTAAGACTTGAGTAAGTTGTAACTTGAATAATGTGGCCATGCTCACAGCTTTAATTTGTTTTTGGTACAAATAGTGCATCAATATGATAGGATGACACGAAAAACTTTTTAACCAATATCCTTGTAGGGAATTGGGGATATTTATCTTGATATAACTAGCACTCAAGTAATATTTCTCTAGTTCACTCGAGAGATAGCTCAACTAGCTGAAGATCAAATCTAGCAAGCAAAGTTATTCCTAAAAGTAGAGCCCTCTGATTTTGTGACTTTTGAGGGAATAAATATACCTATCGAGGGAATTGGTCCCTAATTTTATGTAAAAAGGGGATTCAAGACACAACAAAAGGAGTTATATTGTTGTTGTGACATTTATTTTATTCTCAAGGAGATTTTAGATAGTCAAACTTATTGAACTATGTATTTTTTTTCTATCAATTTATTCAATATGTTTTTTCAACTCAATTAGTTGATGGTGATCATCTCAAATTATTTCAATACCTTGAAAGGGCCCATATCAAAAGGGACTCTAAGAATCCTCTTCTATTATCCTTTGTTTCCATTTCCTCCTTGCAATTTTTACTTTTTATTAATAATTTATTGGTTCAAAAAATTTCCATAAGTACAATTTTTTATTTCTTGTAGAAGTCTGGGCTTTATTACACTCTGTCACTTTTCCTTAGTATATATTTGATTTGCATGGTTTGTTTTGGGTTATCTAGTGTTAATCACATAAAACCCTTATTAAACCCTAGATATTGAGTTATTACATTGTTATCGATATATTATTATGTAGACCAAAACCTTTCATTATACCCATTCATTATAATTATACCCCTTGTATCCTACATATTTACCAAAGGAGACCTAGCCTTGAGACAATTTCATCATATATGTTGAATTGAATTCATTGTAGAAGAATGTTTCCACCTTGAAGTGGATTGTATTCATTGTTTTCAATTATTTTAAAGTGCTTGGGTCATTCGATTTATTGCTAGAGCCTATGCTCCGAGGGTTTTTTCTCTTTCAATCAAGACATGATGGAATTTTTGCTACAAATTTATTTATCGGAATCTTCAAATTGTAAAATTTTGAGGAGACTAAGGAGATAATCGAAGTATATGTGGTCAAAATTTTAAGTTTCTATTCTATATACTTATGGAAAGATAGTCTATGATGTTGCGCTTTGTGACTAATCTTGAAATCAGTCTCAAAGATTTTATCTTTTTATTTTCACTATAAAAAATTTTTTGAGAAGTTTTTAGAGAGTGAAATTTTGTGGATACTAAGGAGAAATATCATATTACACATGGTAAAAATTTCATATTTTGGTTCATTATAATTTGAGAGGTATAGTCTATGAAATATAGGATTGTAACTAATAATAAAAAATAGTTTTGAAAGAGTCATATTGGAATTTTTCGCTATAGTTTATTTTGTTGAAATTTCGGACTCTAAAACTTTCAAAATACTAAGGAGACATAGAAAATTACATATGGAAAAAAAATTATGTTTGAAAATAAGATATATCTTGTGGAAGTCACGCTTTTTATTAACCATGAAATTAGTCATAAATAAGTAATCTTGACATTTTGTGTTATAACATTTATTCGGTGAAGTTTAAAACTATGAGATTTTTAGGAGATTAAGCAATCATATCAAGGTGCTATAGGCCAAAAATCCGAACTTGAAAGGGCTAAAAAATTAAGAGAAATAACAAGACAAAGGTAAACCATCCATATATTATTGAAATCAAGGTTTTAAATGTATGCAAATTACAATGGATATAACTTTTGACTCGGAATATACATTTTTAGGTGACTAAAGATTGTAATAAATTGAATCACTATTATGGAAAAGTGTTCTACAATAAATAATACTCATAAAAACTCAAAGATAACATCCGAAGAGAGTGAAGAGTCAAAATATAAGTTCTCTTGATTAAAAGACAAAGTTGATGAAATAGGTCATATCATGTTGAAATAAGTGGATTATTCACATTCCCAATAAATACTTTAAAGGGAAATGGAAAATAAGATGGATAAGAAGATGGATGAAAATAAATAAAATCCATCAAGGATGAAATACATGGAAAAACTTCTCTTAGAGAGACTTATGTTGCCATTATGGCTAATGTGTTATCCTTGATGGAAACCTTCTTGATAAATATGTCATTGATGTCAACATAATGATAATATGATATCAGTAATATTGGTACGTGATGGTACAAAAGATATGGACAAATAAATGACAGCTTCATGTACATATGGATGACAAATGTAAAGTTTGAAAAGCATATGTGGTTCCCTCGTGAAGAAGGGTCGCATACATATGCTGGTCATGTGAGTAAAAGTAGCGTACATAATCTGAACCATGGAAATATGGATACCAAGGGTCATTGACATGGTAATTTTTCCATAGTAATTTGAATGGAAACATTTATTTGATCCCTGTCAACAAATCCTAACAACATTACCGTAAGATTTACCCGAGGTATTGGCTAAGGAAAAAGCTATATAAGGAGATGGAGATCAAGGTGTTGTGTGTGCAAGAAAATGAATTATTCATGTGTGATTTTATCTAAAACAAGTGTGCAACGTGCAAGAAGAAGACTCAAATCCAAAGATCCGAAGATATGTTGATATGTATACTTGATTGATTTGATTATTGCAAATGTTTAAATAGCTAACAATGACAGATCCGTGGTTTTAATGATTTTGTGATTTGGTTGTGTTTTCTGAGGTCCGTAGTTTTGACAAAGTGAAGGTTGCGTAATGTGAGTTATGTTTGCAATGAAGGTATGTTTTAGTACTTTAAGATATATACGCTAGTTTTCTTTTTGGAATGTCGCGTACATACGTAGATCTCGATTAGTATTGTCGTATATAAATTATGTGATAATTTATTCACTATGTTGAAGTATATACGTGGGTGTTAGGCATGGTAGTATCGTACATGAGTAGATCTATTTTATGGAAGTCACATATATGTATTAGGGTTTGAATCATTGTTGGATGATGACAGATTGATGATGTATGTTCTATTTGTTATTGTCTATCAATGATGTCTTTATCATGATGACCTTTATTTGAAATTGTTGATTGGGTGAATTTAGTTGTGGATTGGAATATTGGTTAGTGATAATGCTATAGAGTGTCATTCTCGTGTTTAGTTTCTCATCGTGACTTAGTATGCTAGTAACTCAACGAGTAATGCAATAATTCGAGTTTCAACATTTTGTGAATTGAGATCTATACACAATTTGTCATACGTAGGAAGCATGTATATATGCAAGTTTTATTTTTAACAATAGCATGTATAATTTGAAGTTAAATCAAGTCAAGGTTTGCGAGTGCTACTGGTTTATGAAATTTGATGATTTTTTGTGTTTTTTTATATGATCACGATGGTTTTTATTTGTTGTGGATTGGTTTTCCATTGATTTGATCTCGTTTGATTGGTTTTCTTTAGTATTCATTGATTCAATTGGTGCTTAAATGATTGTATTTCAGATCTCGATATTTAATTTTTGTTTTTTGGCCTTATTGTTGATGTGGGTCCAGGTGTGAAAATTGGATAAAAGGTGGCCAAGATGTTTTGATGGGTATTTGAGACATGTGGATCGAGTATGAAATATTATGAAACATGGTCCACGAGAGGTGTTGAGGGTTGGATCCTTCGCAAGGGAGTCGAGCTTCCTTCCGGTGGTAGTTGGTAAATGTGTTTAGGGGGGTAGGATCTCCCTTCTCGGTAAGAGTCGTTAAACGAGATCGAAAGGGTTGTATCTCCCTTCCGATGCTTGTTGGAGAACGAGTGGAGATTGTAGCCTCCCGCGAGTGGGTGTCTCAGCTGTCGGTAAGAGTCTCGCGCCAATACAAAATGTAATGAAGTTTTTCTTTATAATAAAAGAATAAGACATAGAAAACGACAAAGTGGTGGTTTTCTCCCACGTTGATTTTCCACCTAAAATCCCTGGTGTTTTATGTGTGTTGCTTATGTGTTATGATTTATATTTTCTTTATACCATTCTTGATGGTTAATGAATTAATAATGCATTTTTTAGAGTTAACTCACGGATGAAGGATATGACAAATTAAGTAAACCGGATATATGTGTTTTGCACTCACCAAAGTCACGTACACACACGGATTGCATGAAGAACAATAGCATACATAATTTTGAACGTGAAATGGAAAGTTAAAGTGAATTAAAAATATTTCTTCACTCCCCCACCCACGCCCCCACCCCCCCCTCCCCCCCACGCGCCACCATGCCCTCGCGCCCTCTCATTATTTTTCTTAACAATTGGTATCGGAGGATGCCTCTCCTGCAAGGCTTAATCACTTAAGAATGGATCAAGCACGGTGGGAAGGAAAACCTTGACAATATGTCAAGGAAATATCAATAGGGAAAGCTATTGGTATTCTTATGGTTCAAGGATCAAGAAAACAATCTTCTCACACCTAGCTTATAAAAAACTAATAACATGTGCCTCTCAAGTCTACATCGATATATATATATATATATATATATATATATATATATATATATATATATATATATATATATATCTTGGCACTATTACATGTATTACAAGAACTACCATGGTTACATAAACCACCTTCATTATACAAACCACCAAATGTTTCTCAACAATAATCAATTCCATTTAATTCAATGTCCGTACTTGCATACTTGTATGCTAATCAAGTCCCTCCATTTAAAATTATAAGATTTTAAAATTTTAAATTTACAATAAATTTTAAAATTTTAAATAAATTTTGAATTCTCGTGTATTGTACAATAATTTTCAAAGCACATAAATTTCATTTAAATTTTAAATTTAATATGTCAAATTTTATATAAACCACATGAAATTGTATTGCTCTATGTCAAAATCCTTTAACAAAATATAACGACCATGAATCTTTTTGTTCTTAGATGTCTTTAATGAATGTATTTTTATAATATAAGTTTTTATATAAATGTGTATCAAATTTAGATGTTTTGAAATATCTTCACCAATTATATATATATAAAAGAGCTGAAATTTAACAACGAGCCTTTGTTTCAAAGACTATCAAGTGTTTATACATGCTCTAGTTCCATATTTTCCTATATAACATTTTTCCTCATAAATCTCTACAAATAAAAAATTTCACAAATTTGTGCGAGTTTCCAAACTATTACAAAGGTTAATTAAGGGACAAAGTTGATTCAATAGCTTTTTGATTATTTATGCCATCACTATCCGAAACAACAATATCATCTTCTTAATAATAAAGCAATCAACTCCATTAAATTCAAGCTTTATATATTTATATGTATATTAAGTTATTTAGTTTATTTTTCTATATTCCCTTTTCCTTGTAAATCTCCACAAAACAAAATTTGTGCAAAGTATCCAAACCATTACAAAGGTTAATGAAATCACAATCATTCAATAGCTTTTGATTTTTTTATATCATCTCAATCAACAAAAACAATATCATCTTCTTAATAAGGTCATCAACTCCATTAAACTCCATTAAATTACAATCGTGTATTTACATAATTATATGTATATCAAGTTTTTTACTTTAAGATTACAAAACTTGAAATAATAAAAAATCAGATTTAATGTGTTCATATCATGACTTTTGAAACACTTACAAAATGAGATATTTATTGCTTTGTGTTAAAAAAAATACATTATTTTTTAATTTCATATATAAATTCTAGATAAACCAAACAAATATATATTGACTTTGTCTTAAAAATTTACATTGGCCGGAATGCCATACCATATCATTTTTTTTACTTTTAAATTATTACATGAAACTTTATAAAATCAATTTATCCTAAATTAAAATTTAAAAAAATTTGTTCATATGTTTCAAAAGAATGATTTTTAATTAATTTGATATTTAAAAACAAATACATACCATTTTCCATAAAATGTATGCCAAAACCAGGTATGTTTCTAAAAACTTTTAACCTCTAAGAAATAGTAATTTAAAAGATAAACATACTTGTTTAGTGTTAAATAATCTTTGACATATATTATGTGTGCCCAACATTATTATTAACTTGACCATTAATAAAGCTTTTACTATTCCCCTTTAATGTTATTAAAAAAAAATCATATATAAGTTTATAATACTTACTCAAAAAAATCTATAATACTTACTCAAAAGTAAAATTTAATTTATTTGGAAGAAGCTGAACTTAAGTGGTAGAGATACATATTGTGTTTCTAGCCAAGGCCAGTTAAACATGTTCTACTTAAAAGTGGTAGAAATACATATTGTGTTTCTAGCCAATGCCGATTAAACATGTTCTAACATGTTCTACTTCATGAAAATTGTGAAAAAAATCATACAAACAAAAATCAATCGTTACAAATAATAATAATAATAATAATTTTATTAATTTCTATACATAATTATAATTAAAAAATTTGTAAAAATATATATATATTAATGCCAACATATAAATAAAAAAAATAAAAAAAATTAAAAAAAATAAAATAAAATAATAAAAATAAAAAATCTAAACTATTTCCTCTCGAAAAAAATATGAAATTTAATATGAAATTATGCTTATTGCTATAACAAGTAATATTTCCTTTTAAAATATCATTAAAAACCCCTAAATCACAATAATCTCTCACAATCATAAAGCAATATTCCGTTTGGAGAGTACATTTGAAAAAAGACAAAAAGCATATTCACTTCTATTCATAAATAAAGTGCCAATCAACCTTCCTCACTTACATCCAAGGTTTCGAACCCTTGAGTAACACTCCAAACTTTGTTAAATTTCTATAAGCTCATTTCAATGAAGTGCCAATCAACGTTTCGAAACCTTAAGTAACACTCCAAACTTTGTTAAATTTCTAAAAAAGCTCATTTCATTATAAATCAACAAAGTAAATGAATTACAACTGATCCAACCTTGCAACCCAATGTGTTTCACAACTCCCTCTAAAATTTAATAGAGAAAAAAACTTAAAAGGCTTTTAACATCCTTTCTTATTCAAACAAATGCAGATGATTGCATGCCTGTTTTTTTATTCATTCATATTAAACAGTAAAAAAACATACATGAATGAAAAATTATAATTCCACTGATCATAAATAATTTATACCTTTTGAAAGGTCGTTTATACAGTCAAAAGTATCCGGAGTATACTATGCACACTTGTATTATCCGAAAAGTAAAAACAATGTGGTAAAGGGAAGAATTATTAAGCAAAACCAGAATACATATCTTTTAATACCAATTGAGTGGCATTGAATGATTCAGAGCAAAAAAAGAATTGAAATCAAATTTACTTTAAACATTGATAAAAAAAAGACAATAACCAAGTTAACTTTCAGACATTTCCACTTTCATGCATACTTACGTACGTTGATTTCAAAAAAAACTAATCAACAAACTCATTTGTGTCATGGCCGTTCCCAATTACAAAGGATCCCAATGAAGCGATCTAATTTTTTCCGGATCTATTTACCCCCGTAGTATGTTAGCAACCCTCGGACTTGTTTTCAGGGTAGAAGGAAGAATATAATTATATGGCTCACCCGCAAAAACAAGGTATCTCGGGTTCACCCGCCAAAGAACAAATCATGAGTTCCCGGAATTGATCCATAAAACACAAACAACAGGGGAAGGAGAAACCCAAAGCATTGGCAGAGTTATCTAAACCTTCATTCAAATTCATCGGGCTATAGCACGACCTTTATGAACATATATTGCAAGAATTTTGCATTATTGAAAAATTGCAGCAAAATATAATTTCTCGTGAAAGCAAAGAACCTTAAAAGCTTATGAAGAATGAAGGTCCGAGGCACTCAGCTTGTACCTTTGGGAGTTTGTAATCTCCATTTTATGCATCTTTATTCTTTCTTCTTTAAGTCTCAACAGAGACTTCAAAAAAGAAATGACCTTACTAATCAAGTCAACGCAGTTCAATATGTACCCACAAACTTAACGAGAAACAAAAACGTAAAGGAGAAGCCATACCTGAAAACTTGAATGAGTTCAAGTTGTACGATTATTGGGGTCACGTTGAACTAGACCTTCGTGCTATTGTTTTGCTCCGCTTCACAAGGAAAAAAGTTGTTCTGCCTTAAGATCTCCCATAATGGTTGTCTTGGTACAGTTTTCATCCTCCTGGAAGCTACGGAATGTAAAACCCTAGCTCCTCAATAAATAGCCAAAAGGTTGAAACAAAGAGAAAATTAACATGTATTAAATCAAAATGGAGAAAACTCGATTCCTTGCATCCGTCGCGTCGAACTGGACCTTTGTGCTATTGTTTGCTCCGCTTCACAAGGAAAAAGTTGTTCGCCTTACGATCTCAAATAATGGTTGTCCTCGTACGGTTTTCATCCTCTCGCAAGCTACGTAATGTAAAACCCTAGATGTATCCCTCATAAAAAATAGCCAAAAGGTTGAAACAAAGAGAAAATTAACATGTATTAAATCAAAATGGAGATAACTCGATTCCTTGCATCCAAATGGAGTCTCGCTATGCCTCACCGTCGCGCTAATGAATCCCTAGCCGTACTCCTCGAGCAGTCCTATGAGTATCAATTATGAGGAAAAGCAAACCATCTGTCATACCGAAATATTGATCATTGATTTTCTTAGCGGATAGCACGTTTGCTTTGCCTCGCAATCGATACCTAAATTTCATGCCCAAATCTTTAATTGACAAGAAACGAATAATATGAACACGGGCACGGAATGAGCGAAGAGGGTCCTGCTATCGGATACTGAAATACGGTATCGTCAAGTTATTTCAATGAATTTATTGCGAAATTTAAGGGATGTTGCAACACCATCGCCAAGGCGATGCGAGCTACGAACTTTTCTCGAAGACCCGAGCAAGTATGACCGATGTGCTTAGCCAAATATTGGTCCCGTTTTTCCTGTCAACACGAGAGCAATGCCGATAAAAAAAACACATGAATCACCACCGTATACTCAATCGGCAACAAAAGGTTTTTTTTCAATTTCTTGGCCTAAGGCCTATTTCCAAGATCCATTTTCGGATCAAACCATTCTTGGAGATTATTTGTCTTCATAAATGATCAACGAAGAAACACCGCGTGCGAGCGACGCGGTGCTTAGCCAAATATCGGTCCCGTTTTTCCGTTTTAATCTTGTCAAATACGTAGCAATGCCGATCAAAATAACTCTGAATCACCACTCTATAATCATTCGGCAACGAGAGGGGTTATTCAATTTCTTGGCCTAAGGCCTTACTTCCAAGATCCGTTTTCAGATCGAGCCCGCTCTTAGGGGATTTTTGGTCTTCGCAAATGATCAACGAAGGAACTTTTTTCTCTACCTCATCGATCCCTGTAACACTTAGATTTCGAAGCACTATACCATTTTTACAACGGTTTGTCGAAAAAAAATTGCTTACCTTTGTCGGTTTATCCGATGGAATCCCCTCTTCGAACTCGATATGAGCATGCAACGCTATGTCTTCGACCGATGGTAATACTAGTGATACAAGAGTTCCTCGTCTTGACCGATGGCGATACCACTAAGGGCGTCAATACCAAGTTCCAATAGTCATACAAAGCATTTAATAATGATAATGCTCTCGTATGCTTCGCTACAATCGTCGAACGAATCTAGATAATGCGCGTAGTCTAAAAAAGCACGCGTTTTCACCCAAAATCCGGCAATGATTTTTTAGAAAATTTGGCAAAGATTTGCCCAAAATCTTGTTTATCGTTGTTAAACTTAAATATTTTGAGTGCCCTAAGGGTTTTTGATAGTGTTAAATCCATTTAGCATCAACAAACGAGAACCCACCAACACGGCATTAAGCCTCCGTGCCTATTGATTACGACACTAATGGAAAGTTTGTCATTTTTTTTCAAGAAAGTGGGCAAGTTTTTCTCGGCTAATAATCCTTTTTAGATATATAATGATCATGATTCCATAAAAATAATAGTTTCCTCCCATGTTAAACAATCTAAATGGACCACACCTACAATTTAAAATGGATTATAATAAATTGATAATAAATTGGTTTTAGTGTTAAACAATCACTAAATGATTGTAGTATGGAAAGTCTTATTTTCATGTTTAGAGTTCCATTAATATTCCAAAAGTACCAATGGCCATGCCCGAGACTTAGTGTGATGGATTTTGGTTGCCCAACTGAAGCATTAGAATTGACTCGACACTTAGTGTGATGGATTTTGGTTACCCAACCCCACATGCATTGATCTTGAAAAACTAGACTCATATGGACCCCACACTTATTGATGCAAAAGATATGAGAGACTCAACCCCATACTCATTGATCTTAAAAAAACTAGATGCACTTGGACCCCTACACGCATTCACATGTGTTGTTTATCTCCCACCTTATGCTTTGTCTTAATTTCCCATTATTATATAAATGTTTGAAATCTAAAATAATGTTCTTTAATTTTTTTTAATGTAGTAATTATATGTAATTTAAGTATTTTAATGTAGTAATTATATGTAATTTTAAAAATGTTTTAATATAGTAATTATAGGTAATTTTAAAAACTATTTTAAAGTAATATTTTAGGGGAGAAATATTTTTGAGTTATAAATGATTTTTTTCATAACTAATATTTAAATTTTAAAATAATATTTTATTATTATATAAATTAAAAAAATATATATTATTTATTTCATTTTAAAAAAACACTCGAAATGAAATTAAGTGTATTTAAGAAAAAAACTGAAATGAAATTGAGTGTATTTAAGTATGGATAACTATGTTATAATTTTTTTGGTAAATTTATGCGGTTAAGAACTAATGCAAATAATGAACCTTGAAACTTAACCATATATATATATATATATATATATATATATATATATATATATATATATATATATATATATATATATATATACATAAATATATCATGTATTAATATCATTATTAATGAAGATTTAAATGATCTTAGTAATTGATAAATAATGTTTGAACTATTGCATTAATTTGAGTGTTTACAAAAGTAATATTTTAATATTTTGAATCAATTTATTGAATATTATTTGATTGAAATTAAATAATTTTCATTATTAATAAAGATTTAAATGATCTTAGTAATTGATAAAGAATGTTTGAGCTATTGCATTAATTTGAGTGTTTACAAAAAATAATATTTTAATATTTTGAATCAATTTATTGAATATTATTTGATTAAATTTAAATAATTTTAATAAAATTTTATGAATTTAAAATATTATATACACATAAATTTATAATCTTTTTATCAATTAGTGTATGAAACTCTCTTGTTTGTGGGAGAAGGCATACATACTCTACCCCTCTAGTTCGAACGTGCAACCTATTAGGAGGATACACATGCTCTTACCCATTAGGCCCACTCAAGTTGTATACTTGAGACAATGCAATAGGAGAATACATAAAGCAAATTTTTTTTTCCCTAGGAGAGTTAGTGGTTTGTGTATGAGTATTATATCAATTATAATATTAATAGTAATTATTAGGTTAATATTTACTAATATAGATTATAATATTAAATTTAAGAAGATAAATATTATTTAAAAAAATATTTCAGCAATATTGACTTGAAGTTTCATTATCACGGATACCAATCAAACCCTCCGATGTGTGGAAGATTGCCTTCAAATCCAAGAATGGATGGTCATGCCTTTCGGGTTGACGAATTCCCCGAAACCTTCATGAGGCCGATGGACGACATCTTGTGGCCCTTCACCAACTCATTCGTGGTAGTGTATTTGGATGACATACCGATCTTAAACCGCAGTTGGGAAGAGCACCTACACCATATTCGACGAGTGTCCTCCAAACCCCCGCAAAAAAACAAATTATGTGCCAATTTGGAGAAATTCACTTCATGGTATGACCCAAGTTCAATATCTCGGGTACGTCATTGATGTGCGGGGGTGTGCATGCGGACTCAACCAAGATACAAGTTATTCGGGATTGCCTAGCCTCGACCACTCTAACATAGCTCCACAACTTTCTAGGTCTTGTCAATTTCTACCATAGGTTCATGTTGGGTTTCTCTCATATAACTTGGCCTTTGAGTCATGTAGAAATTATACAAACATATGTATATCAATGGATTCAATCCCGATCAAGCAATGTACTAAAGCTAGATACCGAATGCTTCTACAAATCAATTGCGGAAAATAAACACAATCGCCATTCACAACAAGTAAAGAAAGAATCAAATCAAACCACAAATCACGTGATAATTTCTCGAGGAAAGCTTGTTGCTCAAAACCCCTCTATCTTCTATTGTATATTCACCATGGAATCATGAAACAATTACAATGCACTCTTCTCAAAAGAGTTTCCGTAGTCTCACAACTCGTCTCACACCTGTCCAAAAGTACCAATGGCCATGCCATGGTCATGCGAGTCATAGCCATGCAGACCCCAAAACAAGTACGCAACGAAGTAAATGATATGCGCAAACGAGAGAATTGACCTAACACTTACCGTGATTAATTTTGGTTGAGGGTCCGATGAAACGAATTCACTTTACACTCGCCGATTAGTCAAATCAAAAATATTTTTTGGCTCAATATCATATCGTGTGTTTTAATTAAGTTATCATTTATCATTTTTTAAAGTCATATTTTAATTAAGTCATACTATGGTTTTAGTTAAGCTACCATTTATGATTTTTTTTTAATTAAGTCATATTTTATTATATTTAGGTTTTAGATTTAAGTAGTTTTACATTTCCGATGCTACCATTTATGATTTTTTTTAATAAAAGTATTTTATTATATTTTATTCTAGAATTTGTGAAATTCATATGTTTTAAGTTTCACGAGGTTTTACTTTTTACAATTATATTTAGGTTTTAGATTTGAGTAATTTTACATTTCCGTTCCATTTAGGTTTAGGATTATAATGTTGGTTTATATTTTTTTTAGGTTTTTAAAGTTTAGATTTTTCTTTTTAATATTAGGATTTTCATTTAACTTTTAGCTTTTAATATTAGATTTTAGGTTTAAAGTTTTAGAATATGTTTAATATTATATTTTAGGTTTTATATTTTAAGTTTATATTTTAGGTTTTTAAGTTTAAAATTTAGGTTTTAATATTAAATTTTATGTTTAAGTTGTACATTTACTTTTTTGGTTTTAGATTTTCTTTTAGAGTTTTTAAGTTTATAAAGTTTAATATTAGGATTTTATGTTTAGGTTTTAGATTTAATATTGGGTTTTAGATTTTAAGTTTTGAAATAATATTTAATAATAATATGATTTTTAATATTTACATGAATGTAATGATTATTAACAATATTATTATTATTATATATTATTCACAATATTTTAAGTTTAAAAATTGATCAAATTAATATTAATTATTATATAATATTAATATTTTAGAAATGACAAGAAATTTATTATTACTCGATGAATTCGAAATCAAAACGAGAGATATTAATTTCTTCTACAATCCGCAGAATAGAAAATCACAAGATAGAAACACATGCAATGACATGCAACCATCAAAACAAAAGGAAAAGCTAAATTCTATTTCTATAGTTCCCAAGGGAAAAATTGCCGCTTTAGTGGGGTCCGAGTGGCCAACATTGAATGGAGGTACTTTCTTAGGTGGCAGCGTGAGAGAGGCTCGAAAGAGGCGGCTACTGGGAATGGAATGTGTGTGTATGTTTGTGAGGGAAATTAGGGCAATTTAATCTTCAAATCTGCGAGGATTGAATCGTAATGATAAAACTTGTGGTGGGTTTTAAACGTTTAGTTCACCGAACTCTTCCGATCAAAATATTTTTTACTTGGGAAATGAAGAATTACGCTAAACATTTTGTCGACAAATGTAACGCTGGAGGCACAATTAGGTAGTGACTAAAAGGACCATTATGTACTCTCTCGATTCATAACAAATGTTGTCTTAAATAATGTAGAATACTCGAACACTCACCTTAGAAGCTATTAGTAACAACACTCTAAAGATGGTTGGTGTCAAACTTAATGGTAGAGATGCACTCATCAACCTTGATAAGAAGTTGAAATGTATTAAAATTTTACTATGATTTGAGAACACCTCCATTTCTTCAATGGAGAGCCCACAGTTGAATACGAGAATAATGTCGTGGGTTCTATCTTCCTCAATGGGGTTCAAACTCATTTCATTGGATAAGTAGAAAATTGTATCATAGAAAGGTTAATGATAATGGAAACTCAATGTTTAAATACATACATATAATTTTTGGTTAACGAAACTTATAAACGACTGAAAAAGATGATTATACATGTGTTTTTGAAATTGGTGAGTTGAAATGTTATACAAGGGATTGCTATAGCAAGAGAAAATGAAAGTTAGTATTGAGCTTAAATCGTGATTTCGAATGTTGGTGCTACATATTCTTCATTGATGTGAAATCTTCATTTTTTTTGGGTTTTTTATGGTTAAATTAAAGGATGAGTTTTATGTTTTATAAACATTAGTTGTTAGCGTAGTTGATTTTCTTTTATTTTCTTTGCTTGTACTAAAGTTTTATTATTTAAAAAAAAATATATATATATGTTATTTTAAAATTTATTAAAATTTATAAATAATTTTTTTATTTAGTAAAAAAAAATTCAAATTAAGATATTATTAAAGAAATGTTTTACTTTATTTTTTCCAATAGAAACTAAAAAAAATCAAGTTAATTAATATATTGAAAAAAGTGTTTAGATTTTCTCTTTCAAAATTCCATTAATTATGTCATCTAGCGTTGTAATGTTTGATGCAACTAGCATTTTGCATGCAAATGTTTGTCATTACACTATA
Source organism: Pinus albicaulis (assembly GCA_034641835.2). NCBI lineage: Eukaryota > Viridiplantae > Streptophyta > Pinopsida > Pinales > Pinaceae > Pinus > Pinus albicaulis. The sequence goes on along the minus strand of CM076572.1, from coordinate 704,084,726 downwards.
ATTCAATACAATTTACACTATAAACTAATGTCGTGACTTTAATTCGGTGTTTGAAGTTCCATTCTCATTAATACATGACATATGGAATGATTCTTGGATTTAATATTTATAGGCAGATTTACATGAGAAGAATATGTTAATGTGTGTATGAATGGAAGACAAGTTTTCAATGTAAAAGGATTGAAATTTTTATTTTTGAGATGTACAAGTGTGTGAATCTAAAGTAATAAAATAATTTAATTTTATTACTTTTTAAATTAAATAGGTTTAATCATAGTTTGAGGCACAATTAATGTAATAAGGGGCAACAGTGATGGAAAATAGGGCATTAAAATAATATTCTATCATAAATTTAACCTCATTATGACAATTTCATTAAAAGAATCCATAGTTCTCTCTAATAATAATATCTTGAATTATTGTAGGTATGATGTTTATAATAAAAGAAATTAAAAATGATTTGTGGCATGCCTTATTGTAAGTATAATGTTTATAAGAGAATAAGTACACACAATAGGAATGATGGAGGCTTAGAGTTTCACAAAATGATAGTTTAAAAAATAGTGTAAGTTAACTATGTACATCAACAAAGGATTTTTTCATCTTTACAATGGGAGGGAAATGCTCTTAAATCTTAGTTTGAAATCCAAGAGTTATCCTCATTTGAAGGTTGAGAGATAAATAGGTCATCCTAGGTATGCATCCCTAGTTCTAAGTATATAAGGTAGGCCTCTATAGAGAAGTAATAATTCTTAACCTCTCCATTTGGCATAGTAGGTGAAAATTCATTTAAACATAATTTAAAAGAAAAAATAAAAAAATTAATATTTTGTATGAAATAAATATAATAGAAATATGAATTTGGTAATTGTTTTAGGACGATTATATACATATTATAAAAAAACATGCTTAGCATCCATTCTTTCTAAATGATTCTCTCTCGTTATTATACAATAATGTAAGTTTCATATGCCTCCTTAATTATTGCAACAAAAACACTTGTTCTAATTTAAGCATACTGTGATTTTTTGGATTCATTGGATTTCTATATTATAAGTGAAAATAATGTCTATATGTTATTTCCACTATATATGTTGTTTCCACTATATCCTATGTAGTTACATCCTTTTGTTAAATTTCAACATAATTCCAAATGAACTGAAGACCAATTGATTATCATTTATTTCCATCACAACTTTTCTATTCTTAGGTGATCTTTTTGTTTCTTCACTCTCAATACCTACACAAATTTCAACATTTGTAAAATAGAATATTTGAAACATGTAGCTACTATTATTATTAACGACTACATTATTAGTAAAAATTCAAAAATATATTATTATGCTTGTCATATATATATATATATATATATATATATATATATATATATATATATATATATATATATATATATATAATAATGATAATAATATCTTCTTTTTTTTAAGTTATAATTTAGTTAAATTTTAGAGTAGATGGTGATAGGGTGTTATGTTAAGGCACTTCATGGTGTAAAAGTCACATGTTTGAAACTATGTGGGAAAAAGGCCATCCACACTAAGGTGAACCCACATCTCAAAAAAATCTCACACTTCTTTGTATTCTTACCATAAATATGTTGTGTGCTATATTTAAAGATAAATAAAGGAATTGTTAAAATATATATAAAACCAAAAACAAAAAAGCAAAACTTAAATAATACTACACCACTTATCAATAAAGTTTTCATCTTTAAATGTTAGTATTGAAGTGGTAAAGGCTCAAAACTTTATCTATTTTTTTCACATTTTATTATAAGGCATGTATACTCGTACTTTAAAACTTTAGTTTTCCTTTTTCATAAATTCAAAATTAAAATAATTCCGAATCCATATATATGCTCTCTTCATGTACATGATACATATATTATTATAACGAACTAGAGTTCCATGGTAATGATATGGTTGTCCATGCATGCAACATTGAGTAATATATGAATTTAAAAGTAGCTTAACTTGAAAACTTGATAATTTGTAAATGAAACAAATAAATCCATTATCACTACATTCATCAAAAGTAATGTAACATTGATAGAATATAACATTAAATCCACATCATGAATTTAAAAGCCAATGAAGACATTGTCGTATACACAAGTTCAAATTCTTGTACTTGTATTCCAAATTGGTCTAGTTATACATTTTTCTCTTTTACAAAATGGAACTTCATTCCCAACATAGATAATGGAAGGTCATGCCCATAAATGACATAATGGAAAAAATGACATCATGATTGATTTATAAATTGGGTCTATACGTCGTTCTCACCACGCTTGGCACTCCCAAGTGCATTTAAAAATTGATATTGTTTCAAAAACTCAATAACCAATTAGTTGTAAAATCCAAAAATGCATAGAATCAATTTCGTTAATTCATGATAAGATTTTGATCAACTACTCATTCTCACCATGAAGATCTAAGGAAATGGAGAAGATTGTCCTTCCTCGGCGGATGGTGGAGCACTTGGTGATGGATATAGGCATGGTTCATGGGTGATGGATAAAGGCATGGTGGAAGTGAAATATGAAAAAATGTAGTGGGTGTGGGCGGTGATACACCCCCACCCGATTTGTACGATAGTGGGAATCACCTTAGGGCGAGGGATCACCCTAGGGGGGGGAATTGGAATGTCAAGGGTGGATGATTGAAACAATGAGAAGGGTGGATGAATAAATGGTAGGGGTGGGAATTGGGAAGGGTTTAGGGGAGGTGGTTATAGGCATGGGTGAATTTATGATGGAGAAAGGTGGTCGGTGTGGGTGACAAGGTGCATCCCCACTTGGTTTCACAATAGGAGGAAGCACCCTCGGGGAGGAAATTGGGATGTTAATGACTGGAGCAGTGTTCCTAGTGCTATAGTTTTTTTTCACCAACATTCTCATCAAATAATTGAAGTCGAAAAGCTAGAACGTTGTGATATGTGGGTCCCTCGACCGTAACAATAAAAAAGTTCATATAGTTATGAAAATGCATCGAAAATGATAATATATCGTATTTCACATAAAACAATGCATGCCATCAAATTTCCATACCATTTTTTTTGTATAATAGAATGTTGCACTAACTCAGGCATGTGGCCCACATTTCTTTGGTGTTGAGAAGATAACTCCAGCTCCTCATCCATGTTTCTTTTTTTTTCATGAACTTGTCCAACCTTTTCAAAATGTGGTTTATCTTTCCCTAATTTTGACTTGCGCCCACATTTCCTTTTCTTATTGGTACGGGCTCAAGAAACTATGTTTTCTTTTAGTAGTGATCTTTGATGGAGTTATAGTATTGAAAAACATTCTATTGTACTCTTGACATGCTTTGTCTACCAAATCGTTCAATGCATTTGCTTGCTCCAAATTTGTAGGTATTATGGATCTCAATTTCTCATGAGTTGATGAGTTAACACGTTTCATCTCATCATCTTCAAATAACTCGCTATCCGGTCCTTCATCAGTCGATTCAACATTATCAATGCTTGTTTCATTATAATAATTTATATTGGGAGGAGAATCAAAGCATAGCGGAAGCTCTATTTGGATTTCTAGGCCCAATATAGGTGTTTCATTCAAATCAAATAAAAATGTAGGCCTTTCTCTAGTAGGATTAGTGACATTAGGTAGTACATTTTCACCCAAACTAATGTTACTCACCAACATCTCAACCTTCGAGTACATGTTTACAAACATTTCCATTCAAGGCCCAATTGCAATTACGTAAGTGTAGATTGGAACCTTTATATATGACATTGTACAAAATATCACGTGTATCCTTATTTTGGTTACAATCCCAATAACCATTGTTACTCTTTTTCATCGAGCACACAATCTTCATTTGGGATTTGGCTAGCTCTACACTTGGATGAATTCAATTGTTCCTCAAATTTTCTAAGTCGTACGAAACCAACTTTTCTTTTAAACGTTGCATATGATTGTAATATAATACAACCTCTCGTCAACAACACATATATTAACCAATCAACACATCTAGACATGCATTATTCTTTTCTCTTAGGTACATTTCCTTGATATGCCGATGATAAGATTCAATGGCATTATTTGTATCACCGATTAGAACGTGGAAAATTTTTGGATGCTTTTGCCCACATATCTGTAGAAATAAATTTATTAGCTATGAATTAATAATACATATGACATGAAAAAATAGAGTCATTAAAGCCTCTTACAAGAAACTTACATATTTTTGTTTGTTGGCTAACCAAGTTGTTTTAAAATATTCCAAAAACCTTGGATGGTCACCGAATCTTTCAAAGAACCTTTCAACTTGTCTTTTTACAGATTCATCATCTTCACATGTGTGCATGATTTCTCCTAAAGAATGAAAAATGTGGATTTGGTTTTCCCTTCCTTGGACTTTATTTCCATCATTCTTCAACCATGCACGACAAACATGCCACACACATAATAATATTTTACACTTGATTGAAGACTTGGAATAACACAATTTATTAGAGGGAATATCCAATAACAATATTTTTATGTCTCTTATAAAAGAATAAACACATCACCTTAACGCTTCAATTTCAGCGATGAGCATCATCCGTGATGAAGGCTTGAACATGCCAATCTGTCGCTCTTTCTTCCCAATGGCAAAGAGAGTTGACATCCATTTAGAAATAGCAACTATAGTATTGCATGATGATATCACCCAAGCTACCGGAACCCCACTACGATGTTTGTCGAAAACCATAAAGGTGTATAGTTGATACTACATTACAAACAATGTACATAATTATATTTATATAAGTTACATGCATTAAAATGAGGTTGAATAAATGAATCAAATTTAGGATAAATTTGTACTCAACCCATACTTATTTGTACTAAATGTTGAATCCATTGAGATTATATTATTGTGAGAATATTTTAGCATCATTGAGCGCATCCACTTTGTTTGTATGCCTATGATAAAAGGGATGTTTTCAACAAGATCTTGTTTCTGGTAGAAGGAAAAGCTCTCAGGGCGTTCCTTATACCAACATTCTACATTGTTTGGATCACTTTGATCTTTAACATACTCTAGCCTTATGGTATCATTGTAAATGTTTAATATATCTTGTCTTGTCATATATGAATCTTGAGATGTCCCTGTGTATAACTCACCAAATCCATCCTTCACATCAGAGATGAACTTGTCTCGTATCATTGTAACATTAAAACCTCTTTGGATTAAATGTTGGACAATAGATCGCATATCCCTTGTTAAATGTGGTGCATAAATGGATCTCATAGGCTTGCCGATTGCATCTTTTCCATGAAAAAAAACATTGGATTTATCAATATGCCTACATGCAGTATATATTATTACAGCATTGTCTAGTCTAAGTTGAAGTCGTCATACAATGAAGTGACATTGGCAACCAACTTTAATACTTTCTTGTCGACTACGTATATCTCGAGGATGCACTCATAATTTTGTTTTTTGCACTCTGGACCATATGCACACCAATACCCGTATATAAATTTTTTTACAACAAATTAGATATAACATATATGCATACCGTAAAAAATTATACGTATATTGATAAATATATAAAGACTCACATAGCATACTCCAAATATGTTGAACAATATGTTTGTTTGATATCCTCTACTTTTTTTACTTCGATGATTATAAAGATGAAATTGAGTGGGTGCGAATTCACTCGATTCCTCTCCTCTTATAAAATCATCAAGTCGACAATATGGAATAACCGCAACTTGGTCCCCATCAATATTTGTCCATGTTAAGTCTTCCGTCGAAAATTCAATCATATCCTCTAGATCTTCAACTTCCAACCCATTAATCCTCTCCCACTTACACATTCTTCAAATATCCGTACACATTCCATTGAAAATTGATTTGGTTTGAGTAAATAGTATGGTCTTTATTAATGCATATCACTAAGCATGGAAATCACATTTTTAGGTAAATATTTTATACCTTTCGGATAAACCACTTTGGAAAAAAGTAATATTTGGGTCATTAATCAACTTAGATATTTCTCACAAATTTAGACTAACCATGTATGAAATATGATGTCTTTGTGGAGGTGGTGTCACCAACTTAGTGTTATGGGGTGACTTGTGATGAGTGGTTGAGGGAAAAGGTGATTTTGATGCCTCCCTTCGAGATAACCTAACTTTACCCTTTTCCCCTAGGAACTTTAGAATCATTGATCAATGGATCAACCATAAGTTGATGAGAATATTTAGACCACACTTCTAAGATTCTATGTATACTAGAACAATCCTTAATAAGGTGAGCACCCTTACAAATATTGCAAAGGTATTTGGGGGTTGTGTTGCATGTTGGAGGGTTCCTTAACATTACTAACTCTCACGATCTGCGGTTGGTTTTTTTAGACCCTTTTTTTAGAGGTACAACGCCGCTCATGGTGATTGCCCCGGAACACTAGGCAAAACATCCTAGAAAAATGGGGTTCCCATCCTACTCGCTAGATGGCGTGACTAGGTACTAGCGTCGTAGCGCTTTTAAGTCGGGGCAAGTGGCGACCATATGATTGTGCATTTTACACAACGCACATGTTGGTCTTGTCCGTGGAGAATGGATGGGGGGTAACTAAGGGTTCCCCCGATTGGTCAATTTTTTCAGCTGCAAAAAAAGAGGATGGATCTACTCGTCACATCTTCCCGAGTTGTCGAGCTATTCATGGATTTGTTGTCCGAGCCATCTTCTTGGGAGAGGCAAACTATGGTCGATCACATACAAGCTAGCGTTGCAAGAAATATAGGGACATAGTGAGCATCCAAGACTTCAATGTCTATAAGGATCATATTTCCAGCCTACGTGCACCGAGACGTTTTGGTAGAGACCGATGGGGGCCGAAGGGCATCCATTGTATGCTATAAGTGTGATGTCTGATGACTTTAGTTCGGGAGACCCTAACTTCTCGCTGACGTTCTTTGACATGATGCATGTGGATGCACCCCCATCAATTATACATCGGTGGATGGTGATGTTTTGAACTGACATTGGTATTTGAAAGGAGACCATTGAAGGAAGCCTAGGGGTGGATTTTTCTAAATCGAAAGCTATTAGGCGTGAATCAACAGGTCGATAGTGCCTAACACGTAAATTAAGGCTTTCCTTTGCTTTGGGAATGATTGTAATACCTCCAAAGAAGACATGGCAGCGGGAGATTGAGCTAGATCATCCACGATGCAATAGTTATGGGCTGATTTGGAATGGTTTCTGCTCTGCCTAGTTGGTCCCTTGGCCATTTTGGCAAAGTTTTAATAGGAATCTTTGATATGGTCAAAGGTGTTGTTGGTGCACTTGTACTAGCCCTCGACGAGTTGGTGTCTAGTGGGGTATTGTAATTTCGATTCCATTCCTAAAAAAACATTTCTTCGCCCGTCATGGAGATTTCATGGTTGTTCTTTCCGAATCGTCGGGAGTTTGTTGCTGAGTGCTAATCGTCCCTTGGTGGGGGAAAGGCTCCCCGCATAACCGTTGTCCGTTGGGAGGATCTCCCTTATCCCTGGTTATCTTGAAGCTTATTCAACTCGGGGAGGTCGGGATAGTGATGAGTGTAATGGTCGTATCCCACCACAGCATTTAACAAGAGTGGTTTATTCGAATATTTTCCCTCTTGTTCTACCTTTGGGGGTTATTTGGTTCCCGGGTTTTGATTTCGGTTGGAGTTGCGTCCCGGCTCTGAGATCGCGAAGGGCGTTCTTGATTGTTGCCCCCTCATCCAGGATTTGTTTGTGATGTGCCCTATTGTGAGTTCACCCGACTTCCCAAATGGGAAGCACTCCTATATCCCCTAGGGGTTGTGGGAGGAGTGGTATGCGGTGACCCCGTGGGGGTGTTCACCCTGTGTGGCGTTGGGTGACCGACGAGGGTTCCCAACTATGATGCCCCAATAAAGGATGAACCAATAAGGGTGGCAAGTGTTCCGTATTTGACACCTAAATGGCGAAAGACTTGGAACCCCTCCCGCAATGGGGGGGGAGGTCCAAAAGGCGTCTAGATCGATGAGGTCCCATTGGGTCCATTTTGGCGTCGTCTAGGTATGGTTTTGGAAATTTTTGAGAGGATAAAGATTACAATCAAAGAAAAAATCCGATCACATAAAAAAAGAAAAAATAAAAGATAATTTTTCCCTTTAGATTAATCCTATGTGATTAATCAATAAAAAAATATGGTTTTTTTGTTGTTTTTTCGTATGATACTCAAATCCTAGAAGACCTAAATCATCTTCACACGCTCAAATGTAACTAGTCCTTGAGAAGATATCTTGTGAATGCTTGGGAAACATCCCAAAAGATCCGGCGCCACCTCAAGTCAACCAAAGAAATTCAACCAAGGTAAGGGTAGAGGATCTAGTGCTTGTCCGCATTGTCACCTATAAGGAAGGATGCCCTAATTTCTGTCACTAGGTATCGTCCTCCCACATGAGCATTCGAGTCTTGTACTTCTTGGTAATTCAGCTACCGCATCGAGTATTAGACGGGTCGGGTAGCCCCGAAATAATACCGCACGCACTCGGGCTTAAGCCTAACCCCCTCTCGAATTGGGTCTATGCCGCGCTCGGGGTTTTCTTTGGGGTGAGTGGATAAACGGATTTAAAAGTTCCCTAAACGAGTCAAATTCGATGTTTCAAGATGTAAACCCGACCATGGAATCTTATGGGATGCCTACCCCCTTGGTCTTAACTTAAGCTATAACTTCTCTTATGGCCCCCTGTGGGGAGAGTTTAATGTGTTTAGTTAAGTTAGTTTTAGGTGGCTTTGATTCACTTAAGGTGTGAATGTGTGTGAGCAAAGAGGTGAAAAATCGCATAGTTTGAACACGTGGATATGTGGTGATCGTTTTCAAAATCCCCTATTTAAACTAGGTTTGTTTGTTCCTTTCCGAAAAGTAAAACATGTGCGTATGTGGGCCGCTTATAATGCTTCCTAGTTAATCTAATTGATCAACTATAGGGAGATGGTGAATTATCAATAGAGAGTGTTCATATGCTTGCCTAGGATCACCCATGGGTGCAAAGGTAGCGGAGATTACTTGCTCTTCTAAAGATAATTCGATCCCTGGTCCCGAATCCTAGTGCAAAAAATTGAACTAATATTAATGACTTTCAACTAGGAAAATGAAAAGAAAAAATTTGCTTATGGTGTGCCTTTGTGAATGAAATAGTAAGAATAGGACGAGGGCCCTAGCTCGTTGAAGCTTAGTGTGTGAAATAAAGTGAACAATCACAATGTTGTAAGATGTGGATATACGATGAACAATCACAATGTTGTAAGAGGTAGATATAAGGTACATTATGTTTGGTTGTTCCTTTCACGAAAGAAACAATGTGCGGATAATGGGCCGCTTACAACTTGTCCTATTTAAACTAAATGTTTGCACTATAGGGAGATTGTAAAGTATCAGAGAGAGAGTGTTCATATGCATACCCGGGATCACCGTTAGGTGTAAAGGGCGACACGGATTGCTTGCTTTCTTTTGGTATTTTAATCCTAGTCCCGAAATCCTAATGCAAAAAATTAAAACTCGATTTAATGTAAGAATTTGAAAACTAACTAAAGATGTGTGGACTTGGGCCACTTAATCTTTGTTAATTAACCTATGTGTGTGATATCTACCTTCAATAATCAACTTATTTAGATGAAATGTGTGGATATGGGCCACGTTTTCTCTTCTCCTAATTAAACTAGGTGAGTATATCATAGTAAACTAAAAATTAGAATGATGCACTAGCTACACTAAAGTTAAGCTAACATACATGTCTAACACTCAAGAAATATCAACACGATGTAAAGCCAATTCAAAGAGCACATATAGGAATAGAGTCATTAAAACCAATTAGTTTTTTGACATTTTTTTCAAATAAATAAAAATAAAAATGATTAATTACATTGAAAAAATAAGTTTTAATGTTTAATTATTTATTAAAAAAAATATTTGTATAACAGTTTGATATATGTTTTGATTTTAATTTTAAAATTAAATTATTATTATACAAATATTTAATGTTAACTAATAATTCCAATTCTTTTAAAATAAAAATAATGTTATTGATACTAATAATGACGTATCATTATTATTTTTTTTACACAATTATTCATTTAAAATAAACACATGTTTAAAAGGCCCACAATTTTTTTTAGGAAAGTAATGGGAATTCCGACATAATTTTATAAATATTGACTATATTTTTTTGGAAATCCATATTACAACTATCAAACTTTATATTTTGTTATGGCCAAATTTTGTCCATAATACTAAAAATTGAGTCTTCCAGCAATTGTCATATTCGGCGTATTCACATGGTGATTAAATATATTTTGAACCTTCAAAAAATGGTTAAATAATTGTTGCACCTCCCCTTCCTATTGCTATTTATTTTTATTATAAAAGACACCAAATAAGCTTGCCCGCAATTTTTTTCCATATCATACGTTGGCGATTATGATAAAAAAGAATTGATACCACCAATATTTCATATTTAATTTTAATATTATTAATATAATGAAAAAATGAAAAACTTAGCCCAAATTTAAAAAATGGTTTCTCATTCTACGTTTGTTGAGATGCCATGTGACAAACTTATAAATGTAAAGATTTGATCTATAGTTTTGTTGATATGAACCCGAAATACAAACAATTTATTCTCCGATTTTTTTTCACAAACTAGGAAGGTTTTTCAAACACATCTTCGTGCAACAAAAAGTAAGCTTTGCCCCCAAATTTCATATTCATTAAAATTAAATAAGACAACATATTAGAAACACTGCAAAGTATCAACAAATTAGGCATTTGAGACTAATAAAATAATGGGGCGAAAAGGGAAAATTATGAAAAAATAGATCACGAAAATTATGAAAGATGCGAACTGTACCTCGCTAAAAAATAAGACGTAGTAATTTTCTTCCCTCGTTTTGGATTCAGTCGCGGGTCTTCCTCCAATTCCCTACAAATTCCACTGCAAATTCTACCGAAATATCTGGAGAGACCCCATGAGCTTCTAGAAGCCGATGGATATGGGGAAGAGGAGAAGTTATGAGGTTACAACCTCGGTAAAAATGCGGGAAAACAATAGATTTTCGTGGAGATTTAATCGCTAGCGTAGTGGATAGAAATATATAATATATTCGGTGCAAAAAGAAGTTGAAATTTGAAAATGGAAACCGAGAACATATACAAGTAATAATAGTTTAAATTTTATTTGTGACTTAATAGTTTGGAATATTAGGACATGAAAAACTACGTGTGCAATTATATTATATTGTTAAGCTACATTCACCGCATAGTAATACATAATATATATGCGGTGAGATTTTCAGGCGGTCCGGAGATTTAATCATCGCGGGTGAGCTTTTGGCGGCCAGAGATTTAATCGTTGCGAGGTGACAATGATGGCGGGTAAGGACGAGTATGGCATGGCATGGCATAGGCATGCCCATTAGTACTCTTAAGAGTATTAATGGGCTAATATCCCAGGATTTATTGGTTGCCATTGCAGTATTGAACCATACTAATGTTTTTCATTGGCGGTGGTCATATCATAATCAAAGCTTTCGTACGGGCTAAGAGCTATATTCGAGTAGTCAATATATTAGTCTAAAAGAGATGATAAATTCATGTAGAAAATAATGAAAATTATGGCATGATTTTGGTTAAAATTTGGGAGAAATTTTGGGAAATTTAACTTTCACGAGTTGTCAAAATTCGGGGTTTGGATGGTGTTGAATGTATTTCCACCATAAAAAATGATAAAATATGATGAGATTAAACTATTGAAACATTATTTTGGTTAGCTTTGCTCTAGGAGACTACACTAGGAGGATTGTGCCCGTAGGTCACTCTCCATTCTCATTAGAGATCAAACAATATATAGGTTACATGCAAATAGGGAAGTTAGAACCAATACTTAGAAAGTAGGAACAAACTCATAATCTATGGTTCCGGTGAACCCAGACTCTCTCTAATTAAGTTTCTCCATTATCTTCAACACTCCCCCTTAATGGAGAAAAGGGTTCAAAAATATTCCTAACATTTCCCTAAACATTTCAAATTTAATTCTACCAAGAGGCTTAGTAAAAATATACTGCAACATTATGACAAGTATTACAATATTCAACATGAATTTATTTTGACTTGTGTTGAAAATGCGGCAAGATGATGGAGCTTAGTGAAATGAAGTCGCCTTCACTAAGTGGGCCTCGAGCAAATTCTAGCGTAAAGTCTATTTTTAGACTATGTCTATTTTTAGACATATGGAGCATGGTTCGGGGATTCCGGTATGAGATTCTTGGAGCATTGGTCATGTTGGTAAAAATATATGGGACTCTATTTTTGTGACCTATAGGTCGAAGAGGTCGAAGTCTATTTTTAGATCGCCTCTCCTAAAAATAGGGAAGTCAAATATTATTTACCCTTAATAATATTTGGACTCTAAACATGCGATTTACTCTCTTGGAGCACTTCGGTTTCGAGCTACGAAGTGGCTCATGCATACGACGAGGAATTACGCTATTCCCAAGGGTTTGATGGCATCATGCATGGTTGACTTCGATTAGGACTTCGGTGACGGAAGTTGGTGGAGTTAATGAGACGGCTAGTGGAGTTGTGTTCGATTTATTTTAGTTGAACTAGTTGAGATTAGTTTAACTAGCTAATCAATTAGTTATGAGTGGAGTGAATTAAATATTATTTAATTCATTAATTAGTAACTCATTATTCAACTCAAGAACACATCGGTTCACTACGATGCATGATCGGTTCGGTGGAGACCGATGAAAGAGGTAGATGAAAGGGTGGAGTTAGCTATCGAGTGGCGACATCGGTTGTGCATGAGATTTTGCACCACACTTGGAGGAATTGCCCATGATGATTGCGCATTGTCAAGCCGAGGAGATTCGAACCTTGGATCTCCATATAGACAGGCCTGGATTGCGCAATAGAGGCAAGGCAATTGGCGGTGAGTTTTGAACCGATAACTTTGTTCAAAGCTGAGCTAGTATTGTGTGTAACTTCATGAGAAAGTACCGAGTACTTGTGAGGAGTATTGTACTCGAGTTTGTTACATGATTTCTCCATTATAATATACACAATAGTTTGCGGGGTTTTCAGCTATAAGCTTTCCCCCATACATGCTTTGTGTTAATGTGTATGATGATTTGATGTGTTATCGCTTGATTTTATTTCCGCATGTTTGATGATCTGAGTGGAAGAGATTATGTGTTGCATATAAATTTCGAATTGTATGTGATCGAGGATAGTCTCGGTGAATAATTGATCATTATTCAACAAATTTCTACATGGTATCAGAGGCTATTGAAGCAGAGATTGATCATCACGGTGATTACAAATTTATTTCGGTAGACGAGGTACGCATGCGGGCCGAGTAGCCTCCGGATTCATCTTTCTTCGGAAAGTGAAAGGTTTGGTAAATGCCCCTTTGCGGTCAATCTACTGTGCTAGAAATAATTTGTTCTCACGAATCTAGAGCGGCTGAGCTTTGAGGTGGAATTCGAAATTTTGCGGCGAGTTTTGTTTTCTTGGTGCCGGTGTTGAAAATGTCTTTCAACGGTTTGCGACTCGAATATGCTCTTGAAGGCAGTTCGAAATTATGTTGCATGGAAGGATCGCATGGAGGCGGTATTAGAAGATAATGGTCGAAGGAGTTCGTAGATACGGATGTCCAAAAGCCCAACGATCCTGTCGAAGTCGAAGCATGGCAAAAGAAGATGGCGAAGTGTCGAAGGATCTCTGTTGGAGGGCGTCAAGGATCATATTGTATCCATCTTGCATGGAAAGGCTACTCCATATTTAATGTGGAAAGCTTTGACGGATCTATTCCGGAATAAGAGCGACCAAAGGAAGAGTCTGGCGCTCAAAGATAAGCTCGGGAACATCAAGATGGAGAAGGGCGACGATATCGCCAAATACCTCACGAAGTTCACTCAATGCAGAGATGAGCTGGGAAGTGTGGGGGGTGACTAGTCGAAGACGAGGACATGGTCGACCTGGCTCTCCTTGGTCTTCGAAAGGCTTGGCACTCATATCAAGATAGTGTCAATGGTCGGGAGAATACGCCGGGATGGGAGCGCCTTTTGGGCGGATCTCATGCGGGGAGGAGATAAGGAGGACTACTCGAGATGGATCTTCATCAAAGGGAGTGATGAAGAAAACTTGCGCTTTGGTGGCCAAAGCAAAAGAAGGGGAAGGGTAAGAAAACCTCTCATTCGGTGCAAAGGGCAAAGAAGCGAGGATATGGCGAAAGTGAAGTGTTTTTCACTGCCATGATCACGGACATTATGCTACCAATTGTCCAAAGAAGAAGAAGAACAAGCAAGCGGGAAGATCTGCGGATGGAGAAGCTTTGGCTTCACGGTTCGAGCTTGAATTTTCATTGATCGCATGCTTGGTTTCAAGTGTGATGGGATCGGTATGGTTCTTGGACAGCGGTGCGTCATTTCATATGACGGGAGATCGTGATTTGTTCTCGAGATCCGGAGGACAAAGATTTGGGTGTGCACATCGAGATGGGCGATGATGGTAGATACGGTGCGTGGTATCGGTACCATATCCTTTCGAGGAGTCTGGTAAACCCTTTGTACTTGAAGGATGTCATGCATGTACCTGGATTGAAGAAGAACTTGATCTCTGTGGCGATGTTGGAGGATAAGGGGTATGATGTGGTCTTCGGCGAAGGAAAAGCCTTCCTGCGCGATAAGACCTCTTGGAGAGACCGGAAGATAGGGGTTCGAACCAAGAACCTTTATCGGTTGCAGGGTAGATGGCTGCGCGGCTATGGCATGCAAGGCGGGAGAAGTGGTGAGCCGGGATGATGAGGGCGAGCGTGGCACAGGGAGATTGGGCCACCTTCACCATGGAGCTTTGAAGATTACTACGACAGATTTCTCTTGGGCTTCCTAAGGGCACTCTTGCGCGATCGGATCGATGCAAGGGGTGTACTTTAGGGAAGTATGTGAAAGCCACCTTTCACGAGAAGGATAGTCGCGCCACGACGATCCTTGAGAGAGTTCACACGAACGTGTGTGGTCCTTTCTCGGTTGCTATGACAGCAAAGCACAAGTATTATGTGATCTTTGTTGATGATTTCTCTCGAAAGTGTTGGATCTTCTTCATGCGGAAGAAGAGCGATACATTCGCGAAGTTACGATGAGTTTAAAGCACGTCGGTCGAGAAGGAGTCGAGGAAGAAGGTGATTGCTCTAAGGAGTGATAATGGTGGTGAATTCATCTCGGCTGAATTCAAGGAGTTACTACGGCGCGAAGGGATTCGGAGAGAGCTCATCGCACCCCCATCAACCCACGGCGAACGGGGGTGGGCCGGGCGGAAGAACGGAAGCGATCGTGGGTGTTGCACGGGCGATGTTGCATGATCGGGGCCTACCCCCTTCACTTGTGGGGTGAGGCATGCAATACGACGGTGTATGTGTGAGAACCGTTGTCCTCACAAGGTTCTTGACATGAGTACACGGAGGAGGCTTATTCGGCGAGAGGCTCGATATTTCCCATTTGCGGATTTTTGGTTCTCTTGTCTACATGCATGTGACGAAGGATGCGAGAAGGAAGTTGGATCCAGCTAGCTGAGGTTGGAATATTTGTGGGGGTACAGCGATACACCTCACAACTACCGGGTGTATTTGTCGGACGGTCACAAAGGCTTGTTGTGCGACGGGATATAAAATTTCGGGGAGGGAAAGCCATGCGGTGTTCGCTTGAGAGGGAGCTACACTTGCATGCGAAATGAGAGAGCTTGTTAGTTCCTAAGGAGGAGCTTCGGATGTGGATCAGCCACAAGAGGAGGTTCGGGAGGTGGAAGAAACCACCCATGCGGCGCCAACCATCGAGAGGGCGCATGCGCACTACGAAGGCCGAGGCGGCGGCTCGGGATGCAGAGAAGGTTGTAGGACCACCTACGGCACAACGCAGACGGGCAGGTCACCGGATCGGTACCTTGGATACATGGCTCTTGTGAGTCAATGTGTTGTGACGGAGCCATCCTCTTTTGAGGAAGCTGTGGAGGAACCCAGCATGGGTTGATGCCATGATCGAAGAATATGATTCGATCGTCGGGAGACGGTGCATGGGAGATTGTCCCAAGGCCGGTGGGGAAATCGGTGGTGGGTTCGCGATGGATCTACAAAGTGAAGCGGGCGGCTGACGAGAGTGTGGAGAAGTACAAGGCGAGATTTGTCGCCGTGGCTTTCTCACGGATCGGGGGATCGATTATGAGGAGACTTTTGCACCTGTCGCAGGTACTCTTCCATACGGACGATCCTTGCTCTCTCGGCGCGGATGGGGTGGCACATTCATCGGATGGATGTGAAGGCTTGCGTTCCTCAGTAGAGGTTATTGAGGAGGAGGTGTACATAGAGCGGCCTCTGAAGGTTTTGAGATCTTCGGCGGTGAGTCGCATGTGTGCCGACTCAAGAGAAACCTTTGTACGGGCTGAAGCAAGCACCTCGTGCTTGGTACACTCGGATAGATAGCTACTTCATCGGGCTTGGATTCTCCAAGAGTGAGGCGGATCCTAACCTGTACGCAGTTGTGGTGGAGGGGAGGCTGTTGATCATCGTACTTGTATGTAGATGATCTGATTTTGATTTGGCGATGAGCGAGTTGATACTTTCATGCAAGGAGGATCTTGCACGAGAGTTTGAGATGAAGGACTTGGGCATCCTTCATTATTTCCTGGGATTGGAGATTTGGCGATGCGAGCGGAGAAACTTGTTTGTTTCTCGGGGCAAGTATGCCTGGGAGATTCTGGAGAGGTTCAACATGCAAGGCTGCGAGCTCGTTGACACTCCTCTTCTGGTGGTTGGAGGAAGGAGGATGCTACTTCGGCGGAGGTAGTGGATGCCCTTTGTCTATCGACGAGTTGGTGGGGTCGCTTATGTATCTGGTCAATACACGACCCGATATATGCTATGCAGTTAACCGGCTTTCGCAAGCTATGGTTAAGCCTACCAAGCTCTTTTGGAAGGCGAGGCAAGCATGTATTGCGCTATATTAGAGGCACATCGGGATATGGTCTATGGTACGGACAGGGAGGATGGAGCGAAAGCTTTACGCTTCAGCGATGCGGGATTGGGCGGGGAGTCCAACGGACCAGAAGAGCACATGCGGAGGAGTTTTCGACATTGGGTCGACGAGCGGTTTCTAGGTACAGCGGGAAGCGAGAGATCCGTGGCACTCAGTTCAGCGAGAGGTCGGAGTACATGGCGGCTAGCTTGGGCGCATGCGAGGCTATTTGGATGAGGAAGATCCTCGCGAGGTTTGTTCGAGTTGCATTTGGAGCCTACGATGATCTCTTTGTGATAACCAGAGTTGCATTAAACTCTCGGCTAATCCAGTATTTCATGATAGGTCCAAACACATCGACATCGAGTACCATCATATCAGAGATTGTGTTCGGCGGAGAATCATGATGCTTTCATATGTTCCCACGGAGGATCGGGATGCGACATCTCGACGAAGGCGCTCACCGGGAGCAAGTTCGAGATTCCACGAGAGCGGGGATAGGGGTTGCGGATAATCCATATCTTGTTGAGAGGGAGTGTTGAAAATGCAGCAAGATGATGGAGCTTAGTGAAATGAAGTCGCCTTCACTAAGTGGGCCCTTGGAGCAAATTCTAGCGCAAAGTCTATTTTTTAGACTATGTCTATTTTTAGACATATGGAGCATGGTTCGAGGGATTCCGAGTATGAGATTCTTGGAGCATTGGTCATGTTGGTAAAAAATATATGGGACTCTATTTTTGTGACCTATAGGTCGAAAGAGGTCGAATGTCTATTTTTTAGATTTGCCTCTCCTAAAAAATAGGGAAGTCAAATATTATTTACCCTTAATAATATTTGGACTCTAAACAACGATTTACTCTCTTGGAGCACTTCGGTTCGAGCTACGAAGTGGCTCATGCATACGACGAGAGGAATTACGCTATTCCCAAGGGTTTGATGGCATCATGCATGGTTGACTTTGAGTTAGGACTTCGAGTGACGAGAAGTTGGTGGAGTTAATGAGACGGCTAGTGGAGTTGTGTTCGATTTTATTTTAGTTGAACTAGTTGAGATTAGTTTAACTAGCTAATCAATTAGTTATGAGTGGAGTGAATTAAATATTATTTAATTCATTAATTAGTAACTCATTATTCAACTCAAGAACACATCGGTTCACTACGAGTGCATGATCGGTTCGGTGGAGACCGAGTGAAAGAGGTAGATGAAAGGGTGGAGTTAGCTATCGGTGGCGACATCAATTGTGCATGAGATTTGCACCACACTTGGAGGAATTTCCCATGATGATTGCGTTTGTCAAGCCGAGGAGATTCGAACCTTGGATCTCTATATAGACGGAGCTAGATTGCTGCGATAGAGGCAAGGCAATTGGCGGTGAGTTTTGAACCGAGTAACTCTGTTCAAAGCTCGAGCTAGTTGTGTGTAACTTCATGAGAAAGTGCTTGAGTACTTGTGAGGGAGTATTGTACCGAGTTTGTTACATGATTTCTCCATTATAATATACACAATAGCTGCGGGGTTTTTCAGCTATAAGCTTTCCCCATACATCTTTGTGTTAATGTGTATGATGATTTGATGTGTTATCGCTTGATTTTATTTCCGCATGTTTGATGATCTACGTGGAAGAGATTATGTGTTGCATATAAATTCGAAATGTATGTGATCAGGGATAGTCTCGGTGAATAATTGATCATTATTCAGCAAATTTCTACGAAATCTGAACTTTCTCCCACTGACGAAGTGGAAATTTGTATCAATTTTCTTGGCATTTTATGAAACACGTGAATTGTTTGCAATTTGATGGAGCTTTGGTTATCATATCTAATAACTATCATTTCATCTGTCTATTCTTCTCTTGCATCCTAGAGAAGTCGCTTCTAACAAAATCGCCTTACAAGTCGATGCACACATCGCTGAGTACTATGCTTCTATTGAAGACAAGGAAACTATGATTACAATTTTTACTACTCATGCAATAACCACGAAACCTAATGCTAAATGCATGGCCTATTATGGATCTCTTGTCATCTATGTTTCGGCCCAATTGGAGTCTTAAAAAATACGTCAATTTAACAACACAAGAATCAATATACAAAATTCCATAGTCTAAGGTTCCTTGTAGATGCCCGAATACGCCTTTTTTTGCAATCCAATGGCTCTCAAGTGGCTTGGACATAAATTGGCTCAATGCATTGGCTAGCGAAAGCCAAATCCATTCTAGTAGTGGTCGAGTAGATTAAACTCCCAACCAGCTACCTATACAATGTTTTGCATTTTCCTCCTTTGAACCGTCATCACTCTGAAGTTTGAGTGTACTTGTTTGTGAGTGGCATTGTTGCGGCCTTACACTGATCCATCTACAAAAAGTTCGAAGACTCTTGACATGCATTTACTCGTTCTAGAAAAGTCTGTCATGAATATCTCTAGATCTCTAGACCCAAACGGTAGCTGAAGCTCACGAGGTCTTTCATCTCAAACATTTGTGACATCTGTTGTTTGATTTCTTCAAATGAGTTTATTTCGCATTTCTTGTAATGATGACATCATCTACATATAGATAAATCAAAACAATTCGCCTTTTCATCAAACACGGTATAGAGATTGGGGTCATTTTTGCTTCTATTATAGCATTGTGCTACAAGAAGAATGAATCACTTTTTATCGTACCATGATATGAGCATGTTTTAGTCCATATAAAGCTTTCTTTAATATACGGACTAAATTTTCTTTTAACCGTTTGACAAATCCCTTAGGTTTCTCTAAATAAATTTCCTCTTTCAATTCCCCATTCAGAAATCAGATTTAACATCTAGTTGGTGCATCATCTAGTGACGTTTAGTATCTAAGGCAATTAACATTACAATTGTATTAATTTTAGCTATGGGGGCGAAGGTTTCCTCATAGTTTATACCTTCTTTTTGTGAATACCCCTTTGCAACAAGCCTAGATTTATACTTATCTATGCTCCCATCTACTTTAAATTTGGGCTTGTATAACCATTTGCAACCTATGGTTTGTTTTCCCTCAAGTAATTCAACTAACTCCCAAGTTTTGTTTTTACAACTTGATTCATGTTCCTCTTCCATGGCTTCCCTCCATTCATTAGATTTACTCACTTATTAATAACTATAGGGTTCAACAACATTTAACATGCTAGTTATAAAATAATTCTCTCTATATCTAGCTAGAATTTGTGTTTTCCTACCTGATCTCCTGGGTGTTGGAGTGGCAACCAACATCATTCGACTATCCCTTGATGGACTTGGTTGGATAGTTGTATCTGAACTATCTCTGCTTCTTCCTTTTTAAACTCTTGATGCTACTATTGCTACTCATGGCTTTCTCCTATTTCACCATTCCCTTCTTCCACCAACAAAGGAATATCCCATTCATCATTGTTGTCTACACTTTTTTCCATCATGTACCTATCCATGAAACACTACATCTCTACTCACAAAAAAGAAAATTTGAGTTAAGGGATCAAATAGCTTATAAGCTTTAAATTATGTAGAATACCCAACAAAGGTGCATTTGATGGCCTTTGAATCCATTTCTTTCTATCCTCCTTTGGTACATGTGGCATAACGCTTTGGATCCAAAAATTCTTACATGATTAAGTGCAAGTTTAAATCCTAATAAAGCTTCAAAAATAGTTTTAAATTCAAGACTCTTTGTCAGGACTCCTATTTTTTCAAATACACTACAATGTTTATCGCTTTAGCCCAAAATCCATTAGAAAGATTCTTACCTTTCGACATACTGCAAGAACACACTACGAGGGTTTTTGTTTTCTCCTTTACGCAACCCCGTTCGATCGGGAGTGTGGGGTATTGTGCAACTGCTACAATATTCCATGTTCTTTGCAATATTTGTTGAAGTCAACCTTCCTAGATTCTCCCCCCTTGATCGACGGAGAATCTTGATGTATTTACACTATACCGCTTCACAATCATGCTTCGAACTACTTGAAATATTCAAAAGTATGAATATTTTTCTTCAGAAAATATACCCACATAAATCTATTACGAGTCATCGACAAATAATAGAAAATAATAAGCACCTCCCAATGATCTTATTTGCATTTTGCCCACATAAATCGGTGTGGACTAACTCTAGTATATCTCTCTATTTTCTATTAAAATTAACATGAAACTCATCTATGTGCGGCTTCCCAAGAGCACACACTTCACAATCAACATGACTATCATTTAAATCGGGAAGACTAGTGACCATACCTCTCTTACGAAGTAACAAACAAAATCATTGAAATTATATGGCCAAATCTGCGATGCCATAAATCTTCTATTGTCATACATGATGATATCAACGCTTGATGTGGCAAACTTCTTACATTCATCTTGTAGAGGCCTCCCACACTAATCCATGTTGCAATGGTTGTCATACTATCCAAACAAAATATTTAACAACACAATATGATTTATAAAACTCTACCTTAAGGTTCTAATATGTTATCATTGAAACGAGAAATCGGATTCTTATTAATGTCGGGTACATACATCATGTTCTGAATGTGCCTAAAATTTCCATCGGGAAAGAATTACAAGAACATTTCAATGTCCTTTTGCTGGGTATCCTCTATCGTCGACAAGGTATATTTTTTCTCCAAAGTATTTGGTTTCATTGAAGTCCTCAATCCATATGTCAGTTACCCTGTCATGTGGGTGGACGCTCCTAAATCCACATACCACGTATATGCTTCATCCTTCTCATCGAGTTAGCCATAAACGGTCTAAGATCTTGGTTATGGTCATCATCTGCAAAATTACCTACATTTCTCTTGTATCTATGCTACGACCTTCATCAAATTTATTCTTACGACGGTGCTTATCCATATGGATAATTTTTCCACTGTAGAAACATTTTAATGGAGGATCATTCCTATTTGGTGATGTCCCTTGAGATGGATTCGGCCTTTTTGTGTTGTACCTCCACCTCTCTCGACCTCCATTCACCTTCCCTCTAAGGGATTCTTTTTTTGCCATTAGAGCTAGATTTGAATTATGGGGTTTTAAGTATCATCTGCCTTTCCTCCTCTTGCATGAGAATCCCTGTCAATTTCTTTCGAAATTTGGAGGCTTTCTCTCTCGCATTCAAAGCTTGTTATAAACATCCAATAGTCATCATTCATACCATTTATAGTTATTTTTGCTAGATCGGTATTAATTACAGCCCTCTCCAAATGTTGCCAATCTTGTCTTTAATGTCTATGATGCGTGAGATGAAAGATGCTACTGTCTCATTCTCCTCCATCTTGATGGAGAGAATCTTGTTTTTTCGAAACAATAGACGATTTGTAGTCGATTTCATGCGGATCTGCGGGAGTTGTCTAGGTTTTGTTCGTGAGACTTGAAATCTCCGATGTGAGGTGGTGGGCCCTGGTATTGCAGCAAGAGTGCTGCAACTCCTAGGGGCTGCCCTACTTTACTTGATCAACCCGAGTTCGTACAAACTTGGAGGTGACAATGACTATATGCACGGTAGATGCGTTCTTCTCATGTCATTCTCTTCGCATTACGAGAGGGTGCTATTTCTTAAACTGTGATAAGATTTGGGAAGTAAATTAATGGCAGGAAATGATAGAAATGAAATTAAACTAAAGTTACGAAAAGAAATGACAAGAATGAAACTAATTTAATTGGCGAAAAAGGAAATGAATGAAAAGAAACTAAGCTAACTATGCTGAAAATAAATGGCGAAAGGGAAACTAATTCTAAACCACACTTAACTTGGAAAATTAGCTAAATGCATTCTAATTATCGTATAGTCTATCTAACATGCTTCTATCCATGCAATTAAACTATCCATGACTTAATTCTAACTAAAAGAGTTAATTTGCGGCTTGGAGGAAGAAAAAGGGCTAAAAGAGAGGCTAATGTGTTTCACATGAAATGAGTTTTGGAAGTGGAAAGAGGGGGTTAAAACCTTATAAAACCTTATAATATGGCAGAAATTACTTTGGAGTGAAAATAATTAAAAAATACGATGGCGGAGTGCGAGGGAGGAAAAATATGCGATGTGCGATGTCGCAATTGGAAATTTGCAAGTTTAAATGGATAGTAGTAAGGACTTAACGAAATAAACTAAATTATGCGGAGTGTGATGAGTGATGTGGCGGATCGTGAATCACAATATCGCATGTTTAAATGGATAGTGATAAGGACTTAATAGAATGAAATAAATTGTGCGAAGTGCGATTTGTGATGCAGCAAAGGTTGCGAGGTTGCGATTTGCGATGTCGTAAGTTCTACGGGATGTGATTTGCAACAGGATAAGATGCAGGGATGCGATTTGCGATGGGGATGGTGTGGCGGTGAAAATAAAAAGGGAAAAGTTGGGATTTGCGATATGCGATGTTGCAATATCGCAAATCTCACAGAATGACGGTAAGCGTTAAGGTAAAGAGTAAACGATGCTAGTGAGATTTGTAGAAATTTTTGAATAGCGATATATTGTTCAACGAGATTCTCTGATCACACACTATTTTAGCTTCATGCATAATACAAAATCTCTTCTACCATTGATCATCACATGCGAAATAAAATCAATTGCATGCATACATTAAAACCACAAACAATCACACATATGAACACGAGTATTTAATGGGAAAGATTAAAGCTAAAAACCCAAACATATCCGTATATTATATTGTCATGGAGATCATGTAACAATCATAGTACAAAATCTCCTCTCAAGCTCTCATGCACACCCTCAATTGCTACACACTATCAAGCTAGATCTAGCAAAACACATGCTCCAATATTTTGCCACTTGATAGCCTGACCCTCTATTGCGTAATTAATGCTATGGGATGGCTTCATTAAATAGATAAACCACCTGACTTGAGCTGCACAATCCTCATGGGCTACTCCACCTATCTGTGTGTTGCAAATAGCAACGAGTATAGTCACAACTAATAGTTAACTTTTGCTCTTTCACTGTCTCTTTGCCTTTGGTCTCCATGCAAGCTGTCCATATTGTAGAAATTTGAATAACGAGTGAGTTATTCACCGAGATTATACGATTACACACTATTCAAGCTTCATGCATAATACATAGCCTCTTCTACAATTGATCATCAATATGCGGAAATAGAAAGCGATCGCATGCGCTCATTAAAACATAATCAAGCACACATATCAACATAGGATGTAATGGGGAAAGAAATAGACTGAAAACCCCCCAACTATACGTATATTATAATGATAGAGAACATGTAACAATACATAGCACAAAGCTCTCACAGTCTCTCGGCACTATCTCCAAAAAGTTACACACAAACTAGTATAGAAAGTGAACAAGTCACGGTTCAAATCTCCTCCACAAAGTCTGCCTCTCACTCTTGATCAAGTCGATTAATGATGAGATCCAAGTTCGAATCCCACTAGCTCAAACTGTGCAATCCTCATTGGAAATCTCCATCAATGTGTGTGCAAATATCATGCACGACTAGTCAGTCACAACCTGATAGTAGACTCACCCTTTCACCCACCTCTAACACTCGGTCTCCATCGAGCTTGTCCATGCATTGCGATTAGCTGATGTGTTCTTTAGTTGATTTATGAGTTAATAATTAGTGAATTAATTAATAATTAATTCACACCACTCATCACTAGTGTATTTTTCGGTTAGACTAAATACAACTAGTTCAACTAAGTTAAAGCGAACACAACTCCACCAAGCTTGTCTCATCAACTCCACCAAACTACGCCACATGAGTTCCTAGCGAAAGTCAACCAGGAAATAGCTCAACTAACCCTTAGGAAAAGTGCATTTCCTTATCAGCAAAGCTACATGTGCCACATCCAAGCATCAAGTCGAAGTGCTCAAGAGGATAAGATAATTGTTTATAGTCTAAATATTATTAAGGGTTAATAATATTGATAGTTTATTTCTAGCCGACGGTCTAAAAATAAAACCGCTCAATGTCTAAAAATAGAGGTCCATATATTTTTACCAACTCGACCAATCATCCATAAATAGCATTCTGAAACTCATAGACCATGATCCATATGTCTAAAAATAGACATAGTCTAAAAATAGACTTTGCGCCAAAAATAGCCTACGGGCCCACTTAGTGAAGGCGACTTCATTTCACTAAGCTCCATAATCTTGTTGCATTTTAAACACTCCCTCTCAGCAAGATATGGATTATACGCAACCCCTATCTGCCTCGTGGTATTCGAATTTGCTCTGGTGAGCGCCTTCGTCAAGATATCGGCATCACGATCCTTCGATTGGGAATATATGAAAGTAACATGATTCTCCTACGCACAATCTACGATATGATGGTACACGATGTCGATGTGTTTGGATCTATCATGAAATACTGGATTAGGGCAGGAGTTTAATGCAACTCACAGTTATCACAATAAATCACAGTAGGCTCCAAGTGTGACACGAACGACCCGAGCCAGAATCTTCCTCATCCATATGGCCTCGCATGCGGCCAAGCTTGCTGCCATATACTCGGCCTCTGCGGGCTGGGAGTGCCATGGATATCTGCTTCATGTACGCACAAGCTGTTGTCGACCCAGAATGCTGAAGATCCCTCCGGATGTGCTCTTTCTGTCCGTTGGGCTCACGCTGACCTACATCCAGTGAAGCCACATAGCTTCACCTCATCTCTCTGTCTGCATGCCACAAGCCATATCCCGATGTGCCTCTAAGATAACACAATACATGCTTGCCTGCCTTCTAGAAGAGCTTGGTAGGCTTAACCATAGCTTGCGAAAGTCTGGTTAACAACATAGCATATATCGGGTCGTGTATTGACCGGATACATAAGCGACCCCACCAATGTCGATAAACGGTGGCATCCACTACCTCTGCTTCAAGTAGCATCCTCCTTCTCCCAACCTCCGGGAAGAGGAGTATCAACGAGCTTGCGGCCATGCATGTTGAACTTCTCCGGTATTTCTCGGGCATACTTACCACGAGAAACAAATAGTCCATCACTGCGTACTGCAAATTTCCAATCCCGAGGAAATAATGAAGGAGGCCCAAGTCCTTCATCTCAAACTCTCTAGAAAGATCCTCCTTGCATGAAAGTATCAATAGCTCATCACCCATCAAAATCGGATGATCTACATACGGTACAATGATCAACAACTTCCCCTCCACCACAATGCGTGCACAGTTAGAGATCCGCCTCACTCTTGGAGAATCCAAGTCCAGGTGAAATAATTGTCTATCCATGTGTACCAAGCACGAGGTGCTTGTTTCAACCCATACAATGATCTCTTGAGTACGCACACATGCGACTCGCTCTGCGAAGATCTCGAAACCTTCGGGCTGCTCTATGTACACCTCCTCCTCAATGACTCGTTGAGGAACGCGATCTTCACATCCATACGATGGATGTGCCACCCTATCTGCTGCTGAGAGAGCTAGGATCGTCCGTAGTGGAAGAATACCTTGCGACGAGTGCAAAGGTCTCCTCATAATCGATCCCCTCTATCTGTGAGAAGCCTCGGGCAACAAACCTTGCCTTGTACTTCTCCACACTCCTGTCGACCGCACGCTTCACTTTGTAGATCCATCGCGAACCCACCACCTGTTCCCTTCTAGTCTTGGGACAATCTCCCATACCTTGTTTCGACAATCGAATCATACTCTTCCACCATGGTATCTACCCATGCAGGGTCCTCCAAAACTTCCTCGAAAGAGGATGGCTCTGTCACGACACATTTTCTCACAAGAGCCATGTATCTAGTGTACCGATCTGGTGATTATCTCTGTCTGCGTTATGTTGTAGGTGGTCCTACAATATTCTCGGCATCTTGAGCCAGTCGCTCAGCTTCTGTAGTGCGCTTACGCCCTGCGATGGTTGGTCGCCCGCATGAGTGGTCTCTTCCACTCCATGAACTTCCTCTTGTGGCTGATCCACATCCCGAAGCTCATCCTTAGGGAACTATTAGCTCCTCATCTTCATGCGAAGTGTGGCTCCCTCTCAAGCGAACACTGCATGGCTTTCTCCTCTCGAAATTTGATATCCGCGTCGCACAACGGTCTTGCGATCATGCGGCAAATACACCCGGATAGTTGTGAGGTGTATCGGTGTACCCCACAAATATTCCAACCTCTGCGGTCGGATCCGGCTTCTTCACTGGCATCCTTTGTCACATGCATGTAGACGGGTGAACCAAAAATCCTCGGATGGGAAATGTCGGGTCTCTTACCGAAAAACGCCTCCTTCGGTGTACTCATGCCAAGTATCTCGTGAGGACAACGGTTATGCACACATATCGCGTGTATTGCATGCCTCCGCTCCACAAGTGAAGGGGTAGGCCACGATCATGCAACATCGCCCGTGCACGGCACCCACGATCGTTCTGTTCTTCCGCTCAGCAACCCCGATTCGCACATGGGTTATGGGGTGCTATGAGCTCTCTCACGAATTCATGCATTGCTTGCAAAGTCCTTGAATTCGGTAGAGATGAATTCACCACCATTGTCAGCTCTAAGAGCCTTCACATACTTCCCGATTCCTTCTCAACCAGCACCTTGAACTCACGAACTTTGAGTATGTCTCGCTCTTCTTCTGCATGAAGAAGATCCAACACTCGATAAAAATCATCGACAAAGATCACATAGTACTTGTGCTTTGCTTTAGAAGCTGCGAGAAAGGTCCACACACGTACGTGTGAATTCTCTCAAGGATCGTCGTGGCGCGACTATCCTTCTCGTGAATAGGTGGCTTTCACAAATTTTCCCAAGGTACACCCCTTGCATCGATACGACTCACAAGAGTACCCTTAGGAAGCCCAATAGAAATCTGTTGCATTATCTTCAAAGTTCCATGGTGAAGGTGGCCCAATCTCCGGTGCCACAACTCGCCATCATCCCGGCTCACCACTCCTCCCGCCTTGCATGCCATTGCTGCGCATCCATCCACTTGCAACTGATAAAGTTTCTTGACTCGAACCCCTATCTTCCGGGTTTCTCCAGTTGTCTTACTGCGCAGGAAAGCCCTTCCTTCGCTGAAGACAACATCGTACCCCTTGTCTTCTAACATCGCCACTGGAGATCAGATTCTTCTTCAATCACGGAACATCCATCGCTTCCTTCAACACGAAGGGTTTACCAGACTCCCTCTCAAAGGAAATGGTGCCGATAGTCGGTCGCACTTGTATCTACCATCATCGCCCATCTCGATGTGCACTCCACGATCTCTTTCTCATCCGGATACGAAAACGGATCTCGATCTCCGATCATGTGAAAAGATGCACCACTGTCCAAGAACCATGCGATCCCATCAAACTTGAGACCAAGCATGCGATCGGCAAAAAATCCGATCTCAAAACTGCGAGGCTAAGGCCTCTCCTGCGTCGCAGATCCGGCAGCCTCGCTTATTTTTCTTCTTCTACGTAGCATAATTTGTGGCATAATGTCCGTCTTGGTGACGGTGAAAGCACTTCACCTTGGACGTATCCGCTTCTTGCCTTTCGCCTTTGGAATGAGAAGCTTTCTTGCTCTTCAACCTTCTTTGCTTTGGCAGCCAAAGCGTAATTTTCTTCATCGAGATGCCTTTGATGAAGATCGCAGTCCCGGTAGTCCGCCTTATCTCCTCTTGCACAAGGTCCGACCAAAGTCGCTCCCATCCTGGAAATTTCTCCCGACCATTGACGAGAATCTGATAGGCATGCCAACTCTTCGGAAGACTGAGGAGAGCCAAGCTCACCAATTCCTCATCATCGAAAGTCACCCCCACACTTCGGCTCATCCCGCTGCATTGGATGAACTTCGTGAGGTACTTCGGCATACTTGTCGCCTTTCTCCATCTTTATATGTACGAGTTTATCCTTTAGCGCCAACTTCCTATGGTCGCTCTTTGCTTTGGAATAAATACGCTCAAACGCTTTCCACATCAAGTATGGAGTAGCTTTTCCATGCATCTTTGGATACAATGTGATCCTTCGCGCCCTCCATAATCCTTCAACATTTCGCACATCTTCTTTTGCCAAGCCTCAACTTGAGCGACATCGGTAGGCTTTGGGATCTCGGCTTCTATGAACTCCTTCGGCCCGTTATCATCTAATACCGCCTCCATCCGGTCCTTCCATGCAACATAATATCGAACTGCCCTCAAGGGCATATTCTAGTCGCAATCCCAGTTGAAAGACATTTTGACTTCGACACAAAGAAAAGCGCTACAAATTCAAATTCCAAATTCTCGCTGCAAATTCGAATTCACGGCTCAAAAACTCCAACCGCTTCCGATCTGTGAGAACAAATTATTTCTAGCACGAGAGATCGGCATAGGGGCATTTGCTGGATATATCACCTTTCAAAGGAAAGGATGGATCCGGAGGCTACACGACCCGTTACGGACTGCATGACATCGAAATAGTGTAATCGATGTAATAGATCCGATGATCAGTCTGCCACTGATACCATGTAGAAATTTGAATAACGAGTGAGTTATTCACCGAGATTATCTTGATTACACACTATTTAAGCTTCATGCATAATACATAACCTCTTCTACAATTGATCATCAATATGCGGGAAATAGAAAGCAGTCGCATGCGCTCATTAAAACATAATCAAGAACACATATCAACACGGGATGTAATGGGGAAAGAAATAGATCGAAAAACCCAACTATACGTATATTATAATGATAAATAACATGTAACAATACATAGCACAAAGCTCTCACGGCTCTTAGCACTATCTCCAAAAGTTACACACAAACTAGTATAGAAAGTGAACAAGTCACATGTTCCAAATCTCCTCCACAAGTCTACACCTCGCTCACTACGCAATCCAAGTTGTTTAATGATGAGATCAAGTTCGAATCCCACTAGCTCCAGCTACGCAATCCTCATTGGCAATCTCCATCAATGTGTGTGAAAATCTCATGCCATGTACTAGTCATAGTCGATAGTAGACTCACCCTTTCACCCACCTCTAACAACTGGTCTCCACTGGCTTGTCCATGCATTGCGATTAGCGATGTGTTCTTTAGTTGATTTATGAGTTAATAATTAGTGGATTAATTAATAATTAATTCACACCACTCATCACTCAGTGTATTTTTCGATTAGACTAAATACAACTAGTTCAACTAAGTTAAACGAACACAACTCCACCAACGCGTCTCATCAACTCCACCAAACTGCACTCGCATGAGTTCTAGCCCGAACTCAACCATGCAATAGCTCAACTAACCCTTAGGAAAAGCGTATTTCATTACTATTAGCTGCATGTGCCACATCCAAGCATCAAGTTGAAGTGCTCAAGAGGATAAGATAATGTTTATAGTCTAAATATTATTAAGGGTTAATAATATTTGATTTAGATTCTATTTTAGCCCTAAGAGTCTAAAATAGAAACGCCCAATGTCTAAAAATAGAGGTCCATCTATTTTTACCAACTCGACCAATCATCCATAAATAGCATTCCGCAACTCATAGACCATGATCCATATGTCTAAAAATAGACATAGTCTAAAAATAGACTTTGCGCCAAAAATAGCCTACGGGCCCACTTAGTGAAGGCGACTTCATTTCACTAAGCTACATCATCTTGTTGCATTTTCAACACATGCACTGAAGTTAACTGATGCATTCTTTAGTTGATTTATGACTTTATAATTAGTGAATTAATTAATAATTAATTCACACCACTCTCACTAATTATATCAATTAGTTAAACTAGATACAAATAGCTCAACTATGTTTATATTAGTTAAACTGAATACAAATCCACTAACTTCCTCAATCAACTCCACCAAACTCTGTCACATGAGTTCTAACTGAAGTATCCATGCAATTGCTCCACATAACCCTCGGGAATAGCGCAATTCCTTTCTGTTAGCTCTGTGCCGCATCCGTGCACTTAAGCTGAAGTGCTCGAGAGAATAAGATAATGTTTAGAGTCTAAATATTATTAAGAGCTAATAATATTCGACATATCTATTTTTAAGTGGAAATCTAAAAAATATATTCCGCCAATATGTCTAAAAATAGAAGTCCATCTATTTTTCCCGACTTGACCAACCATCCACAAATAGCATCCTGCAACTCATAGAACATGATCCATATGTCTAAAAATAGACATAGTCTAAAAATAGACATAGTCTAAAAATAGACATAGTCTAAAAATAGACTTTGCGCCAAAAATAGCCTACGGGCCCACTTAGTGAAGGCGACTCCTTTCCACTAAGCTCATCATCTTGTTGCAATCTCAACACGATTTGTGATTTTGCATTATCGCAATCGCAAAGAACGAGTGATAAGCATTAGAGGTAAAAGGTAAAGGTTGTGATCTGCGCAGTGCGACATACAGTGGTAGGAGACTCGAGGAGAAAAGGCGGAAGACGAGTTTCAATGGGTTTTCACGCATTTAGTATTTGTTATGAAGGTAAATCCTCTCTGTGGACGGGAGATGAGTCCCTCCCAGCTCCCTAGGGTGGGTCTAGTAACAAAAGGACATGCTAAAGTGTTGATTCCTAGTTAATGAATGAACAAAAGACTCGATAGATTGACTTACCTTGAATCCAATGCTGTTTCGATCGTTATCTAGAAAGAGTAGTAGTCTCTCGCTCATTCTGCCTTGGCAAAATCACAAATCCAGTTCAACGTTGTTAGCGCTCGGATACTTGCACATAAGACAAAAGAACAAGAACAACATACGATAGAATAGTTTCACTCATAACTATTAGCCGAGTAAAAGAGGGATAAACATATTGCATCAAATAAACATCATAACACAATAGTGGAACCAAACGGTAGTCATGTATATAAATGAATAGAAGGAAGAGTACAACCGATGCTTTGACGTCACAGTCTCCTCTGGCAGGGTTCAGGTGAAGCGCGTCTCAAATGTTGGTCAGGGAATTCGGACTCAAGCTTTCTTAGAAGTCATCGACTCAAGCTTCCTTAATGCAATTCCTTCTTATTCTATCTTCTCTAGTAGCTTAGCTATAGTATGTATAATTCTCCTAGTTCGGCTAGCTTCTACTAAAAGAGATAAATTCTTTTATAGAGGAAAAGGAGGAGGTTGGGAACCCTACAAAGGTGGGAGGGAGTCCTATCCTTTAGGAGAGTTCCAAGGTAGGTGGAAAGTACTAACTAAAGGAAGGAGTCTGTGGTTGTTCAAGTTCAACCACTCCCAATGACTTATCCTCGAGGTGGTTGGAATGGAACCTCTGCCTCTCTTTTTAATAAAAATTCCATAAAAAACTTGGTGCAGGTGTCTAATTGGTACATAGCGCCAATTGGTGCCAGCTCAGTGTTAAATTTCTCTATCGGTGTGAGGGTGCTATCGGCTACTGCGCGCGAGGACAAAAAATAGGGATTTTTTACGGCTACGCTAGGAAATTTTCAACAAGAAGAATGTTGCTTTCATCAAAAGGGATGCAAGGATGGTTTTCGCAAAGCATGACACTGCTTATTGGTCACAGAAATGACCCTCCAATGTGCGAGTTGGGGATTGCAGGGATAGTGAAAAAAAGTTGTGTAACAGATTCCCCCTAAAGCGTGAAGTCCGAGAGAGAGGGAGGGGTGAGATGCTTTATGAGAACGCGTTCGAACCAAACACCATTGTCGGAAGACCCGCAATTACAAATATAACTGATATCTATGATACATGAATCATGTGGCATGGGTGCAGCCATCCATAATAGAGTATATATAAAAACTGAGATCCGAGGTATGGACGCAGCCATCCAGTAGGAAGGATCAATAAATAGACTCAGGTATGGTCGCAGCCATCCAATCAAGAGATTCATGCAATAAGTCATAATAATCCACAAAAATCTACAGCCTGGAGTTTACCGGACAAAACCCGAGGGAGTCGTGCACTCCATATCAACCCGAACAAGTACAATTTTAAACATGTGAATATATGAGTGCGAAGTCGAACATGCGGGGGAAAATCGTCGATTACCGGCCAATGATGAAAGTCATTAACGGACGCGAGAGAAACCACCAATGATGACGATGGCCCTCGAGGTACAAAAGGTATAATCTACGGAATGTGAACAATGATCCCGACGTCGAACATCCACATAATCACTTGATCGAAGGCCAATGATGTGAACCTTGCGTCAAATGCAAAAAACCTGCCATTGAGGCATGCAGGCTCCAAGGTACCAGAAGGGATTCTCTAGATCAAATTCTTGGATAATGAGCTGAAGTCAACAAGAAGTGACCTAGTCGAAGGAGGGCCATAATGTTTCCACATCATTGACATGAGACGAGAGGAACATGATGAAAGTGGACCGAGGACCAACGAGGAGATCATAGGAAGGTTGACAAACTACGAGAGGCAAACTTCACTTGAACATATCATCGGCAGACAACACTAGATTTGGCGGTATTTGACATCAAAGGATGCGAGGTCATGATGACGTGGCAAAGAGCAGATGAGAGGTCAAAAGAGATTACCCAAACCCATGGAGGAAAAAATGACGAAATGAGATGTCCCCAACCTGACACAAATGCAAACAAGTGACATGTTCAAGAGCAACATACTGCCAACATAAATAAAACTTGGTTCCATTTTCCCCCACCATTTATGGCGAGTACCCAAATTATTTTTTGAAACAAACTTGAAGGGGATAGCATATCCTTGGATTGTAACTTTGTCCTTCGGACAAATCCAACCTAGTACATTTTACGAGCCCTAGGAAGGAGGAACTCGAATAATGTCATGGTGACGAAGTATGATGTCATTAGGGTTTAACGAGTTTGACAAAGGAAGAACTCAACATATTTTCATGTTTAGAGAGTTTGAAAAGAAGGCAGAAAAGAAAACTCCAGCAATCCCTTTTCGTAGGTAGTCTCACAGATCCGAAAAGGTAGAAAGCAGTAATCGAGAGAACCTCTTAGTTGCGATAGGCTAAGGTATTCCTTTTTCGTAATAATCCATCCCAACCCGAAAAAAGGGTTAAACGTATCTTGGGTAGATATCATTTCACAACCATTCACGAGTTTCAAAACAACAAGAATCTCGGCAATATTTTCAATTTTAGAGAGTCGAGGAAAAGATTTTGAAAGATGACTCTAGTAGTGACTTTTTCGTGTTTTTACCGAGTTTGAAAAAGTATAAAATGTAACTCGTTACTTCATCATTGTCGCATGAAAAACCTATTGTCTGCACAAGAGACATGTGTAAAACCCATTTCTCGAAAAATAATATAGTAAAATAATCGAAAAACGTGTCTTAAAACCTAATTAGGGTTGTGAAAATGTTATAAAATGCCAAAAAATGGTAAAGAAATAATTACTTTTCACTTTTTACCTCTTGTGGAGAAATAGTTACCCATTTCAACTGTGCAATCTTGTGGTGACAATAACGGCCAATCAACGGACCAATCCCAAATCCAGATGAGCTCAGTGTGGGGCCAAAATCCCTCTTGTCATTTTAAGTCATTTCTTACTATACGCAATTTTCAATTTCAAATTTTTGGTGGAGGAAATACAAATATTAGGGCACAGTGTTGGTGCGGGTTTCGGGCACGCAAGTCGCGCCAACGCCCGATTTTTTACACTAGGGCGACGCAATGGCGCAAACCATTTTCAGGCAAAATTTTGATCAAATACCCCAATTATTCACAAATTTAAGGTTCAAAATTGACTAATACCACTCATATGAATGTGTTTGTAGGTAGAAAGAGGAAAAATGGTCATCGAATGGAAAGAACGGGAACATAGCGAAGAATATGAGCTGCCATGGAAAAATGAGAGAGTCGTGGAAGCTCTCGAGCGTAGTCCGAAAAAAATTCCTCCTAATGCCATGTCTGCGAGCTCAACCCGAGTTATTACGGTATACGGTTAGCATATGGGACAAAAATCAGGAAGTTCATCCTTCGGGATCAATAATTTGAGATTGAAGTCTCGACATGTATTTCATCACGGGATTATCGCGGAGGGGAGAAACACCAATCCTAGCGGCACCCGGCCTTGCATGGAAAACATGACCATGGTGATAGACGGGGGTATGTCCAAGAGCACGGAAGGGATCGGGCAGTGGGAAATTTGATATTCAAACTATCCCGGATTTGACACTACGAGTGGTGCTACATACCATCACATGAGTCGAGGGTCACAAGCACCGCATGAAGCACAGAGACACGATTTCTTCTTGCTTTGTAGGCATGCTTGGCACCGACCATCTACAACTGGGTAGAGGCTATGACAATAAACATGAAGCGCCAGCTAACAAAATGCAAGAAGTCCAAATTGAAACAATTTGGTTATGGATCTATTCTGGTATCGTTATTCTTGGAACAACTACCCATTTTCCAGCGATAGGAGTTCATAGTCCTGACACCACCAGCGAGAGAAACACAAATGGATCTATGGGCAGCTCTGATGCCAAGGGCAAGGGGCAATCAACGGATGTCCTGGAGACCGAATTTTTTGATTGGCTTTGCCCGACAATTGGTTGTCATGGAGGAGCGGCCCTACTTTGGTGCATAGATTTCAACGATGGTCCGGACCTTCCACTCTCGAAGGGAGAAACGCGGGATGAAGATTTGGGTGAGACTCATTTTTTAAAGTTTTATGAGTATTATGATTTTTTTTATTTATGCATGTTCGACATTAAATCCATGTAGCTGCGGATGTTGGCCTAGGGCCCGTCGACATGTCACTATAGCCGAGGTGATTCCCTCACGATTTCGACCCTCAAGGCGAGGGGCGGCGAGGAGATGAGATAATGCGCAACCTAGAGGGGATCACAGGAGTGCCCAAATTATGCACGTATTTGACGATGTTCCTCGTGCCCACCGAAACATACACGTAGGGGTGCCTAGCCGAATTCACTACTTGCTGAGGTGGCTAGTACGAGCAATGACATGTTATCATGAGCACCATGCTGATTAGACACCTAGGTTTTATTTTATCTCCATATTTGAGAGACATGATGTCTCGGGATGTAATAAAAACACACATATTTTTTGAAGTTATGATGCACACGGGTGCAAACATACGATATATATATATATATATATATATATATATATATATATATATATATATATATATATATATATATATATATATATATCTATTTCCCTACATGGATCTTTTACATATGATGATGTTTTTACAAATTATGCAAATGTCTTTCTAATACAATGTTAGCCAACTTTAGTATCGGTTAATGTGTTCATTCGTCAGGAATATGTTGATAGGTAATAAAATCAAAATGTCTTTCCAACAAACGAATACGTAAATACAATCTCAAAATGTGTGGATTTCTAAGCTGAATAATGATTATTGAGTTGCGAGAATGACAAAGTTTGTGAATCTAGATTTACAAGTAATGCGCGATATGCCAAGGTCAATTTGCCTCGGTTAATAGCTCAACGGCAGACTATATTCAACGACGCATTGTTTGTAGTTTGTCCTAGAAAAATACCTTCACGGATCTATCAACTCACCGGCGGGATCATAAATTACCCAAGGTACGAAGAAAAATTCACTGATGCTAACGGGAAGCACCATCACGCAAACCGAGCATACGGGGTAATAGACATATGCACAATAAGAAAGATCCAATAAGCGAGGAAAACGCTCACAAAGCATACCAAACCAAAAACATGTACAAAAAATGAAAACAAAACCTATGTACACCTATTACGCATGAATGACTCACGCATAATATTTTTTGAGATACAACCCATTTTATGGGTTGTTCGAGA
Organism: Pinus albicaulis; assembly: GCA_034641835.2. Classification (NCBI taxonomy): domain Eukaryota; kingdom Viridiplantae; phylum Streptophyta; class Pinopsida; order Pinales; family Pinaceae; genus Pinus; species Pinus albicaulis. Next base: position 704,047,995 of record CM076572.1, on the reverse strand, counting down.
GGATGACCTTCGTAGTCAATTAGTCTCATAGGCCCCATTTTGCAACACACATTCAATGATTTAGGGGCCCATGCCACATACCATTAGCGGCAAGTGTAGGCATTTCTTCGGCCCATTTGGTGAAGTAGTCCACGGGCTATGATAATATAAGCATGCCCCTCGACAGTGAGGTTACACGTCATAAAATCAATGCCCCGCTTCACATAAAGGGACCAACGGTAATGAAAAGATGAAGAGGAACGGGTGGCACACGCAACTTGTGTTGATACATACGGCAATCATGGCATTTACGAACTACGACAATAGAGTATTTGAAAATAGAAGGCCAAAAAATAACCGGCGCGAAGAATCTTGCCGTGTAGTAGCATAACCGGACATGTGGGCACCTACGGAGTGCCATTGTGACAATCATTCGAGCTTTATCGACTTCCTCGAGAGTCAAACATCGTTGGAGTATGGAATCGACTCCAAGACGATAGAGAGTATCTCCAACTCATGATAAGATAAGGTATGACTGATGGCGGATGCGTACGACGGGCATCCTTCGTCAACTCGGATCTAAAATATGAAGTATGGAGATAGACGATGATATCACCGTACCAAGGATCGAGGGTGCTAATCGAGAAAAAGTGAATCGTCTCGGAATGGATTCCTCGAACGAGAAGGAGCGGAGTCGGAAGGGAGAGAACGAGTAAATCAACAAAGACCAATGATTTCTTAGACTTGGTAGCGATAGAAATTCCAAATCAAACTCTTGGAGGATAACAATCCACTTTCGAGTATTTTACGGCAATTGTCGAGCCAATATGTAGGTCATGGGGTTTCATTCAGAAATCACCGTCACTGTATGCAAAATAATATAATGACAAAAGCACTGAACGGCTTGAACAACATCCAACGCTAACTTCTCGACATGGGCATAACAAATTTCGGGGTTGAGA